>QOCX01000304.1:119945-158785 GCA_005959815.1 Sarcophaga bullata | reverse complement strand
TTTTGCAGTTACACATTTTTGTGTCACACTGTATTTATTAATATTAAAATATTTATATTCATTCATATTTATTAATATTTGTTATAAAAATAAACACGCAGAATTCAATCGTAATGGTTGGTCGTCAATGTGTTGTTGACCATACCCTTAAATTTACATAAAAGTGTGTGTAAATAATTTCTTTTTGGCCTAAATTGAAGACATAAAAAAAACGCGTATTGTGTTGACCCCCTTAAAAATACCAACAAGTGAATATTTTACTAGAAATGTATGAAAAGAAACTTAACTTTTGTGCGAAATGGAAATGCCGGGTATTACGAAATGGTCAATCATAAATCATTTTGAACGCTTATGTTTGTAAATGATAAATAGTTCGACTAATTGTTCATTTCATTTCGTACGATAATAAACGCTACTCATTGGGTAAGCAAGTCCGAAATAGCATTCGTTCGTATCATTAATTCTCTTTGCATAGTGCTCTCTGTAAGAGAAGATACAAAAGCTATGAAGAATTTCTTGATGCATATTAAAATTTATAGCACGCACTAAATGAATAAGATGACTGACTTACTGTACGACAAAATTAAATATTTAACAAATTTTGAATTTTTAATTCATTTAAATACTTCAAGTTGCCGTAGTCTAGTAGGTAGTGTGTTGGCTTATTAGATGAAAGGCCAGGGTTCGAATCCCCGGTCAGATATCAAAAAACCGAAATATGAAAAAAATATTTTTATTCGGCGACTTCCTCTCAGCAGATTTCTGGTCATTATAACCCTTCAGTCAAGATTACGACCTAACTTCTCTCACCAATTATATTGCGTGTGTTAATTTTATCCCTAAGTGGCGGGATCTACGGTTCAAAGTCAATTCCGAATGATAGATTTTTAAGAAACTTAAGGTTAAAGTTTTAATAGCGCAAGAGATGAGAATAAATCGTTTGAAAATTATGTGGACATTGTGAATCGATATCCATCGAAATCGAGATTATTCGATGACAGCGTATAGCAGTCAAGCTAATAATGTCGCTGAAGTCAGTTTTTTTTATTACCTGGAATATTGTTGACGCCTCTGAAAAAAAAAACTTGGAAAATGCACTAAAATAATGCTGCTTTAAACAACGTTGTTTTGGAAATTCACTTCTCAACGCTCGTAACCGAATGTCACAAACCTGCAATTAATACATCTCTTGAATATAATTTAAAAAAATTGTTTTGAAGAACCATATTGTATTCAGCCTAGCCTTTGAATAATCGCCAGATGTCACAAATCACTTCCGATTAACACCACTGAGCTTGGCTATTGAAAGGAGTGGATTTTCATTGCAAATATCAATTATTCCCCGATGCCCTGATGTTATCGTTCTAGTTAAAACCGATAGATATTTAAAAATAACGGTAATTTTTCTTTTTTTTCAATCACATTATAAGCTCAATAATGCAATACGTTATACACCGTTACATATTTTATCAATGAACTGTAAAATTTTCCATTAGATTTCTTCCAGAGTTGAACGCTCGAAATTATCCGTGAAACTTTATTTGATCTATTAAAATGCCTCACAGTGTAGTGTACAGTTGTACAAATATTGTTGGTTTTTGTTTGAGCCAATCTGAGTATGTATGTAAGCCAATAAAACAGTTGCGTTTAAGAAAACGAACGTACATTTTATTTAATCTATTAGTAGTACATACAGTTATCCATATTTTCCATGCTGTAATGCCAGTGACAAGGTATATTTTATATTGTTGTTCTTGTCATTGGTATTACTATTCATTCTTCACTTAAAATCAATATTTAGCTCTTAAATATTGTCTATTCTCAAAGAGCCTTAATGACTTGCACAACGCACAGACAGTACAGACAGTATAGACAGTACATACAGTAATAAATTTGATAGATGAGTGTTTCGAAAATGGTAGCCGACTATAATTGAAAACAATTTTTCTAAACTCATCATTCAGTTCTGAAAGTGATAGATTTTCTATACAACTATAGAGCTCTTCAATATACCATACATAAAGGAAGTGCATGTTTTTGCTTGAAAGTTTGATGTTTTAAAACGTTCTCAATTTAATTTCTACATAATATTAAGACTTTAAGCGAAACTCTAGTAGACCGTAAAATTATTTCTTCCATATTTCTCACCTTATGAAGCGGCATCTACTCCGAGCAGTGCTAGTCCAAAAAAACCTAAAATTTTCAATAAAGTCGTGTTATTAAAATAAACGGAATCAGAATGAAATTTTTTGAACTCAAGAGTCTTACTGTAGATAAATTTGTATTAAAAGAGTTCCAAATACATACCACAAAATGAAACATAGAAAAAAAAATGTAAATTCATCTTTTGAATTTCTTTCAAGCACTTAACATTTCTTAAAAGCTTAGATATGCTGAATAAGTTTAACAAGATTGTAGTAAAAAGGTGGTGTTTTGCACATCATGTAGCTTCTGTTATGAAACTTTTAAGCTTTTGTACAGTGGGCGAAAACACTATTATGAATATAAAAAGCTTAAAAACAGCTTTCGTATAGTGGTCGCAAATACTATTCGGACAAGTATTATATTTATTTGAATACACAATAGTTTATTGTATAACCCTGATTTCTATTAGCACTTGTTTACGATTCAAAAATTATGTTCTAAACACAAACGTTTTATCAAACGATGTGTCAGATAAAGGATTTTACGAATATGAACACTTATTCAACACTTTTTAATTAAATTATGCAATTAAAACTGGTTAAACTTGATAAATATAATTAGAAAAAGCATTATTTCCAGGTTTACTCGATCAATACCATACAATATTGCTATGTAACTCATTTTACAGTGTTATCTCTTTCCTTTTCACAAAACTATGAATTTTCAAAATCGGATCAAAAGTATTTGGCTGCTCCGATTTCAAATAACACAAGTTTGGAGGGTTCGAGGAATGTAATAAAAATTTAATTCTTACAACTTACAACAATTGAGTTACTCGAGTGTATTTTCGCTATAGCACCATCATGCAATTAAATAAGACAAAAACTTTGTTTTTAATTTTTTAATTGAACCATTCATTTCATTCTACCCAATTAAATAATAATTAAACAAAAAAGTTTGTTATCTTATAGACAATCTGGCTTTGTAAGACGCTGAAGTTGCATTACAGCTCTTATGGATGTGATTGAATATGTGAGAACTAATCTTGATAAAACCGTATTATCATTTATAATATCGCTTGAGCAGAGTAAGTCTTGTAAACTCTTATAATTCTGAACTTCTTAATGTAAACAGATGAATATCACAGTCTTCAATATTTGGACCTCTACTATTCTGGCCATATATTAACGATTTACCTGATGTGGTTTGGGTCTATAAAATACATTTATTTACTGGCAATGTCCAAATTTATTGCAGTAGTAGGATAAATAATATTCAGTCATGTGTAGGTATTTAAGACAACGATTTAGCAACGATCAACTTAGGCGTTGTATTCAAAGACAGGCTTTCATTTTCTAACAATATATCGATAGTAGTTGTACATGACATGCCTAGAAATAAACCCAGTATTTGTAAGGATAATTCTTGTAAACGATATCTTTTGCCTATGCAAATAAATTTCCGGCTTTTCTTTTCAGTCATCTGCACAAAATTTTTGTTATTTTACCCAAAATATCTTTTTGAAATCATAAGGTTATTAAAAACATTTTTATTCAATTATAGAATAAGAGAACCTTCATACAGCATCAGTTCTTTATTTACACAAATTGTCTTCGAAACTAACTACTACTATTCATTACCTCAAACCGATTACTATTTTTTACAATATTGTACCTTAGATTGCGCGCGCATTATAAATTATTTTCTATTATTTGCCTGTCGTCTAACACTTAGATCCTTCAAAATGAACACTAACTAGTTTCTCTGAAAATCTTAGCCTAAATTAATTAATAAATTTCAAATTTTTGATGTGTTCCAATTTGTATTAAAATTACTATCGGTTAGCTGAACACCGATGCTAAAGAATGGTTCGAGTGCAATGAGTTAAGATTTTTTACTACTTCATCCATTGTTGGATGTTTGGATAATGGCGATTCTTCAGTAACGGTTTGTTTATCTTCGTAACTAAACTACTGAATATTTTCTTTCGCGAAAAGAACGATAATCAAGAGAAGCAAAAGTACTTACTCTGTGTTATCTTAACAAAAATTACTATTTTACCACGTACCAATATTTTCGGCGTGTAATTGATTGGATGTGTACGACCTTTTGAAAAAATGGTTCCTTATTTCCCGGCACTTGAAACTCAAGGTACATTTTGAATACACACATAATTTACATACAAAATTCATTATAATATATAAATAATGCAAAAAACATCAGTTCCCTTATCGTAGTATACTTGCTGAGAAAAAGAAAGAGGAAAGAGTTCAAAGTGTGGACAGAAAGCTGAATGGCCGAACTTTCGTCCTTTGTTATGTGTGTTAATTTTATAAATGCGTGGCGGGACCTACAGTTTAAAGACGATTTCTAATGACAGATTTTTGACAAACTTTTCATGACAACATTATTTACTCTCAGAGTTTTTACCAGAAATCAGCTGAGAGAAAGTCGTCGAAGAAATATTTTCTCATATTTTACCGGATATGTCTGACCTGTGTGTTGAACTCACGTCTAGCACGTACTAGTCTATAGCAACTTCAAACAAACTTATACAAAGACTAATAAAGACAAAAGTTATAGCATGGCAACAAAAAGGAATAAGGTGGATAGCTTAACCTAATAATATTCATTGTTAGAGTAGCCGCATTAAGGAATGTGAGTCTTTACCCATATTCCTAAGCATTTACAGTCCACTCCATCCAGTAAGAATGTCTCTTCAATATTTATTTTCATTCAACTTTAAAGAATAAATTGGAGCATCATTGGTCTTACAAAAATTAATTTTTTCTTCATTTATCGTATACTTAAAAACATAAGACTTAAACAAATCCCCGCGATTTTGTAGATCAATAATATTTTCAAATCCTTTTCAGCTTATTCAATATTTCTAAAGCCAAATTGATTCATATTTTATATTTCAAATAACAAGAACCAACCAAAACTGTTCAACAGTCCAAAATACACTCAAGGCCTAGTTACACTACGCCAAGATATTTAATATGTTACAAGGCATTTAACTACGTTATCATTAAAGTATTCCCACTTATAAGTCATTTATTCTATACCCACTAACGCTTTTTTTCTTTGATGAAGGATGGAAGCAATAGGAAATTATTTCCATTCCGTAGACAAGTAACTATTGATCCTCTTTTGGACCAAAGTAAATCTTTGGACATAGTTGGACATCGAACTTTTAATTGTTCGTCAATGGCTTGTAGACTATTGTAAAGCTAACTGGCAGACAGGCTTCTCAAACGGTTGTTTTCCATACCAATTATTCGGCAGCAATTGCATAGCAAATGATATCCAACACTGTGTGTGTATCATAGGAACAGGATTAAGATGTGCACTGTAAACAAAGAAATTTGCATCAATTCAACCAAATCGAAGTTCGAATCGAACGACGTCGTAATAAAGATTAATTATACTGTTATTGCATTTGTAAGCCAATGCAATTCCTTCGAAACTGTGTTCAACAATAAGCTTTCACGATCTGATCATATATCGAGCAATGGCTTGGGCCGTTAAACATTAAACGCCTTACTTTGTACTTGTGATCATAGCTACCAGATAAATAAAGCATCAAATCGTCAAATATTAAAAAAAAGTCGTCAAAATCGTCAAAAACGTTCATGGGAATCGTAAAAAAAATCGCACCTTATCGTAAAAATAGTACCTTATCGTATATTTTGAGACTTCTCGACCGCGTACAGGAGAGGGCGAAGTTGCTCATTAATGACGGTAGGGTATCAAACTCCATTGATTTAATGGAGCATCGTTGCAATATGTGTTTTACAATTCTATCGCTACTACAACGGAAATTGCTCAAGCGAAATAAGGAAGCTTATTACAGAGAATCATATATTCCTACGAAACACTCGACATTCTCGGCGAGCACATCCGTATGTGTGCGATTGGCCACTGAAACGCACATGTATTGCAGACAAAATTCGTTATTTAGGCGAACTATTCGTATGTGGAACTCCCTTCGTGCAGAGGTTGCAGTTTTTTTTGCTTTTAAAGGCATAAAATACCAAAAAATCATTGCAAATAACTTTAAAATATAATTCTTAACACCTTGTGATTTGCTAACCTAAAAAGCAGCAATTGCAAATCAAGCACAAAGCTTAAGGAGGCTTTCAGTATACTAAACTGAAGAAAATTATGTAGATTTTTAATTTTCAAAAATCGTCAAAATAAGGACATAAATCGTCATATCATAAATATACTACATTTGGACCAAAAAATCGTCAGAATGACGATAAATCGTCAAATCTGACAGATATGCTTGTGATACATGAGGACTGTTCTGTCACATTTATCTATGACATAGGACCGCGTAGATCAGTTCCCCAGTTTTTTTATGGATGTAACGTAATAAACTTTGGAAAATCTGAAATTCAAGATCCTTATCTTATTAACTCCTCGGATCGTATGTAACTAAAGGTTAGTTATCACGCCCCAGAATTTTGTTTTCTATTGTATTAAGCGTTATGTCTCTAACCTCGTTTGCAGAGATCAGTAATGAGTATTCAAAAATATGAGTAGAATCGAATAATACTCATAATTTAATATCATGGAGCTCATATTTAAAATTTGAAGTACTCATCATACTCATGCTTAACAACATCATACATGTTATGTTGTTGATTTCTACTCTCCATGGCTCAACCAACCAGCGTTCCCAGTAACTTTTTTTTAAAATATTTATTTCTGGGAAAAAAACATTTTTTTCACAAAAAAAACTTGTTTTCTACAAAAGTACCAACATTTTTTAAGGAAATACCGGAGACAGGTGCCCTCTGTTTGAGTTTCTTTGCTACTTTTGCCCGGGACTAATAAAATATACAATATTTTATTTAAAAGTGTAAATATTTCGTGTTATTATTATCGAATTTATTGAAAAACATTTAAAATTGAAATTTTTTGTCGTTAAAACTTGTTTTGTTAGAAAACAACTTTAATGAAAACTTTTTCGCATCTCAAAAAAACTTTGAAAAAAAGGGAAAACTTGAAAAATGGTAACGCCGGAACCAATATATAAAAGAATCACAAAATAAGTATGATTCGCATACGAACACTAAAATACTCACTAGGAGGTCGTGTGTTTGCTCTGCTTGCTGCTCTGCCTTTTTTGCTAATGCAACAATAAAATAACTAAGGCTGTGAAAGTTATAAATCTAAATGAGCAGGCATATGAATCAAACATATTTCGCATGGTATGAGTTTGATTTCAACATTGTACGCATACTCATTGCAACCTGTACTTATAAATCAACATCGTAGTGACTACGAATGAAACAGAGTAGTTAGATTTCAATATTCTTGACTCACTTATATTGAAAATTTCATGAGTGCTTATTAGTAGCGAAAAAACGATTCATTGCCGATCTTTGCTAGTTTGTATCTAAAATATCTTATATTTTTGCTCTATTGTTTCTATTAAATTGCTCATGCAATTGTCATCAGATAACTGATGACTGTAATTGATCAAAAGTTAAGAAAAAATGAAAAAGTCAATTTGTTAGGATAGTTGTTATATTAAATATATTGTATTTAAAAATTTATTTACAAAACTTAAAAAAAAATATACAAAAGTAAACTAAAAAATATTGTAAACAAATTAGAAAAGTATTTGAATTATTTCATTAATTATGTAACTGTCTGTATGTATGTATATAATGTGTATGTGTAAGTTTTTATATAACTGTCTGTTATTATTTTGCAAATTATTTAGAATTTATTTTGTATTAATTAAAAGTAATATTTGTAATTTGTTTATGTATAATCAATATATATGTACGTATTTATATGAATTCTTGCTACATCAATGGTTAATAACTTTTCGTTATATAAATCTTATTTTAATATTATTTTAAATTTTATTTCTTTTTATATGTATATATGTATATAATTTATTTATTTATTTTTATTTTATTTTATTTGTTTATATAATATTGTTATTTTTATGTTTGTATATTGATAATATGATATGCTGTACAATGTAAATTAATACTTTAATTTTTTATTTTTTATTTTTTTCTTCTTTTGTTTTATTTTTTATTTTTTTTTATTTTTCTTTATAAAATATTTTTATATTTACGTTACGTTATTGTTATTTAATTCATAAATCATAACATTTTTCTGATTATAATACACATTTATAATTATTTTTTGCTTTTTGCTTTTGTTTTTTCTTTCATTTTATGAGTTTTAACATCCATAAACTTTAACAATTTTATTATTTAAAATTATGAATTTTATTTTTCTTTTCCTCTTCATTAATTTTATTTAAAATATATTTTTTTTAATGTATTTTCAGGCATTTCGCTTGTACTTAATTTGTAAAGTTGACAGATTTACTAAAGATATAAATATTTTTCTTTATATTTTTTTATTTTTATTTTATTTTTTATTTTTATAATTATGTTTGGCCCCCGAAAGTAAAGAAGAAATAAAAAATAAAAAAAATAGCATTTTTAAATCATAATCAATGAAAAGGGGTTAAGGAGAGTTTTTTATTAAATACATACACATTTAAATTATATATGATATCTTCTTGTAGAGTAATAATTCATATTTATTTTTATTTATTTTATTTATTTATTTTAATTTATATTTTATAAATATACCACACATTTTTGTTTTAGAATTCGAATAGATTTTTTTAGTTAGTTTTTATTTTTAATAGTTTGTCTATGTATTGACTTGTTTTCTATAGTTTTAAAGAAATATTTTTATTTTATTTCCATTTTTTTTATTATTATTATTATTATTATTATTATTATTATTATAGTCAAGCAATTTATTTTACAGTGCTGGATACATTTTACATACATTTATAGTCAGTAGAGAATTTGATTTTTTTTTTTATATGTTTTGCCAACACCTAAAACAGATCAATTTTTGATTTTCTTTCTTATTTTTTCGTTTTTTTCTAAGCATATCAAAACAAACAGAAAATATTTTTAAAACCAAAAAAATAGTAAATAATTCATTGGAGAGTATGTTTTTTTTCATTATAAACTCAGACGTTGAATTTCATGTGCGTTTTGGGGGATACATTGGTTTTTTTTTCTTTTTTTTTTTATTCCACACGTCAGTGTCATTCATATCGTTTTCATATAAAATCAGGCAGAAATTATATTTTTTTTCTTTAATACCAGTAAAATAAAAAGTTATTAACTCTTAGAAATTAACAAAAGTAAACAAAAAAAACGTTAATAAATGTAAATTTAAAAAAAAAGAAATTTATTTATTGAATATTTAGGCTCACAGTTTTGGAAATATTAATGAATATAATAACAACTTAAGATTATTGATAATTAATACTTTGTAACATATAAATACATAATTAATGAAAAAAAATAATTTTTTTTTTGTAGAATAAATATTTTTTTTATTTTTGGTAGAATAAAATTATTTTAATTTAAGCTTTACTTTCTTTGAATTTACTTCCTAAACATTTGTGTAAATCATTCAAGAATTACACTGCGGAATAATTCAAATTAGCATGACTCCAGTTGGGGCTTTAATAAATTTATCGAATGTGATGTACGCAGTCAGAAGTTTTAGCTAAAATTTTAATTTCAAAGAAGTTTAAATTAATATAATTAAGACCCCACTCTCATCATATTTAAGATTTAAAAAAAATTATAATAATAAATGGATAAAATTAATTAAAGAACGAAACAAACTTATATTTTAATTGTTAACAATGAATAGCAGCAAGCTTGTACACCTAATAGGTCTACACTTCAAGAAAACGTAGACTAGTAATTATGAGTAATTATAAGTCATTGCCAGATGTTTCTGAAGACTGGCATTTTCAAAAAGCTTAAAACAAATTGACAAAGTTTGTTTGTGGTGCATTAGTAGTTACAAATGCAGTCCTATTGATTAATTTAAATAATTTTTTTCCTTGTTTGATCACATATTTTTAGGAAATTACACTTGTCATCAGAACAAAGATGCACAGAAGCATATTTTAGCGAACGAAAAAAGTATTCGACAACATACTTAATATTAATTTGAAGCTTTAGATTTAGAATCGCTTAGAATTTATTACAAAAAATAATTTATTTTTTTATAATATTTCTATTGCTATGGAACTTAAATAGAAAATAATTCGCTAAAACGCCAAAAATACTCGGAAAGCAAAATTACTTAGAAATCCATTAATTTGTTTAAGTTTTTATATCAATTCCTTATAAAAATTTGAAGCATTTTATGCATAATTAAGCATTCTAATAATGTGTACATATGCCCAATTTATAGTAAAGTAATGATTATTTACGAATGGAAATTTAATGTAAAGAATTTGACAAACCTGTTGTTTATTGTAGACTTGAATTCTTCAAGTTATTAATTGTAAAACCCTTTTCAGCATTTTTTTACTTTGAAATTAGAAAAGCAAATGGTTTTCAAGTCCATATTTAAGACATTTAAAGTTTCGTGGCAAACATTTAACAATTAAAAACGTAATTGGCATTAACTCAATATACATACACAGCCAAACACTTTATTTGTTGTCTTCTTCTATAATAAATTTAAAAAATGTACAAACAATATTTCCACAATAAAATAAATTTAAAAAAAGAAATTTCAAATGTTTTAAAATAAAAAAAAATCTTTTTTTTTTGTTTGTTTTTGTTGTTTTTTTTTTGTTTTTTTTTTTTTTTTTTTTTTTTTGTTTTTCTCTAACACCAAGATATAAAAATTAAAAATAAATTCAATTTTATTAAATAATAAGAGAATATATCTCTCGGTGTTCGATGGCTTTCTTTAAAATTTCCTTTATTACAACATTTTGTTCATACATACATACATACGTACATAGGTGTATAAGTTTACATATTTTATTGCTGTAAATTGGTTGATATTTTCTGTTATTATGGGTCTTTATAATTGGATTTGATTTTGAAAGCTTAGTTTCTATTGTTGTTATTGCCACTGTTGTTGTTACTTATTTCTATGCTTTTGTAGGTGGCCTATTTATTAATATTATTCATACATATACCAACTATGTATATATGCCTGTATGTATTTCTGTAAAGCCCCTGATATAGTTTTGATGTTGTTCTTTCGGATTTTTTTTTTGTTAATTTTTTTATCGTTCGATTATAGAAAATTTACTGCATTTTCTTTTCCTCATGGGCTTTCTTAACAATGGCCAGTTTTGAATGGGGAGAAGCTGGTGATAGCGTACGATATGGCGCCTCTTTAGTACCATGCAAGACTAGAGACCAATCTATTAGCCAACCAGACCTCGGTTGATTTGAGTTGAAACGAGCCTGTAAGTAATTTTTTATTTTTTTTTTTAGTTTTTTAATTTTTCAATTGTTTTATTTAAAACATAGATTTTACCTCTAATTTCCAAGTGCCATGAGGATATTCGCCCCAAGAATGTGTTGTCATGAACGGCCATTTTGTAAAACCATCGCGATGATCGTCATCATTAGTGCGACGTGATAGAATCATTGATCTGAAAGTAAAAAAAAAGATCATTTTTTAATATAATACAATACCAAGTTAATACGTATTAAATTGGTTCACACTATTTTCGTACAAACTTTTTGCTAATTTCTGTGAAATGTGTCAACAATTGTTGCGTTTTTTTTTAATTTATTTTGCATATAAAATTAATAGTGCTGAAAAGTTTTTCAAATTAAAAGGTTTTTTAACATTAGCTTATCACAAAAACACTTCCAATTTGAGAAAAAAAATACTTTTATTCGAGTTTAATATTTTCTAGTTTATAGTTTGGTTTTGCAGGAGCCCATGCGAGCTTTATTGTAAAGAAAAAAAATTTTTAACTTTTTCCAAAACAAACTTTGAATTCATTCATTTTGTTGAGAAGCCCACTTATTTGTGCCGAAATGTTACCACAATCAACGTAGCAAACATCATTCAACCCAAATGCTTTCATTGATTTGCCTTTACAACTCATTTACAATAAATGTAAACGAGTGGTGAATATCTCCCGTCCAACCATCGAACCATTTTGCTACAGCATACAAAGATTTGATATTTTCACAATTTTAAAGTGAATATAATAACACCATGGGAATTAAGTGCCCTACAACTACTACTACAGTAAAACGCTGTTCTAGGAATCAAGCAACAAAGCAAAGCAAAATTTTATTACATCATCAAAGGGGAATGCTTGTAGGATTTCCACAGAATAAGACCAATATAGATGTTTTTAAGCCTTTGCAGCCTAGTACTCTGACACCTGGCTATACGTATGGCCTATTTGCTGTGCTTATAAGTTGAGGGTTGTTTGAACACTTACATTTATTGAAGAGTTAACAAACTTGGTAGCCTGCCGACAGACAAACATCATTGTTTTTGAAGTGACCAAAAATATTTTCAGAGACTGGCTACTAGGTTCTTAATGCAATTGTAACAGAAACTAAATATGTTATCTTGCCAGCACCAAACCAAAAAAAAAAAAAACGTGAGACTGCTAATCTCTAAATACCGTGATGCAAATAGCCTTGAAAACAACTGCCGTTTAGAAATTTATGAAACTTCTTTTAAGTTATGATAAGTACTTTCCATTGAGGAACATACTTTTAATGTTTAATTCTATAAAGTCTTTAGAAGATTACAATAAAATTTATCATTCATGTATTCGAACGCATTAGTGATTTTTAATGAAGAGGAGTAATCTTAGGAAGTGACGGACTCATTTCAAAACTACATACAATACTCTTTTGCAAAAGCCATACCGGCGGCAATACCGTGTCATACTTATCCATGGGAAGTATAAAAATTAAAGAGTGAAATGTATTAAATATTCAGGACATTACAAATACTTCAATGCATATTTCTTTTCTTTAGAATCAGCCCCTTTTTTCTACCTCCAAATCATTACTAGTTGCACTTGTACTCCATGGTACAAAGTTATCGTTCTATTGCAATTAAATATTTTTGCTTCCTCGTGCCAGTAAAGTTTAAGCTTACCTTGTGCCCATTGGTGAAGTCAGAAACAATTCCAAATCTCCTCTTCGAGATGCGTTCGCTGATATGACGGCTTGCACATGCTCCAAGTAATTTACTTCTGTATCGGTTCCTTTACAAGCATCTGTTTTGATTTCCAAAAACAATGAACGGCCAGAGTAAATGGGGCTAAAAATGTATACAGAAAAACTTATAATTTGTTCTAATTAGTGTTAAACATTAAAAACTCACTGTGGGTCCTCAATATCACCAGCTTCGCAATGATATCTTGCTGGTACTGTGTGCCATTGCTTCGCTAATGTTACCATACCACCAGCATCTAAGACGCCAAAACCGAAAAGATGATTGAATTCAAGACCGACGCCATTCATTGTCCAATGGAAACGATTTTTGGCATCGAATAGCGAGTTACGCTTGGAAGTTAAAACAGTCAAATGTTGTATATCACGCCAGGTGAGTTGAGGACTGTAATAAAAAATGTTTTCAGTTGATCATTCACTTTTAAAAGTAATTTCTATTAAACTTACTTGGCCTCCAAAGCCAATGCAAATACACCAGCTGCTTCTGGGGCAGCTGCACTTGTTCCTGAATGCGTTGTTGTGCATTTTCCATATAAATCTGTAGTTGCGACACCAGTATTAGGATCCTTGGCACCGTTACTAAATGTACTTGCCAATGTTGAACTGCAACTTTCATCGTAATGAGCATTTTGACCATCGTTTATTGCACTATTAATGGAAATTGTCCACATGGAAGCCGCATAACCATCACAATTACAATCGTCCTCCTCACCACCATCCCCTGAAGCCCATACATAAATATTGCCCAAACCATTACGACCCTATTAAGGAAAATCATACAAAACCAAATAGTAACGTTGGTTTATTTACAATCGACAATTAAACAATATTAAGCAACAAGGCCACAGGCATTATTACCTCATTAACTCCCTGCACTATGGCACGCATGGTAGCATTACGAGGACCATCGACAGTTTTGCCATCATCAGTAGGACCCCATGATGCACTGTATATATGAATTTTATGAGGTTCATGGCCCATTGAATTTGCTTCAATTAAATCTGTCATGTATGGTTGATCCAACATACGTATTCCTGCAACAACAACACAACATTACATCAATCAATAAAATACAGTTCATAAGTTTTCTTCTCATTCCCCTCTGCATACACTGCAACACAAATACAAACATTAAAAGGGCAGTTTTTTTTTCTCCACCTATCACTCAGTTAGTCTACAAAACGATAATAAAAATCACTTTCTCGCTAAAATATTTATTTATTGACACATTATTTACTAACATGACACTCTCCATTCCATTTACAATACCCTGTGATTAATAAATGTATCCACTAAAAACCTACTCAAACCACACCAATGCATTGGTTGTGTGGTATGGTATGATATGGCTGGCTGACTAACTAACATCAACTTAAATACCGTTAGCACAATATTAAATGTTAATAAAAAATACAACACATACACACTCCATTATTACTCATATGTTATGTCCCAGCTAGCAATTGGAAGATCGTTTTTTACAAAATCACCAAAATGAGTCTTTTTTGACTCTCTTGGACGACCAAAAACTGATTTATTAGTTTGGTGCTCAAAAAAGGACTACAAAAAGACTCTTTCAAATGCTTACAAATCGACTAATTCAACAAAATCACAAAAAAAAACTGGTAAAATGTGCGATTATAAATTAAGCACGAGGATGATCGTAATATGATTCCTGTTTAAGGCATACACATCATTTTTTTTACTTTTTTTTTCGTATACCGTTACTTATAACGTGAGATTTTTGTTTCAAAACCAATGAGTTTTTGGATTTATATTATTTCTTTAGTTTACAGTTGTGCGGTGGTGAAAAGCAAAGTTAAGTTGCGTAAGTGATTAAAAAAAGAAAAATAAGAACAAAACTCCTTTTGTTACATGGAGGAATTATTTAAACTAAGTGAAAACTGCAAGAAGATGAAGAAAAGCTGTGACAGTGTGTAAGTTTTTAATAAAATACATATTCCACTTCATATTAATCATTTTAATCAATTTTCAGAAAAACTAATACCAAAACTGGAGGAATAGATCCAGCGCAATTTCTTAGAGTGCTGTACGGAAAATGTTATTTATTATTTATTTAATTTTAGTTTAATTTAATTTAATTTATTTTTAATTTTATTCTTTGATTTATAAGCACTTAATGAATTTGTTTTTGTTTTTCTTTTTTTTCTAATAAATTATTGAACAAAAATAAGAACCTACCTAATTTTTTGTTATCAAAAACCGTATAAGTAAGTAAAAGAGGATAAAAATGTGAATAAAAAAAGACTCTCAAATGATACATAATACGAGTAAAAAACGATTACGATATGACCGGAAAATGACTTAAAATAGACTCGTAGCTGATTCCCAAATGAATCAAAAATAAGTCGTAATAGTTTAGTGTGCCGAGTCATAAAAGACTCTTCCAGAAGAGTCGCGGCTAGGGAACAATTTTCTCCCGACAAAACAATCACTTACGACTCAAAAGTGAAAGCATATATGCTTGTTTTAATCGTCTAGAGGAGTCGAAAAGGACTCATAAATGATCAAAAATCTAAAAAAATGCTGGCTGGGTAGATTTTGTGTTATTAGTATGAGTAGCAGGAGAATGGAGAAGAAAATCTCCGCATGTATGAAATCAAATGCAAACATTTACTTTGAGTCACTCGAGATAATGCTTCTATTAAGTCCTTTCGACGAAACCAAAAGAAAGAAAAAAATTATAAATTTGACGATCAGAACATTCGCCACAAGTTTTATCAGGAAATAGAGTCTCTTGGTTTTTTTTTTTTTTGTTTTTTCATAAAAGATACTTGATAAGATGATTTGAACATACATACTTAGTATATTTATGCTACATATGTATCCCTTATGCATTAATAGATTCTCCATGTAACAGTTTAAAGCTCAATGAAAACGAAAACCCTGCATTCCTTCATCAAATAGCTTTAGCGCCGGTCTAAGCGACGATTGAATTCTCTTGTGATAAATTGGATGACGTTTAAAAAGTCAAAATGTTATTTGATTAAGTTCAAATCAATAACAATCCTATATATATACAATAACAATTTCACTTGAAACCTTGAGACTATTCAGCAATTCCTCAGTGATGATTATGCGACTTTTTTTTGTCACAACTCTGTCACGTTGGAACGAACTTTGCTGTCACTTGTTTCATGCCAAAAATATTCAATAAAATTTCTTGGCCTCAGCCAAGCGATATGGCGACATCCTCAGCAACTTCTCTATTTGTGACTCGACGATCCTCCACAACCATTTCTTTTCACTTTTTCAATATTTTCATCGATTATTAATGTTGTAGAAAACCTTTGAATAGCGGTACCACTTGTTAATATATTTTTTACCCAGAGTACTCTCACCGTATGCCACTGTTTTTTGGGCAGTTAATTCCATTTCCTACAACTTCTTTGATTCATTTCTTTCGATAGCAAGAAATCGACAAACACTCAAAACACTTGTCATACTTAAACAAACTGATTCTGAGAACTTCTCAGAGAAATTTCGGATTATTCAGAGATAACTCTTACATGGAGGCGGGACACAGGGATATCGTTGAAAATTGCAATGTAAATGATCTGGTCAGGGCCGGTACGGAGCTGACAATTTCCGACATAGGCATTCCGATTGCCTCAGTTAATTTAGATGTTGTCCACTCAATCTCGTGGAGGAGATTACTTGCAATATTGCTGGATACGGAGCTGGCAATCTCGGACATAGGCATTCCGCTTGCCTCGGTTAATTTGGATGTTGTCCACTCAATCTCGTGGAGGAGATTACTTGCAATATTGCTGGATACGAATGGACAAGAAAAGGTTTGACTAACTTCGGTTCTTAAATCGCCTGGCCATACATCAAACAATGGCGATTCTTACGAGCATTCCGAATATTTCAGCAGCACCTGTGCGTCTGAACGGAACGAATGGACTGTCTTTCCCCTCATGTGTCAGTGTTCTGCTCTTGTCATAATGGGACAAATGTTTCTTATCTTTCATTTTCGGACATTTTTAACTGGGCTTTCTAATATAAAAAGTTGCAGCAATAGCAAGATTTATTCTGGGCTTGGAATGGTTTTCCCTAGGGACTGGTTGACACCCAGGTAGAATGAATTGTGGTGTCACAATGCACAACCTAAATGCTAGCCTAAGTGAAACCCTCAACTACATTTATATTATCAACCAATTATATGGAAAAGTTTTCAAAACTCAAAGTGTTGCTAAAATTAACTGATATTACCGTTCAACATGCTACTTGCGACCTTCGAAGATATGTATTTTTGAAATATACAAACCGAGATAAATTTTTTTCGAAGATGCGTTAGCAATATATCCTATGGACTCTTCGATAAAGCAACATGTACTATAAGATAAGTGATTTCATTATAAACATATCCCGGCTTGTACAATATTGCGTCAAACCAATCGGTTTGAGGCATTACTTTTCAGTCAATTGATTTCATTCTTCGGCATTAAATATTTCAAATTGTTCGAATATAATAAGCAAATCTTAAATAATTCAGTATTAGAGCGGAGATCAGAGTATGTATTAATAACGATAATATCGTGAAATTCTTTTGCAATAAAAAAATATTTTATTTTACTTTGTGTAAAATAAACTCGGCTACATCCCTAAAGACGTGAATGAGCTAATGACCATTAGAAATAATTTAATTGAACCTGTTTACAGTTGCCACACTTGTTTTGGCTGCTCATTTAAAAGTGAAAACAGTTAACAATTAAATTTTTTTTTTCTGTTTTTCTTTGATTTTTCAATTATCGCCGCAAACCAAATGGAAACACATTTCCAAACTGAAAATCCAAACATACAATACATACGTACATACATACTTTTAATCCAAATCACATTCACTCCTCACTTACCAGCAATTTTACTGTCATAAGCCACGCCAACACCGCAAATACCATTATCTCTGGCAGCAGCAACTTCACCAGCACAACGAGTACCATGACTAAAAATAGAACAGAAAATAAAGAAAAAACAAAAAAAAACATTAAGTACTCGGTTACATGTTAAACGAAAATCTTACAATTCGGGTGATAAAATAAAAAAAAAATCACCAAATAATGGAAAAACTAAGCTAAAGAATGCTTACGAAAGGATAATAACACATTAACTCCTCTACACAGCATTGTAACGAAAGGATAGCGATGTTGTTCTTCTAACGAAGAAGAATAATTGCTTGTGTTATCTTTAAAGCAACTAAATTGGGCTACACAGATACACACTTTCGCTTGAAATATTTTCTTTTTAACTTTTAACTTAAAATAGTAAAAATTTAATTTTTAGTGTTTTGTAGCATAAATAAAGTTGGAAATGTTTGGTTAGAGCGAACACTAATAGCAATAGTACAACTAATACAATTGTCTTCGATATTACTGTTATTACCACGGCAACGTTCAATCTATTAAATTCTAATCATGCAATGTAGTAGTGAATTAAATTCAATAGTTCTTCTAATAAAATGAATGGATCGATTCAGAAATTTGATAAGCATTTCGTCTCTTCGAATGTGCGGTTAAAGAACAAAATGATTTTTAGTTGACCTCTGTCACTAAATACTTGAGTTTATAAAAATTTGAAATGAAAGTTCGAGAATACCGATATTGCGAGCGTTTTTGAAAGAAAAAGTAAGATAACATGGAACCTTGTAAAGAAGGAAAGGAATTTAATATTTTGAATATGTTTACCAAACTTATACGCAATTAAGTATTTAGATTTCCGTGTGCCTTTTACAGCGTCACCTTTCAATATTGGGAACCTGACAAAATTTTCTACAGGTTGTTTTATACACTTCTGGCATATAATATTAGAACGAATTCTTACTTATTCTAGCCAGAACTGTGATATTTGCAAAATATTTCCTTCAAGTAAAAGACTTTGAAGCCGCCGTAGTCAAGTAGGTAGTGTGTTGGCTTATTACACGAAAGGGTTCGTAACCCCGGTCAGACATCAAAAACGAAATATGAAAAATACTTCTTAGGCGACTTCCTCTCAGTAGATTTCTGGCAAAAGCTCTAAAAGTAAATAAATTTGCCATGAAAAGTTTCTCAAATATCTGTCGTTCGGAGTTGAATCTAAACTGTAGGTCCCGCAACTCATGCATAAAAAAAATTAACACACACAACATAAGTGGTGTGAGAAGCTAGGCCGTAATCCTGACTAAAGGGTTGTAATGGCCAATTATGTATGTTATGCATATAAAATACTTTGAATGATTACATCAAATTGGAACCACAAACACCTACACTCAGAGCTTAGCATACTACCAACGTCAAATAATTATGCGTACTCTATGAAATATAAGGAACAACAACAATAACAACCATAAAGACTTCAATGAATCCTTAGTTTAAAAGGAAATTAAAATGGCAAGTACTATGTACGTACTAAATGCATGCATACATGCATACAATTCACTCTAATCATAGCGTTAGAGAGTTGTTTTTAGTCGAAATTCGCATGCCCCAAAAGGGTTCAAACAACTTATCAAACTGATTTGAGAAGGTTTTTATGGACACTTATAGAGTTGTCAATTGACAACAAAAGGATACAAAAAAATTATGAAAACAAAATTGAAAATAATTCACGAAAAGTTGAGCACAATAATTGTTAAAACTACCATATCGGAGGAATAGCTTGCAAAGATCATCTTGCAAAATATCTAAGATTTTATCAGTGACTAGCAGCACAGTTTGCGTAAGGCTGCTTCTATCTCATCTGATCTCTTGAGATTTATAGCACTTATATCCGATTGAAACTGGTACACAGCACAACAATATCTGTGTCTGTTTGAATACCTAACTTTTATTCATGAATGATTCGCTACATTGTCGTTGCAAACCCGCCTATATTTTACCATTTTACCATTTTACTGCGAGAGCGGAAGGGAGTTTTTTCAAGAAACCCATATTTTTATGTTAATCGGGCGATCGATGTATTTTTCTAATGCTCATCACTACGGCTTAGCACAATTGTGCACACTCCTCTCTCCCATGTATACTTAAACACGTTCGTTCGTTTAGCAATTGTTTAAACGTGAGTCATTTAGAATCTGTAATATAGTGATGTTCGACTTTTTCGACTTTAGTTAATTAATTGATCATTACAATTCTTTTAGTCACGACCTAGCTTCTCATACCACTCATTTGGTTAGGTTAATCTTATCTATGAGTGGAGGGACCTGCAATTTAAAGTCGAATCCGAACAATGGATTTTTGAAGAAACAAATTCATTTTATTTACTCTAACAGTCTTATCCAGAAAACTAAGAAATATTTTTCATATTTCGCTTAGTTCAGGATTTCTAAGGTAAGCTTTGAACCATAGGTTCGCGTCTAATAAACCAATACACTACACGACAACTCATCTTAATACAGTACAATTAAATTAAGATTGTATTTGATTAATGAGAGGTGAAACTAATGACTTTAGAAATTAACGCCTTTAAACTTCTTATTTCATGCCCATTAAGTAGAACTAAATGCTTTTCATCTCTACATATTTAAAGTTACCATCTGCTGCTGAACATTGTATACAAAATCAATCGTTAATCATTAATTTCCAATAAAAATAAAGTGTTTTCTGTACTCACCTATTAAACCAATCGTCAGTGTAACGAGGATATGGGAACGGATCATTGCTGCTAAAATCATAACTGGCCTCAGCGTTCTATAGATTGATTCCATATTCCATATATTTGACGTATAATATGAAACATAAGAGAAAAGAACAAATCAAATATGCAAATTAACTTAACTTAAAACAAATTTATTTTGAGAAAATAATATGCCACGAAATGAATTGAATTTTTTTAAAGAAGATTTTCTTTTGTATCTGGTATCTGATATTTGTGCCATGTTCTGAAAAGTCATCACTTTCTTAGATGGAAACAATCCGATTTCTATAAATTTTAAGACGATTTCACCTCAAGCCGATTTGAGTTCGTTTGTATCTTCTTATCTACTTATTTACTTTCTTTATTTCGTATTACACAGCATTGTACAGCAGAAATTTGAAATGAATGTGAAAGAATGAAGGAATAATTTTCAATTTCATTATCATTATACGCTTACTTTCATTCATACATACTATGTGTATAACATTTTAACTTTTCTAACGGTTAATTTTAAGCCATGAATAAAAAGAATAATTTAATGAATTTCTTTGTCTGCTGGATTTACAAAAACGCCACATTTCATTGCTTCTGGCATATTGAGGAAATTTAAAAAAAAAAAAAAATCGTATTTGATTGGAAATGGTTTCTGAAAATTCTGTTTAAATTTCATTTCATTTACTGTATGTAGCTTGTAAAATACCTTAATTAAATAATACATAAGTACTTACATAATTAAATTTTAAATCAGGATGCATATAATCGACGCCTGTGAAATAATTTTATTTTATAATTACAATAAAAAACAATCTTATCTCATTGAGAATAGGCTTACCATCATCCATTATAGCGGTGGTAACATTTTTACCGGTTATACCTTGATCCCATGCTGCCTGTACGTTTAAATCTAAACGAGCTTTACCTCCGTTTTGACCAGTATTCTTTAAGTACCATTGCATGGGAAAGTAGGGATCTGTCGGTTCAGTACTTTCTGTATTGGTTTGAGTATTATAAGTGGCATCGAATTTCAAGCCATGAATTGCATGAACAGCAGGACGTAAACCCCGTTTCACACGTTTGAAGCCTGGTTGTTGAATAGCTGTATGAATCTAAAATTAAATTCAATTCAATCAAATCAAATAAGTTTATCTTTTATTTTGTTTACTCAATTAATTTATAGTTCTTTCAGTATATAAAACCTAAACTTTGCAAAGCAACAACACCGTAGAGAAGAGAAAACCACCTAAACGTTTGAACTGCTAAGCATTAGGACTTAAAATTTACTTAAAAATTAATTTATAAGCGCATTGTGACAACTTTCTCTACGTCCATTAGCTTCCGCTTTCATGCGATTAAACGTGCCTTTCGTAATGGAAATATGTTAAGTCATGGGATTATGCTGATAAAATAGCAACCTAACTCTCTGGGTAGTTAATGCTACAATAGAACTCTTAACTATGCCTATAAACTCTGTTGTAGATCCATCGGCTTCAGCAATTTCTTCTCAGTGATCCCAAACATATACTGGGACCCAACATATTACAACTTTGCTCACCACACCGAGTTCTGGAAGATGATCAAAGCCCTTTTCGACCAGCCGGCATTTCATTGAATACAGTCAGTGTTGTCCATGATACGAATAGAAATCTATCAGCTTGAATGACTCGTGGCTATTTGCTATCAGGTGCGGGATTTCACGCTTATAAACACTGTTCTTTAAGCATTTATGAAAGTGATTATATCCGGACAATAATGTAATTGTGAGCTTAACCATACCAGTAACTTCGAAAACTGCCACGGTTACAACAGTTCAGACGCTTAATAGCCAAGAACTCAGCTTTAACTTCCTTGTTTCCACAGACGATCAAGTTTCCTCGAAAAAAATTAAAAAACCTTATGAAATTTCTAATGCCAATGTCTTGAAATTTATCTAAGAGGGTCGTAATGAGAAATACCAATTATTACCTTTTGAAAACTTTAAAAACTCTAAAAGCTCTAATTGTGTAGGATAATGCTATCCCAATGGCAGTTATAAAAACAAATTTGCATGCGTTTTTAATTTTGGAACTCAAACAGCATTAATGGACACAAAAATGAAATTAAAAGTTGCTAAACGCAACCACTTGCTTTCGTTAGACACCCAAGCACTTAGTATATGAAAAATTGTGCCATAGAAAATCGGATTTCAATTATTAACTTGAACAAAAACATATCTTTGTTAACTTTCTGATAAGTTTATATTCCGTAGGTTCGAAAATTGTAATTAATTGGTTAGGATCATTACACTCAACTCTCTCGCTCTCTCTCTCTCTCTCTATCTCTCTCTCTCTATCTCTCTCTCTCTATCTCTCTCTCTCTATCTCTCTCTCTCTATCTCTCTCTCTCTATCTCTCTCTCTCTCTATCTCTCTCTCTATCTCTCTCTATATCTCTCTCTATCCCTCACTCTCTCTCTCTATCTCTCTCTCTCCCTCTCTCTCCCCCTATCTCTCTCTCTCTATCTCTCTGATAAATCGGGGTAATTTCTTGTAAGTCTTTACTGTTTGCGGTGTAGCATCAAGGCTTAAGTGTATGCCAATTGGCATAAGACCGACCTCCTTACCTAACTAGATTATGTATTCAAATCATACCCTTATTTAAGAATCCCGTGTTCTGGTATAAAAGATCTTTAAATGATAGCAGAAGTAGAAAAATCAGTTCGAATCATATCTTTGAGAACGAATTTATAAAAAAACCTGATTTCCGATATTGAATTTTTTAAAATAAGAAAAATGTTTACGAAAGTTTTTTTAAAATGGGATATCCCCTTACCCGATGCAAATGTATTAGAATAAATGAAATTGAAAATTTTGATGTTCAAAACCACTGTGCTTAACGCCGCTCTTTGTAATACAACTCTAGAACTGACAGTCATAATATTATATAAGCAGAGAGTGGAAGCAATATACGAATACAGAGAAGTCTGGAATATTGGAAAAATCATCAAAGCATTCTTTTGAATTATAACAAACTGTAGGAAATTTTGTTCTGCCTGAGGCACAAAAAGACCAGTATATAGTATGTCTCCCTTGCAAAAATAAAACTTCATCCATTGTAGACACATTTTACACCAAACATATCTCATTAACTTTGAAGTACAGTAGAGTAGATGTTAATAGAGACTTCAAAGATACTGAAACCAGTGAAGGAAGACATCAATAAAACTACACCAATAGATCAGTAACTTTATTACGAACAATGTCAACATTGTTCGAGTTTTTAATGCATTTACCGAGCACTTTCGCAAATGCTTTCCATCCCCATAAAAAGTTTGGCATGAGAGGTTGTTCCATTCATAAATCAAATCTAAGTAACAGCTTTTAGAAAACTACTCGTTCAATTATCTATAATTTATACCAAACTGACTCGAAGACATTATTATTAGCAAAAACTCAGCGTTAAATCTGTATTGCATTACTCAATAAAGGATATTTCTATTGTTTCAGTTGCATTAATCAAGTTTTTTCAGCTTAGCTGCTATACTACTTTTAATTAGTAGACTAGAGTAGTATTGAGTCTGCTATTACAAATCGAACCATAATAGCAGATCCATTTGTATTAAAGTATAAAGTCTTGTGTAGTTCCACGTCATTTGCCTGGACAGTAGATCATTTGTTATAATTAAATGTCATATTATGCTTTCCATATAAATTTCAATTTTAATTAATCCTATCACATACTCAACTCAAATAGCTGTGATCGACCTAAAAATTTAAGAGTAATTTATTTCAAATATTATTAAACATTTTTTTTTTTTTTATTATTATTAAAAACTTAAAAAAAATTCTTAAAATTTGGTTTCAGTTGATCATATTTACAGTAACAAGCATAAGCGTATACATTATGTATGCACGAACATATTTAAATTAAGTAAGCAATAAATTGTAATTAAAATAAGTTATCGCACTGTCGGCTAATTAACTGTAAACAACGAAGCAAGATACTATTCGCAAATAATTAAAAAAAAAAGAACTTTAAAATCAAATTTGTTTATTCAAACTTATTCCTGTAATTTGTGAAAAGAATAAAAAAGGAAGAACATTTCAGTTAAAGTTCAAAAAAACTTAGTCCCTCTAGCTGAAAGAGGTTATTATTTAAGGAAAATTGCTGGAATAGTTGGCGTTTGTCATCGGACAGTATTTTAAACCATAAAAAAAGAAATACAAACAAATCCAAATATCCTGTTAGAAGTTATTATAAACAGCAATGTGAGTGAATGGACTGCACGACGCACATTAACAGGAATCGTCCAAATTGCACCAGTTAAACAGAAAAGAGAAGCAAGCAAAACTGGATAAATGTTGTCTTTTATATTTAAAATTTTTTTTTAGTCTAAGGGTTGATTAGTTTAAGTAAATATTAAACAAATGGATTATTTTTTTATTTTAATAAATAAAAAACAAATACAAAGTTTATATATTTTTTTAACATTTTGTATCCACTTTAGCTTGCCAGTGTAGTTCAACTGTATTAACTTCATAAAATTGTTATAAACAAAACGCATAGTGATAGTAATCAAAAAACATAAACATAAACGCCGAAAAGATATTTCAATTAGAAAAATGTTCTGCTTTTGCTTAAGTTATGCTTTAAAAAAATACACAAAACCACATTTGATAACAAGTTTTCTACAAAAATTGGCATCCTTTTTCAAGTTATGTTTCGTGGTTTTCACATTTATTGTAACTTTTAAAGTAGATTTAGGGCCGTTATTGCAACTTGCCGTTAAAGTTGGTTTTAGTTAAAGATACCTTTAGCTAAAGGGAACAGTAAAGTTACCTTTAACTTATTACCGTTATTACAAATTACAGATAAAATAATTTCAAAATATGGCAATGACGGTGCAATATCGATAACTTTTACCACTTTAAAAAAGTTCTTTAAAAATGCAGTGGTAATGACGTGCTTTCTTATTTATTATGTTTATTATTTTATTATTGCCATAACGAAAATAATATACTCGTATATAATATGGCAAGTTTAAAGATAAAGTGAACTTTAAATGTTAAAGGTAGGATGATCTTCTTTTTAGTTTAACACTCTCTTCTATCTTATTGGGTACTCATAATAATGAAAAACAATTTATCTACCCATTAAAATCCTCCCTTTAGTTAATGGCAAGTTGTAATAATGGCCCTTAAGGTTTATTATTTATTGATAGTTCAATAACAAAGTTAATATTCAATAAATAAACTAAGTTTACTAGATTACTCAGTTGCTTCTACTTAATTTAATGGAATATAATAACAAACATATTTTCTGATAATACATACTAGGAAAGGAAAAAAGCATGGGTCTGAAATCTTGTTCCAGTTCACAAAAAAAAATAATAATTTTCGACATTTCTTAAGACTTCAAGTTATTGATTTAACTCCCCGCAGTATGACTAGAGGGTGCCAGTAAACTACAATTATCCACAGACGAAGTTGTCGTTTGGACTAAAGACTTGAATATTAAAATGAATGAAAACAAGGCTGATCACAAGTACCAATAAAAATATCTCCTACCACAGTTTCATATAAGAATACTGCAAAATACTTGGCTACCGCAGTTATGCAGACCTCAAATGAAATCAGCATCTTAGTCAAGGTCTTAAACTAATGTGGATAAGACATTTGCATTGCATGAATGTACACTAGCAGACTTAATAGTTTTTCAATTACTTCAGTTAATTGAGAAAATATTCATTTCCGTTCCGTTGAATTGACAAAACCAAAATGATATTCATTTGTTATCAAATGCTAAGTATAATCCGATATGAAATGTAACAGTCTTTCAAAAATGTAGCCGTTTGTACAATATATGTTGCGAAATTAATCATTCATTAAAGCATCAGATTTCCATACATTTATTCATAAATAAATGTAAATAAAATTATTAAAAAAAAAAGGAAATTTATTTCCAACAATGCAACAAAACATCTAGCAGTCATCGTTTACAATTCCGCACCTGACATCCTGTCAGGCAGTATTACACGTTTACTTGAGGGCAGTGTTACACAAATTTAAATTTAATCTAAAATACCTTTAGCCTTTATTATTAAATGCTGAAGAAACAGTCTTTGAAAGTTTTGTATAATTAATCATCCTGAAAGTTCACTAAAATTTCGAAAATGCCAAGAGTAATGTGCAGCATTAGCGTCGCATTGAAAAATTTATTTTAAATTATCTCATGTCTGAAGTGTTCAGGCAAACATAAAAGTTTGAATGCTTCCTATGGAATTTCATTTGTATTATAATTTGAAATAAAATAACAAATAGATTAAGAATTCGTGTTGAAGGGATGACAAACTGAGACACATTTGTTAACACTCTAGTTAGGGGTGGATGATGTTTATTGACACATCGAAACAATTCGATGTTTTCTATTGCTAAATATCGATAATTTTTATTCAATGCATAGATATTATAAAACCATTTCTGAATACTCCTATTCTTAAGGACTCATGTGGACAAGATATAGAGACGAACTTTACAATGGGAAATTTTTTATAAAGGCGCTGCAAGATTTATAAAATTTAAGAGTATTTCATATGATTGTGAAAATCAGAGCAATAGAGACTAATCGAGACAAATTGAATGCCTAACAGTTCCCTTCTTAATTGTCCCTTAAACAGTACGAGTAAACTGCATAATATTTAAAAATGGTACGCAACAACATATTCTTTTAGGAGAATGACATAGTAGGACAGAAGCGAGATATTCAGTCTCAGAGTGAAATTATGATAGCACACGGGGGCATACATATCTGTTTTGTCAAATCGTCTTGGGAATTGTAGTACTTCCTTAAGTCTCAAATATAGGGTAATAAGCCACAAACCACAGCGGACCTTAAATCAAACAAATTCAGCCTGCTTCATGAAATATTAGACTATTTGGATGAGCTTCACGCAGCGAAATCGAATATTTGAAAGATGTTATATTTCACACAAAATTGTATCAATGGTCTGTTTAGTCGCCTGAATATATAAATTTCGACACTTTTTTATTTCATTGTTATTTTAATAACAAAAATATATTTTGTTGTATAAGACATTTGGACTTTTTAAAATTTTATTTAAATTTAGGGCAATTATTACAACTTGCCGTTAAACTTGAGTTTAGTTAAAGATACCTTTAGCTAAAGGGAACTGTAAAGTTACCTTTAACTTATTTTCGTTATTACAACTTACAGATAAAATAAAGTTAACCTTTTCAAAAATATAGCGGAACAATGCCAATAAAACTGTTCACTTAAACAAGTTCTTTTTTTTATTATTTATTATATTCCAAGCTGCCATATTGAAAATAATGGATAATAAGACAAGTTCAGGCATAAACTTAACTTTAAAAGTTACCGGTAGGTAACTTTAGCTTAACGCTTACTTTTGTCTTATTGGGCACTTATAATAACTAAAACAATGTATCTCCCAGTTAAAATCCTCCCTTTAGTTAACGGCAAGTTGTAATAATGGCCCTTAATGGATATTCATGCATGAATATATAATTTCGAAAAAACAAAAAAGATATTTTATATGTAGTTGGACAGCTCTCTTCTTGAGAGAGAGAAAATATTTGTTATGCATCCCTTACATTTTGCAATTGTAACACTGGAAATAATACAAACACGTAAAGTAGGATGAAATATTGAAATGTGTGAAGCAAACGTTCAATTTGTTTATTCAATTTTGTTGTACAACTAATTACAGAGTATAGGGATAGGAATAAGAGTAACTCTGAGCTCGATATTGAGTTTATTTTATATTTTGACAGGGTAAATTTAAACAGAGTTGCTAATAGGTTATATTTTCCATCCAAATTGGAATAGATTTGCCCGTGTAAATTATATAAAATATGAATTTGCCTTCAGAATGTTGTATGGCAATTTTGATTTTCAGGAAAATTTTTTCGAAATGATGAGACATGCTGTAGAAAACTCTCAGTAACGAATATTTTTTCAAACAAAAATTTTGTTAGCATAGCATGGGTGAATCCAGCTATAGATGGAAATCTTTGGTTTTCTCTCCACTAAAAGTCTACTTAAATGAATTCATTAATATGTACGAGTACATAATATATTGTTCTATAAAATGTATATGGAAAGAGAAAACTTCAACACTTATAGATAAAGTGTTATCGTCCGTAAATTTATTAAACAAGAAACACATTAACTTCCCAAATAACTTCTTATCTGCCACTCACAAGCTCTATTGAAATAATATCAATGAAATTTTTATTGCTATTTATATGCTCCTGAATTGATTAATGGTGGATTTAACTGAAAAAGATTTTGTTAGTAAAATCAAATCCAATTTTTTGCATTGTAGGTCGATTATGGCTGCCATAATCTCCACATATTATTAAAAAAGAAGTCAAAATTTTGAATCACTTGTGGTATCTTTTATGGTATTTCTAGTGGATTTTTTCTGTCATTCATATTCAAGAATGGCAAAACGACAGTTTTAAAACCAATAAAAACGGAACTCAATATTAATTAAAATCATCGAATTATAATTCAAACAAAATAAATTTTGATTGTCATCTACATACATATGTACATACATAATTATGTACATACATACGTAGTTGATTACGAAACTTTACAAACCAATTTAACCAACGCATGAAACAATATTAGTGCCTACATTAAGAGAATTTGTCCTGTGAATACCATAACATACATTTAATAGAGGTTTTAAAATCGCGATATATAAAATATAACGTGAAAAAACGTTTTAGTGGCATCACTGATAAAGATACGCATGCAGCTTAACACAGGTTGCAATTGCAAAATTGTTGTGCTTGCTATGTCGTGTTTATTGTGTTTGTAGCATAACATTTCCTCATCCGTCAATGATCAATGAAAGTCAATAAAATAATGTTTGTTATGCGGTTATTTATGCACGACAGTTATAGTTAATCATAACCCGTTATTATTAAATTGAAATTCATAATCAACATAAAAAATCATTTCTTTTTAAGAACAGACCCTAACTTAGTTGGCACTATCACACATCGTCAAAATTTTACAGATTAATAAAAAAAAAAACTATCTGACATACTTCATCTACATGTAAAGATCGATCTTAGGGTACTCAAAATGTTTATTGCGTAATTTTTTCTCAAGAGCCATTTTTATTCTCAACGATATGTTTAATTCGATTGGAAAGTCGTATTTCTAAGAGAGTAAATTCAAACTAAAAAAGTTCTAGAACAATTCTCTTAAGGCGCTATTTGCATCACAACATAAACTTAAAATACGTGTTTATTGTTATTTTATTTTATTTTTTTTTTTCCTTTGCATTTAACGACATTTTTGTTATTTCCACCAGCTCTTTAATAGTTTTTTTTTATTCTCTTGCATATGAGTATTTAAATTTTATTGTATAAGATTGTAAAATAGTATTTCGATGAATGCGTTTTTACCATTGGATGTGTTTTTAATAGGCGAGTATGTGGAATACTCCGACGGGATCGAGCATGTGGCAATGTTCGGTGTTTAAAATGATATTCGTGGCCTTGACCACCCACCAGCTGAAATGAAAACGAAAGAAAAAAATATTCATTAATAACCTAAATAGTCAATATTTACTCGAATCAATAATAAATAATAAATGTACGCTTTGTTGAATAATAAAATTTCTTTGAAAAACAAAGAATAGCAAAAAAAATAAAAATTAACATTTAAATGAACACTGGCGCGTGAATAAATGATTTTTAATTAAAATTATTTACTCGTAATAATCTGTTTACTGCATGAAAATATTAATTAATTAAAATACAATATTAATGTGAACAAATTTTTGTCTTGACTAAAATTTTTTCCAGCAATAACGATACAGGCAGAATCATGCAGATTACGCTGTTAAAATGCAAACGAGTTCACATCAATGGTCAAAAGAGAAATTGTAATAAAAAAAAAAAAACAATATGGTACATACCCATTCTAGAACATTTTTTGGTGATTTTCAACAATAATGGGGTCTGTGTTACAATATACCACCACATTCTTAGCACAAGTTAAACAAAAATGGATATTTTTAAGAAAAATCGAAGATTGAAATTTGTCACCATTCTGTAATTATTTTTAATTATTAACTTGATTTTTTTTTACTTAATTTTATAATAAAAGTCGTCGCAGAAATAGAATACTTTTTAAATTTGGTGTAATTTGTTTTTGCAAGTGGCAACTCTGACAAAAGAGAGTGTGTACGTCTTCAGGCGTACACAATTCAGCTTAATTAAAAGTTCGAACGTTCGAAGTTCGAAAAAGTTCGAAAAGTTCGAAGTTCAGCAAGAATTAGAGCAAAGTGAATTCAATTCCAATTTTTCAAAAAAAATGTGACATTCTGCGACGAAATCCATTTTTATCTAAATGGCTTATTGGGAAGATGAATTGTCGGCTATGAAACTCAGAAAATCCGTAAGAAACAATTGCACCCACAGTATACAACTGTTGGTATAGCTTCTAGGTAGACGCAGTAATTGGGCCACATCTCCAGTGACTGAACGGAAGATAGGAAGATGACAATTACCAGCAGCGTTGGCAGTAATTTTTTTTTTAAATTTTTTATTTCTGGAAAAAGTTGTTAGTATTTCTATGCTATGGGACCATCTTTTACCCGGGACTAATAAAATATTCAATATTTTATTTAAAATTGTAAATATTTCGTGTTATAATTATTGAATTTATTGAAAACAAAATTTAAAATTGAATTTTATCGAAAAAAGCTTGTTTTATTAGAAAACAATTTTAATGAAAATTTTTTCGCATCTCCAAAAACTTGGAAAAAAGCGAAAACTTGGAAAAAGTCTACGCTGATTACCAGCAAGATCAGGCAATTGCGTGAGTTTTCTTTGGAATTTTGTAAAACCTCGTGTTTATATGAATAAGCAAAACCACATCACGATATAATTGTTATAAAAAGAGTAACAAATTTTCTAAAGTCACCGTAGTCTAGTAGGTAGTGTGTTGGCTTAATAGACTTGAGATCACGGTTCGAACACCAGGTCAGACATTTCCAACGAAACGAAATATAAAAAAAATTTCTTTCGGCGACTCCGTCTCAGCAATTTTCTGATAAAAACCGTGTGAGTAAAATAAATTTCGTATGAAAAGGAAATTATCTCATGTCGTTCGGAGGTCCCGTTATTTAAGGAAAATTAACACACGCTTAACGTGAATGGTGCGAAAAACTAAATTGTAATCCTGACTAAAGGATTTACCATTTAAATAAATAAGAAAGTAAGTAAGCCATGGAATTTTTAACCCGGAACCAGTAGGAGTTAAAAATAAAAATTTTAAGTAGATGAGCGAGTTAAATTGAATATTTTTACAAGACATCCGATTTAATTAAGAATTACTGAATTAAAATTAAGCAGATAACAAGAATTACAGTAACATGAATTACATAATTGTGTCTAGACTTGCCATAAGAAATAATTTCTACTTAAAGAAACATTGTGCCGTAGACTATACAAATTTTTGTCTTCAGAATTTTGCCACATTGCCGTGGAAACAAGTAGAATTTTTATTTAAAAATGAAAATCTTTAAGCAAAAACCTTAAGCAGATTATTAAAGTATAAAAAAATATTTACATAATATAGTACTTATTATACTCAATTAGGAAAAGGAAAAAAGTTAAATACAGATACAATCAATATATGGTAAATACAATACAATACAATACATATGTACATATGTATGTATGTATGTGACAGAATTTATTCATTTGAATGTTTCCTTTTTTTTTCTGCTTATTTATATTTAAAACTGAAATTTTTCCCTTTTAGAAAGGAATTTCCTTTTACATTATTCATATACATATAAAAAGGAAAAATGTTTGTGTATGTAAATGAATTTGTCTGTAAAAATTTATATTTTACGAAACAGTGGCTCACAGTTTATTTCAACCAGTGCCATAAAAATTTAAATTCAAATAATTTCGAAACAAAGCAAGCTGTTAGAAAAAAATTGAATAAGGGTTTGTGGAATAATGTTCTAAAATTGAAAAAAAAAGAAAAAATTTCAAAATTTACACACTAAGAATCTGAAACTAAAATCAACATGCATACATAACATAATTGGCCATTACAACCCTTCAGTCAGGATTACCAACTAGTTTTCTCACACCACTTATGTTGTGTGTGTTAATTTTATACATGAGTGGCGGGACCTACAGTTTAAAGTCGACTCCGAACGACAGATTTTTTTGAGAAGCTTTTCATGGCAATTTTATTTACTCTCAGAGTTTTGCCAGAAATCTGCTGAGAGGAAGTCGCCGAAGAAATATTTTTTCATATTTCGTTTTTGATGACTTACCGGGGATTCGAACCCTGGCCTTTCGTCTAATAAGCCAACACACTACCTACTAGACTACGGCGACACACTAGCTAACACGAACAATCACAAACGCAATTATTCACATTATATTTCCAGCACTTGTTATAAAAAGAAAAACAATTCAATGATTAATTAACGATATTTTTTTAATTCCTAAATTAATTGTATTATGACCACTCTTCTGTTCATTTACAGCTTTCAGCTTTTCTTTTCCATGGACTCCACTTACTTTCTAGTGGATTGAGGCTTATTTTTGCCCACTTCTCTTTTATTTTCATTCCACTTGGCACTGAATAAACCGTTTTTTATTTCATTTTTGAAAATGTTCTATAAGAACATATTAATTTGGTTATTTTTTAATATTTTGTTTCGTTTCAAAATTAATTTTTTCAAAAGTTACTGTTTGAAATAAACTGTGAGCCACTGTAGTTGTGGTTTTTGCGCAAGTGAATACGTATGTAAGTGTTCACACGCATTTTAGTATTTTTAACTTTGAAACAGCTTCCCTTTTTTTTCCTTTTTTTTTTTTTTGATGTTAAGACAACAAGAATATTTCATTCTTTATTCCCATTTTAATAATCAACTTTGTGGCTTATTTGTTCCTTTTTTAAATTTGGTTTCATTGAAAAAGTTCCAAAAAGCCACATCTAAATATGGAAATTTGTTAGAATTTTTGTTCAAAATCTAACCTTAACTCTTAAGGAGAACTTAACTCTCGCTTTCACACAAATTTTTATAGGCAGCCAACCACAACCAAACATCATTTAAAAATTTTCTTTTTTAACAATTTCTGTAAACTACACAACCGCTTAAAGTGACTGAAAACTAAAGATTGAATTTTTCATTCAATTTCAATTTATTAAAAAAGCGTTAACTTGCAGCATCAGCAAAAATGCATATTCATAAGCAAATAAGCAAGAAAAAAAAACTTATTATTTCATATTATTATTGCCATGGTCTTTCAAAATTCTAATGCGCATTTTTAATAATACAAACATATGTAAACATACAGAAAATATTTCCAGAAATATTTTTCTAAGCAGCAAGAATGGGATTTCCCCCAAATAAACTTTTTAAAATTCACTTTTACGATAAAATAATTTAGTTTGAATTCTTGCGAATTAATAATTCTATTCGAAAAATCTACAAACTACACTACTACCCTTTAGACAGGAATACGACCAAGCTTCTTACACCACCTATGTTGTGTGTGTTATTTTTATACATGCGTGATGTGACCTACAGTTTAAAGTCGACTCCGAACGACAGATTTCATGGCAATTTTTCATGGCAATTTTATTTATTCTCCGAGTATTTGCCTGAAATCTCCTAAGAGGAAGTCGCCGACGAAATATTTTTTTATCTTATGGGGAAATTTTTAAAGACATCCAAAAGGACAATTTCATTAACGATTTTACTAATAATTTGGCACTTACGTGCATATACCCCAAGCACAAATCTGAGTCCTGGTTTAAAGAGAAATATATCACAGTTCTAGAGCAGCGATTTAAGCTCTACAGAGAATCCACTAGCAAACATACATACATACATTAGACAGTTTCAGGCAAATAACATAAGAATAAAATGCATTCTTTGATATTAATCAGGAAGAATGAGATAAGCATTCCTTCCAAGCAGCATTCCTTCCAAGTACATAGCAGCATTCCTTCCTAGTACATATATTAAGAGATTAAAAACAATAATCTGCACAAAGAGAATATCTAATGAAACATAAAATTATTTCTCATTTCATTAATTTCTCATCTGAATTTATTATTTGTGCACTTAAGCTGAAACAGTGAATATAGCTTTGCAAAAAGAATTTGAATAGTGAATTATATCCTGCATATATGTAGCTATTGTGAAATCATTTTGCGCACAAGTGTAGCTTGCGAAAGATGTTTTTCACCGACAGCGTATGTTCGCCACAAAATTAAGGCTCTTCGATGAAATATTAGAGACTTTGATTCTTTTAAAAAATTACTTAAAACAATTAATATAATTAATATACATATACACTATACATGTGTTTGGGGATGTATGTATGTATGTATGTAGGCACAGATTAATTATTTTTAATTTTGTTAAACTATGCTTTTTTTTATTGTGAAAAAGATCAAAAATTAATAAAATTTTTAATAAAACAATTATTTTTAGTTTTTATTTATTAAGAGAAAATCCCTAAATCGCGAGATATTTTGGAATTTTTCAATCACGAATTGTCCGAATCCCGGGATTTTTAAAAATCAATCCCGTTTGTCATCCCTAGTTCAGAAGGATTAATTGCTATAAGGAAACAATAAAATTGAGCGCATTTTATTTAAACACTCAATTGAAAGTGATAAATCCAATATGATGATAACTGCATAAGAGCATAAACAAAATACATGAAAATATAATCGAAAAGTCTCTGGGCAATAATAGATTATACATCTTATTCTTAAAATAAAAGAATGCAGGTTATGGATAGAGCTCTGTTTCGTTTGAAGAGGTTTATGATTTAAATATTTTTAATTAATTATTAAGAATGAAATAAATACAGTGGTGGTCAAAACATATGCAACTGTGAATACATATATCGTAGAATTATAATATATTTTTTGTAATTACTCTACTTAAATTGGACTCCACAGCAGCGGAAGAATGTATTATTGTCGGACGGGTCTAAGTTTACTCTTCGAAGATCAGATGTAAGATGCAATGTTCGACAACCTCGAGGTGAAAAGTATAATCCGAGGTATATAACCGCCACAGATAAGCATGGAGGGGAAATATAATGGTGTGGGTATACTTCTCAGGACATGGGATAGATCCAATTCACCGCATAATCGATACAATGACAGCCACAATCTACAGAGACCTGCTAAGCTCTGTTATGCTTCCGTACGCTGAATGCCAATTTCGTGAACATTCCAGCACGATAACGATCCGAAACACACGACTAGGCTTGTAAAAGCTTAGTTGGAGGAACATCAAATTTTTGTTATGCCGTGGCCACCGCAATCTCCCGATCTCAACCCGATTGCGGAACATGTGAATGATTGCAAAACGTAGCATCGGGAATAAAGCATTTAAAAATGGGAAGAACTTTTCGCCGAATTGGAAAAGCAGTGAACGCAATTCCAAACGATTATATTGAAAAGATTATTTCCTCAATGCCTAAAAGATGCTCGGAAGGAATAAAAAACAACGGATATGCCACAAAATATTGAAGATCTAATATTGTGTTTTTTAGTTTGTATGAGAGCTGCAAATGTTTTGAACATTAAATTTCGACTTATTTTGTTAAAACTACTTTTTTATTTTGTTTTAACTTAATGAAGAATGATTTTTGTTTTGTTTAACATAAAGGAAGAACTGAATTTAATGAAAAAAAAAGTCAAAAAAAAGTCAAAAAATAGTTGCTAAAGATGTTTTGATTAAAAAAATTAGAGTTTAATTAACATATGGTTCCAGTTGCAAATGTTTTGACCACTACTGTATATAAAATTTAGGAAATATAAGAAGTAAACAAAGATTTTAATACAATTAATATATGCAAGCATGTCTATCTAGCATTAAAGTTCAAAAGAATTCAATAAAATACACATCTGGCAGACCTACATATATTTGGTTATAGTTAGACATTTAGTCTATGCTTTAACTATGTTTATTGACAGCAATGTATAGGTTGTGCTGTCAAATAGAGGCTTTAAAATGGTAATTATTTTATATTATGTTCTAGATTTTACAGAAATTGTATTACAGTAGTCGTGTAATTAATTAAATAGTTTACGACTACTTAGCTACATTTGTTGCTTACGGTATTTGTAGTCGTGTAGTCGGCAGATATCTCGCTAATTCCTTCCTCATGAGCGTCGGTTGTATAAGATATCAGAAAGTCTTTTAAGCCATACGGTATTTTTCTTTTATAATAAAATTGTAAGTAAAACGATAGCAAAGGCACTACAGTTTTAGTTGATCTACAAATGCGGAAACGTAATTTTTTTCTTTGCTTTTGTTATTGTCGTTAAAAAAAAGTATTTTGTAGAAATAAAATTAAACTGTTGTTCAGTTAATAGTCCACCAATAATTTTGCTGTGCTGGTCAACAACCACGACCTTTACAATTGCTAACTACAGTCCAGTATGAATTTATGTGAAAGATTAAATACTAAAAGGAAGTTACAGTCCATAGAAACTTCTGTAAAAATAAAGCTGATAACAAAGGCAAGATAGTACTTATAATAACAACAACAAAAAAATTGTTTTCATTTGATAAAAAGAAATTCTTTTAATTTTTATTTTCTTTTGTACAAAAGGCACATTGAAAAAAAATACTGAAATAAAAGTAAAAATGTTTACCGGAATAATTATTTAGAATAAGAATAAAATTGTTCCTCTTGTCTTGTCCTATTTACACAAAATTCTATTTACTTTTATACCTTTATACCAACTGTTTCAGGTAATAGAATGGGAAAACAAAACAAAAAACATAGTAAATGGAATTTAGCTTTCCTTCTCGAAGATAATTTTGTTATATAAAGTAAAAAGAATTCATTATTTACCGAATTGCTTAAGATTCGATTCATCGAAATAGCCAGTTCTTTGCTACGCTTAAATTCGATTGGTACTTACTGGCCTAAAGCATAAAAAAAGAATTTAATATCCCTGGGGGTTTCACGTTAACCCAAACCAGAATCCATCGCCTTGTTTTGTTTTTCTATATCTAAATTCAAAGAGACATGAGTAGTGCAGATAGCAACATAGCTGGGTCTACAGAATCTTAAATAGACACAGACTTTATGCTGTGATTGCTAATGTGTACGGTATGTATTATGGTATAACTAAATTCATGATGTATAAACATTAGTCCCAACTTATGGCCATGATACCACTCCCCACGGGTGCTTCAAAGAAGCGTGCGGACAGACAATGGTCTACCCAGCGCCTCCACGCCCACGTGATGCAGACATCAACATGCACATGCATAAGCATGCCATGCATTTGGACAATGACTTCTCCTCTTCTGGTTTTAAGGGTCGGAGACTGCTTCTTAACTCCCTTTTCGAACGAAGAGACCGAACGCCGAGCGAGAGACGAGACAATACCGAAAGACGAAACAAAAGAGGAAGAGAAACACGGAAGAGAAAAGACGAACGATAGGAACGACGAAGAAAGCAGAAAGACGAGACGAACGAAGAGAAGACGAGAAAAAGAAGGAAAAAAGAGACGACGATAGATAAAAAGAGAGAGGACAGGATGAGAACGAAAAAAGAGACGAGGAAGACAGAAAGAGAACGAGAAGGAGAAAGGTCGACGGAAACGAGGAGACGATAATTCGAGAAGAAATGAAGAGGAGGAGAGTACGAGAAATGAACAGGAAAGAGAGATCGAATGTAGAGGAAAGAAAGGAGGAAGAGAGAAGAGGAGGAGAGAGAAGGCGAGAGAAAGAGAGAGAAGGGAGGAACGTAGGAGAGACGAGAAGAGAAACGAGAGACGAAGAGAAGAACGAGAAAAAGAAAGACGGAAGAAGAGAGAGAAGACGAGACGAGTAGAAGAAAGGAGAGAGAGAGAGAAGCGAGAACGAAGGAAGAGGAAAAATAGAGAAGAGAAAACGAGAATGAAAGAAAAGAGACGAGAAATGATAGGATGAACGACGAGAGGACGACAAGAA
>QOCX01000304.1:74532-119935 GCA_005959815.1 Sarcophaga bullata | reverse complement strand
TCCTTGACAGCAAGACTTTTATTATGAAAATATTCTAAAACACTTTCTTAAACAGAACCAACGCATCAGAAAGAAATTGAACAATGTAAACAATCTAGAATCTAGTTGGTAACCTGTTCACACGTAGTGAAAGTTGAATAAAAAAGTTGTCAAATCATGAGAAATTTAAAGTGAGTGAAAGGATAGTTCAAGGATTTGTTGAGGACTTGCTAGAAAAAATGTTTTTTATGTTGATTATGTTTTAAACATGTCATCGTTTCTACGAATTTTCCACTTTTTGCGTTGTTAACTATTGCCGTACAGCAATAGTGGTCAAAGCCTATTGAAGTTATTTTTCTTCCAAAATTGCTGTGTCTTCCTTGGACGACACCTTTAAAAAAATTTTTTTTCTTTTTATAACTGCAGTAAATAAGCAGTAGCTTCTTTGAACGAATGTAACGGCAATTGCTTTAATATCCCGCCACCAGTTGCGTATACTTTAGTCTTCTTATGCACAAATTTTTATTTACTTTACATTTAAAATCTCTTCAGGCCTAAAACCAATTTTCCTATATCAACAACGTAAATATAAGAATTCTTTCTTTTCCTTTGCCATTTCAATTGGCCCAAGGGAATTAAATTTATTTCCTTCCAATCATTTCTATAATTACTAGGAGTACCTTTTCTATGGAATTCTTCGACTCTGGTGATTTCTATTTATTTGAGTTTTTTCAATTTTTTAATTTCTTATCCTAAAGGAAGTTAGATCAAGTGGCCTACAATATGGCTTAAAATCATAAGTTCAACTTTAGCATATGGTTGATCGTTAAAGCAGCAGAAGATACCAGAAAAAGAATTATAATGCAGCTCATGCGACCAGGATCAGCTACAATTTTTATGTTGATGGTCGAATAGGCTATGAAATCTTTAAATGAGAAATTATTTCACATACATATCTATGTCCTTCAGTAGCCTATATAATACAAGTGTTGTCAATATTTTTAAATTTTACAAAATGCGCCTTGTCAGTCTTTGATTATGTCTCTGATTTATTTTAGTGTGTTGTGTTTCAAATTTTTCATTAATCAACCAATTGTAAATAATTCGAAATGTTAGTCTTTTTATTAATTCCAATTGTTTGGTTTACTGTTATATATTACCCAGTCCATAACAAGAACCACTTAACTGGTAGCAACAACAGCAAAAACAATATAAATTCATTGATTTTTCCCACATGAAAAACATGCCAAGTATTGGTTTTATTTTTTGTGTTCCAAACATAAAAGCATAATTTTAGACTGAATTATTGATTTTTTTTTTGTTTTTGTTATTGTTTTTGTTTTTGTTTATCTCAAATTAAAAACAAATACTTACAGCTCCAAGATTTTCAAAACCATATTTATTGGCCACTTTATGAGCGAAATCATTATCAACACTGCGTCGGAAACGGACCAAAAATGAGCTTGTAAAGACGTCATTTCCTCTGGCTACAGGACGAGGATGAGAAGAGCCACCTTCTGCTATCTGTGTGGCCTTAACCTCCACCGACCAGAATCCAGCTATGCTTAGAATGCATACGAACAGCAGGCCCGTTATTGGGTAAACGCATGCTGTCAAAATCATTGCACGCGTTTTTTACTGAAATAATGTTTTTCTTTGCTTTGCTTTGCTTTGCTTTGCTTTGTCCTACAGCGTTTTTATGTCTCTCACTGGAAACGTTTTCTTTTTTATTTGCGATATCTTTTATCACTAACTTTTAATGCCAAATTTTAATGGCGATTCACAATATTTCTCTGTTTCTTCTTATTACGCGGAAAGACAATTTCGTTTTCCCTTCTCTTCTTTCTTTCTTTGTTAGAATAATTAATTTTATTTTTTTTTTATTGTTATTGTTGTTATAAGATAGAATTTGTTTCTATTATTAATTAATTACTAAAGTGATGATAATAAAAATCACAGTATTTTTAATAATTCCGTCTAAAAGTATGCAAAACTTCTTGTATTCCTATTTCGTTTCTTTCGTTAAATGACAGAAATTCATTTTTGACACTTTAGCCAAAAAAAGACAATCGCTTATTCGTTATTCTTTTACTTTTCCTTTCTCTTTTTGTCCTTACTTTTCGTATATTCACTGTCTTTTAAGCACGCAAACACATTCACACATTTGCTACTTCTACAATGGACACAATTTTTTATATGCTTTTGTTCGCCTGCAAGTATACCACACTTTATTAAATTAATTTTTTTCGTGAAATTTAATTCGTTAATTCGTTAAGAAATTTATAATTATTCGAAATTTTCTTGTTCGTTTTGTTCTGTTTTATTCTATTCTGTTTCGTTCGGGTTTAATAAATAATTCTGTAATAATTTTTATAAAATTTTTATTATTCCGTTGACAGTAACTAGACTGTTATGCTTACCGAACAAAACTGCCATTAATTGAGTTTCTCGTACGCCATTATGAATGTTCGTGCTTCGCAATGGGGCTGTGAAAGCTTTTCTCCTGCACACGAAAGCTTTTCACTAATCTGACATGTGAAAGAGAATACCATTACCACTTGTTAATCCTGATAACGGGTTGTCATGCCGTTCTTAAATCTTTGCTAAAAGTTAACATAATCGGCTACAACTAAGAGTTTAGCGTCGTTTTTTGCTGTTCAATAATCTTTTTAATAAGTACTCACATAAAAAACTTATCTTTGTTTTGAAACTACTTTAAATGCAACAAAGTCTCTTGGTTTTTTTCTTAGACACCAAAATCTAGAAACTTCTCTTCTACTTTCAAAATGAGACTATTTGTGAGAATAATTAGGGTATTAAATCCCATAATATTTTATAATTTTGTCTGACTAAAGGCGTAATCAGTGTTTTTGCTTCTTTCAAATCTTAAAAGCTGTAGACATGTACGGTAAAGGCGTACCTATTATATTAGCGATATTCATTAACCAGCACTTATTACAGACATTCATCATACAGCACAACATCACCATTTTCAAGGCCCAGTTCGTATTGCGTGGATCTAGCTGCGTGTGGCACATTTTAGTGATTTAATCGCTTGAGTTAGTCTTTCACGCTAGTTATTCGCTTATTTATTCCAATAGTTTCAATAGTTATTTTAGTGTTAGTATTCATTCCTACATACATCATTGGTCATTCCAACCCTTCAGTCTGGTTTATGAACCTAGTTTCTTACATCACTTTTCATGGCAATTTTATTTGACCTTAGAATTTTTGCCAGAAATCTGCTTAGAGGAAGTCGCCCAAGAAATATTTTCATATTTTCGTTTTGATGTCTGACCTGGGATTTGAACCCTGGCCTTACGTCTAATAAGCCAACACACTACCTACTAGACTACGATAAGTCCTATCAATTAAAAGAGGTAAATGTAGCTCTAAACTTGACGTTTTGTTATATTAGCTTTTAAGTGTGAAACTGGCCATGGCTATCGATCATGGGTTTCTAACTGACCATTCGTTTAATCGATAAGACGTGGCCGGTCTCTTAACAAATAAATGTACTCGATGCCATCTGACAAACGTTGTGGGAACCAATATCTTGTTAAATAGAGCAGTTCAATAAAATCTCTTCTACTTTTAAAATATTGAATTTATCCTGTAGAAGATAAAGTCATTCCACTTAATGATTTGGTTGTAGCTCTAGACATCTCTAAAGACACTTATATCGATCATTGAAACGTATATCTAACTAACGATTGTACCCTTTCAAACTCAATGTTTCAGAATTGCATCTTTACTACAATTAAAGGAACTTATTCTCGGTTACACCCTTAGTTACGTTATCCATATGTGAAACACAGTTCAGGCAAAAGTTTTTCTGTTATTTCTGGACCTAATGTCCTCTCTCCCACAACTCATTTTCTTCGAGTACGATTTCCCAAAGCGATTATTCCAAACCATATGCAATAAAAATATGATTTTAGTATCTGTGGTCCATTTAAGCAGCAATCCTGGATTTTCCTTCCTATTCTACATAATTTTTAAGAACTATAATGGTATTTTGGTACTTTTCACTTAAAAAGTAGTGCTGCGGCAACTCTTTGACGAAAGATAAACAAACCTTTCTGTTTGATTCGAGTTCTAATGTCTACCATAAATTTGTACTCTTTTGAGCCAAAAACAAAATCCAGTGAGACAAAATTCATCAGTCTCTGTTGTGTTGAAATCATACAGTAATTAGTTGTCTAAGGGTGGAGGAGGGGAGCGGTGGAGTTGCGTGATAAACGAAAGAATGTACAGAAAGAAAGCGCGTGTCTGCAACCTTAAGAGTTATGGTAGGTGGTATTAGTAAGTGTTCATTCTCATTCTTCTTTTATCCTTTTTTTTAATTATTATTGTTGTTGTGTTTTCGTTATAATGATAACATATTTTGTTATTTTATTTTATCAATGAGTTTTCTCTCTCTCTCTCTCTCTTGATATTTTAAAAAAATAAAAACGAAAAAAAATGTTCTTTCAAACTAATTCGGCTGTATGGCAAAGTGACAAATGGTGGTTGTTTCATTTCATTTTTTTATTTATTTCTGTTGTTTTATCATCTTCCTCATGAAATTGTTGTTGCAAGTTTTAGACGTCATCACTTTCTATACATATGTAAGCTTTTGCTTTTATTGTAATTTTTCTATTCTATTTCTATTCTATGTTTCTCCTATTTGCTTATGCTTCTTCAATTTGTTTTAAAGTTGTCAAGTTTAAAAATATTTACCCACTGTCAGTCAGTATTTCAACAAATTGTTGTTTGTGTTTACTTTTACATGGGGATGCATGGAATAGTACTTGTTGTTGCATTTCTATTAAAAATTATTTTTACACCTTTACTGTCTCTCATTATTCCAGGTTGCTAACTGGCGATTGGTGTTTTTGGTTGACGTTTTTTTTTCGTTTTCACAACCATATGGTAACCTAAATAATGTTCAGTAGTTGCATTATTTTATTATTGTTCTAGTTTAACAATAATAATAAATTTGTTAATATGAAAATTAAATTTCATACATATGTACATATGTATAATAAGTACATATATTTTCCAATTTATTTTCGTTGTTGTTGTTGTTGTTGTTATCGTTCATACATGAAGCCTTGAGTTTATTTTCAATTAAATTTTTTTGTTTTTTCATTTGGATTGTTTTGAACTCGAGTTCGTGAATGTAGTCGTACAAAAAATTAATATTTATGCAGGAGTACACATGTATACGAACAAACATGCATAGGTATGTATGTGTTTTAATGTTAATTTGGAGAACATATGTTTGTATGTAGATTATATTTAAATCTGAAAATTTTTAGATTTTTCTTTTTAGTAATAAATTACGAATAATTTAAAATTTTAAATCAAAAGTGATTGAATTTAAAAATTTTTAAATAATAATCAAAAATACAACAACGCGTAATGTTTACGCCATAACTTTCTCTTGAAAATAAATTTTTCTGAAGTTAAATTTCTTATAACTCGCTCAAGGAAACTATTGATAGGGTCACGTATGTTACAAGCTTGATAAAAAGCGATGATGCCGAACAATAAAATGACTTGTTATCTTTGACAAAATTGTTAGACCTTAGAGCCTACGTTTCACCATCGTTAAAATCCTTGGCATTAGAAAATGTTAGAATGTCAGCATTTTGGAGTTAAGCATTTACGGCGCATGCGTTAACGATGAAAATAGATATTCTGCAGAATAGTTGGGTTTTTTACTGTTCTCACCAATACAATTTTTCTTTTAAATTTTCTATAATTTAACAAATAGTGTGGCATAATGAAAATTAATATCTTACATATGATAACATCAATTCTTGGTACATTGAGATCTCGCAGTTACAAAAATATATCGATATTCTAACAGTTAGGGCGGTGTTTGGAAAATATTCAATATTCAAAAGTTGAACGTGCTTAAAGACATTAAAATCCTCTGGGTTGTAAAATTTTAGACATCCGCAGTCACGTTCATTTAAAAAGAAGAAAAACCATACGCTCGTGTAGAATATTCAATATGCCATGAGATGTATGCCACATAGCGCTATCCTGTTGAAATCATATGCCTTTGGTGTCTATATAATCTAATTTTGGTAATCATTGACCCACAGTGCCTGCCGTTGTCAGTGATGGCCTGGAAATATAGACCTGGTGACGTCATCAGTCTGAAATCAAAACGAAATAGTGGCTTTTTCAGGATGTATTCAACGCTCTTGGATCTCTTTTGGATTCGTATCATACCAAATACGACAATTTTTTCAACTGTTCCAGATCCGATTATACACTGTTAGATACTTAATACCTATTAATAGTGTGATGTCATTATTGTACTGTATTATTATAATTGCAAAAGTTTCCACGCTTATCCTGAATTAATTCGTAGGTAATTTATTAAAGTCAAGATTTAAAACGACTCATAAGTTTTAATTTTTAGATTCCAACACAATAAAAGCAAAATCATCTTTAAAAAAGTAAAATTTTCAAAATATATGCAGTATATGGGAAAGATATACAAAACAGTACGACTAGAACTATAACCACTCTTTAAATTATATCATATTTAATAATTTTGTATTTTACATTTGAAAATTTTATACAACACACTTCCAATATTTATTTACTTACTTCTTATTTAATTGGTCTTGAGAAATTTATTATGAAAATATTATTTACTATCCGAGTTTTGCGAAGTCGCCGTAGTATAGTAGGTAGTGTGTTGGCTTATTAGACTTGAGGTCTCTGTTCAAGCCACAAGTCAGACATCAAAACGAAAATATGAAAAATATTTCTTCGGCAATTTCCTCTCATTAGATTTCTGGCAAAAACTCTGAGAGAAAATAAAATTCCCATGAAAAAGTTTCTCAAAAATCTGTTATTCGAAGTCGACTTTAAATTATAGGTCCCGCTACTCATGTATAAAATTAACACACACATCATCAGTGGTGTAAGAAGCTAGCCGTAATCCTGACAAAAGGCCAATTATGTATGTATGTATCAGGGTTTTTCTAGAATACTGCTGAGAGGAAATCACCAAAGTAATATTTTTCACATTTCGCTGTATTCGAGATGTCACAGAGGGGCTTTGAAAGGCAGACTCACGTCTAATAAACTAACACACTAATAGCTAGACTACGGCGAATATAGGACTTATTTATTCATTTATTAATATGAATACAAGTGCAGATTATATTATAATTATACTTTATTCTCGGTGAAGTGTGATAGATCAAAATCTTTTGTGGCATTAGTGAGGAGATCCATAGTACCAAGGTATATTATATTTGGTTTTTAAAGCATTTTCGCATCTTTATACTTAAATTTATAAACGCTAAATAAATTTAAATTTTGCGTTTAACAGTCGTCATGACCTTCAATTCGCATACTTTGTCATTAAAACAGAAAACAAAAAAGCAGAAAGAAAATTAAATAAAATCTAAAATATAATTATCTATGTGGTATCAGACTAATAAAGTTGAGTGTGAAAGTAAAAGCAACAGATGTCAGAATTATAAGCGTATGTTTACACAGTACAGTAATGGTCGAATAAATAGATACGAAAAAAATAAAGTTTACTTATTAAACAGTTTCACAGTTTTATATGATTATCGTAAATGAGAAATTATTAGAAATATTTTGATATTATAAGCAGCATGGAGCAAGTAGAGTCTGACTTTTACATGGAAAAACTGATGCAGTTAAATAATAAATTACCTCTGCAATAAGATGTGCGTTTCGCTGGCAAATCGACAACAAACAGAACCCAGCTGATTTCATTAGAGCACTTCGTTATATGCTACTGCAACTCTGATATGGCGACTCTTACCTAAGGGTTGTATTTAATTCGGTCGGATATAGGTCTTGAAAATAACAAGCACAATCACTTGCATGTTTATTTCGAAACTCAACTTAGTAACTATATACAAATACAAATCTATTGATACACTTCCGACTTTAGAGAGAGTTTGACAGCCGAATAAGAATTGTCTATGAATGACTAGGCCTTTTAAACAGCGTATTCACCAAGTAGTCATTTTTTACAATAGCTAATATCGAATTAGAATTGTTCCTTACACATTTAATATCTTATATTTTCTGAGGAGCAAAACAGCCTTAACATTTTCTATCCTTGAAGTAAGGGAGTATTAGCTTTGGAGTTAGAGCTCTAACGTATTGAGTTTGTTAAATAATTTTTTTTTTCTTTCTTGATTAACCCAAAATATATTAATATGGGTCTTAGCAGTGCTATAAAAACTTTTAACCTTGTTTTTGTAAATATGATCGACAATTTAATGAATAAATAAAACAATAAGCTTTGTTCCTGCTACTTGATTTAACTCAAAACTCAAATATCCAGAAATATTCAACATACTTCAGGTATTAAGTTAACTGCAAATTGATTGAATTTTGAAAGGCTTATCGCGAACATTTCTCCTTATACGTGAATTTTAATACGTTTAACAAGTTCCTTTCTTACTGTATAGCAAACTGTTGTTAAGTATTATTTAATTTCTATTGAATATAAATATGACTTCCTTTTCCGCCAAGTGCATTGACCCAGAGTATAATCTTCTCAAATCCATTTCTAATTAGCTCATGCTAAACTCAAGAAGATTGCGTTTAATGTGATTTAGGCTCAAGTTTAGAGAATATAAGGGGTAATCCTCTAATCCAGACTGTAATATTAAGCCGTAACTGGGTGTTAAATTTAAAAGTTTTGATAAACGTTTAAGAAAATAACTTTACAGCTTATCTACTTCCTCAAGGTGTCAGTGTTGCCATAATCAATAATTTGTTGCCATTATCAATAGTTATTTGTATCAAACATAAGTCCATTTAAACAGTTTCTGCACAATAAAGATTAATTTCAATAATTTGTGAACAAAAGCATATGCATTATGAATATGGTAGTTATTAATACGAATACATTTTCTGTAAAACAACCACCTTCCTTCTGACAAATTCTTTCGAAGGCATTTATTTAAAAAAATTATTCTTTGCGATCTGTTAGAAAGTTTAACTAAAACAAAATTGTAACCTTATCTCTGTTGATTCCAGACTTGTAGGCACTATTTTATATTCTAGTGGCGTTAGAAACATTTTAAAAAGGTTTTGCACTAAAAAATACTGTCTAGGCACTAAAATAAACAAAAACTTGCAGTTTTAAACTCTACGACTACCACTTAGTTTAAGTTACCATAAGCACAAAGAAGAGTGTTCTATTCGTGACTACAACGCTAGTTAGTGTTAAACAAATATCATGATCGAATTTCGTGATAATTCAATTCATAACATGGATGGCGACTGCGATAAAATTGGATTCATTAAATTAATTTCGTGTGATGTTTCTAACGTTTGGGTGGGGAATTCTTATGTATAATGGATATGGAACGAATCTGCCACCAGATATTTACTAACTGTTTCTGGCTATGACGAATAATTTTGTCTGTAAAACTTTTGTCAATTGTTGCCACGAATACTATTGAAAAGTCTTAAGGGAATTACCATATTTGCTCCGAATAGTAACATTCTGATGATGAATTTCTATTTACTACATCTTATACATACAATTCTTATATACTTATTTCAATAAGCATATCTACGTACACAAACATACACATGCATACATTAAACATGACTTGTCATGCATCAAAATAAAATCCATATGATTATGTAATGACGTCAATAATAATAACAAAACAATAAATTCTTTAAACATATCGATATGATGCATACATATGCATACGTACATGCATACATACATATGTGTATTTATTAATACAAATGTTTGTTTATATGAGTATGTATATACATATGTATCTCTATTAAGATAAACAAATAAAAATGTCCAAATAAACCAAACAACAACAACAACAACAAAATCAAAAACAAGAAACAGAAAATGAACGCAACAGTTTTGCAAGCCCATCGACAATAAGCCGGCAATTTTATTTCATTAAGCACTTGAAAGTTTCCTAGCAGGGGGTTCAAGTGGTAAAAACAAGTGGCATTAAAGTTGAATGTTTACACCAAAATATTGCTTCGTAGAAGGGATTAGTTTTTATATTACAAATGGAGCGTTCATAGGGAAAGAGTTAAGCTCGTAAAAATTAATATTAAACAGACATCCCTATAGGAAAGAACAATGCTAAGGGATATCTAAAGTGTTGAAATTTAATGAGAATTTTATTTCGAATTTATTTCTTAAATTTTATTACAATTGACATCATCGATATGTTCTTCAAATAAATTTCATGTCTTTGGATTATTGGATAATTGTAAACTAATCATTTTAATCATATTATAATTATCTAAATTTACATATGTGCATATGTATGTTTATGACAAATGAATTGTATAAAATAATGGTTGTATTCGCAATCTTGAAAACCTTCAGAAAGTAAGATAAATTTCATTGAATTGTCCTCTTCTCTTACATATTATCTAATGAGAACATCTCAGAATTAAAAAAAACTGTAGTGCTGTATCGCTGTTAATATTCTCCGACTTTCATTCACTTCCTAATGATTTAACTTCACTCCTTAATTGGGCTAAACGCCTCTTTTCTATTGATTTATAATCACTAAGAAGCCTTAAAACTCCACAGCTTGAAGGTAATTTTTCTACTATGATGTTAGCTTACAATATAGTGTACAAGACATTTAGAAAGTAACGGTTTATGATGTAATTTTTTGAAATTGAGTGCTACATTATGTCGGACAAAAATATGCCACTTCAAAGCGTGTCCCAAGTTGAATAATGGAGCTAAATATACTGAAAAATATACTGCGAAATGGCTCTAAGATCACAATACCAATATGTGAGACTGACCTCTATGATCATCAGAATCCGATCGAGAACTTTAGGACAATCAGAGAAAAGTGTCCCACATATTGTGATAAGGTATGGAAGTTAATTTAGACTGCTTAGTATAATATATTCGATTCGAAATGCCAAAATATTGTTGACAATATGTTTTGATGATGTCTAACAATTTTAAACAGCCACTCTAAAAGAATATTAGAGCTTAAATTACTTCAAATGTATTGTAAAATTATTATTTTAAAGTTATTTTGAAAAGAAAAAGTGTGTGTTGTTCTATTTTAATTTTACAAAAATTCTAAAATAAAAAAAAAATTATAATACCGCAATGAAATTTGTTATTGTGATAATACAGGACCGATCTTGCCACATGACTTATGTTGTGTATGTTAATTGCATACATAAGTGTCGGGGCTGACTCCGAACGTTAGATCTGTGAGGAACATTTTCATAGCGATTTTATTTACTTTCAGAGCTTTTGCCATAAATCTACTAAAAGAAAGTCCCTGTCGAAATATTTTTTCATATTTCGTTTTTGTTCGAGATGTCTGATCTCTGGTTTGACCCAACACACCTACTTCCTAGGCTAGGTCTTCAAATAAACTAAATATAACAGGTTCTTAATGTCTTAAGCCATAAACCACAATTAAGAATTTAAATATATTGTAGCATTGTACATTCTTAAATATTTTAAAGCTTTTTTCTTAATAATATTTTTAATAACAAAAATATCTTTCAAGAAATTCATGTAAAGTTTCATAAGTTTCTGAATGATTTTAAATACTTAATATTCATTTGAGTATAATAAAACAGGGATGGGGTACCTCAAAGAATAATGCAAAAATTTTCGAACTTATCCATTCGAAAAAAATTGAACATGTCTTCGAATTATCGAAGACTTCATAATCTTCTTACAGTGCTATGTTAAAAAAGAATTGTTACTTAGCTTTATGCATAGTATGTTTTTACATATTACCAATTGAGTCTAGGACATTATTAATCCAGAAAAATCATATACTCGAAAATGGCATATTTTATTAATCAGTGAGTGAGTGCATTAATCAGATTAAAATTCAGTATTAATCGGTTGCAATTCAGAAGAGTTAGAAGCAATATCCTCATGAGACAGTGTTCTTTGTTCATCAGCAAAGAAAAAAAATTCTTTTCATTGAAATAATTTTAAAATCCTAATTATTTAAACAAAAATAATTATATTTAATTATTTTAACCTAAAACTATGCAATATGTATGTATCTGTATAACGATAATACTATTAGAGCAAGCAGTAAATAAGTTTTGTGTACTTACAGCGTACGTATGTGTAATAAAACTTCAATAAATACAATATTAATGACAGTGTTGGTAGCACTTTACTGACGTACTATGTAAGTAAGTATAAATGATAATATTTTTATTATATTATTGTTTAATCATTCAATGGAATTCAGTTTTGTTATCGGAAAAATGAAACAATAAAATAAAATAAAATAAAAAAAATTTTTGTTTGTTTACCTTTTTATTTTTATTTTCCTAATTGACAATGACAATGACAAACTAATGGAAAAACCTGATTTAATGACAATTGATGATTACATAAATATGTATGTATATAATATTTATAAGTATATGTAAGAATGTGTTACCATAAGTCTACGGTATTACTCAGTGAACATTTTTAATTTTTTTTAGACATTCAATCAAAAGTTCTATAAGACTTTTGTCAACTGAATTCACGATTTATTTTTGAGAATTGTAAAGTAAAACTTTTTAAAATTTTCAATATACAATATACGTATAATTGATACCAACTAATGGACTAGGACAAAAATGCGGTAACTTAAATTGTTGAGAATGCAGATTCCGTCGTACAATTACAACTCCTGGTTGACATCTTTATAGCTTTATGAAGCTATTGATTCAATTGAAATCACTTTTGTCTAGACACGTTCTGACAGGGAGATCTCATGTTTAGTTCAAACTTCTTAGTTCTGCATATAGCCATTATCAGACCAGATCTGTATGGTTACGTTAAAGGTGGATTTATTATCCCATCCTCTCCCATCTGTCTTTTAGAAATGATTGTATGATACCATTTGTTTGCGTCTGCGTATTGGAATGCCAATATCATGCTTCAAATCATTTCAACTTTCTTTGTTCTTATCTTCAATTTCCCCTGGGCCAAGAACCCTTGGACGGTTTTGTGAAGGATCTAAAGATCCCTAGGGATCCGCATTACTTGGATTACGTTGTCTGAAAGATATAAACCATTATCTAATAGGATCTACAAGGTACTTTCGTTTTACAACGAAGATCGAAAGCGGCTTCGTGTATCATGTAGTTGATCCAGATCAACTAAATTCTAGCTTTTGTTACGACCTCAACTTCTGGCCTGCTATGTTCGTATGCAACCGGTTTCCTTAACAAGTCTAGTAGTAGCCCGTTAAGGATAGTAAACAATGCCTTAGAGGATGTATAGGTAGTTTTAAGACCACCTTTTATCATTACCGCCACATCTCAGTTGTGGGTTTAATTATTCCACAATTAATAGTAGATTTATTGATATTGCTTCATATTACCTAAAAATCATAGTCTTAAATGTAATAATATTCTTTAATGACTCTTAGTTGCGGTGTTATCTATAGATCTACCAAATATGTTACGTATCGAATTCCATTCACCTCTAAGTATTGCAGCAACAAATATCCTTTGAATAAAATGTTTTTTTTTTTGCTTCATCACATATGGTTGGAAGCTTATTGTTGCTTAGATGCTATTGCTGTGAGTGTGATATTTTACGTTCACACTAAAATATTGAAATAAATTTACGATTTGATTTTTAACACAAGCAAATTGAAATTGTTCGTTGGTGTTAATTAAGAATTGCAACTTTTATTTCATTTTCGACTTTTTTATCAGTAGCTAATAGCAACTGATAACTGGTACCCAGGTAAACGCTGCCATAGTTGCAATTATAATAATTAATTTATATCGTATAAATCTATCGCTTAGTCCGTCCTGCTGACAATATAGAGGGTAAAAAATATATACGCAGTCAAAAAAAACACAATTAAAAATGTACTTTTAAACTAACATTGTTATCGATTTGAATCTGTTTAGAATATGGCAACAGGTCTGTTGTTATTAAATTTAATATTTATGTTTAAACGAAATCTATGTGTGGCGTATCATTACATGTTCCAAAAAATAATTGCATTTAGGTATCCGATTTTGCAAAAGATTTAACATCGGCACAAAAAAAATGCAAATAGTTGCTGGCAAGCTTAAAAAAATTGGACGACGAGTAAATTAAAAATCAAATGAGAAATTAAACCGGCATATGGATGCTCACCACTCGCTCTCATCGAACAGTAGAACTGTAAAATGGCCAAAGAGGATGCATTTTTACCTTCAGCACATAGAAAGAGAAAAACTTTTTAATGTGAATCAACGCCATTCTATAAATCCAATACTTTTTAACACAATATGTTAATTTTATCACAAAATCTGTTCAGGAGTCTGAAGTATCAGTTAAAAAAACAAGAGACGGCTAATCGTTTACAGCTAAATTTTAATAGTTTACAGATATGAAATTATTTTTCTACTATTAGTAGTTAGTAGTAGTCTTATATATTACATAGGTTTATACATACATACTTATTGTACTGTATTTATATTGTATTATGGCTACAAACCCAACAATACATTGGTATTATTGAAGACCAAGTTGATCTTTTTTTGTTAAAGCCGAAAATGTTTAGTCTTATAACATTATACAAAGTACTGGTTAGGATTGTTCCTAGTAAGTTGAAAATTTACGAGGTATGGCAATTTAAATGTGATAACATTCAATTGCTCAAACCTTTAGCACTGTTTCCATTGTCATTACATATGAATTAGACATGCCAATCGGGATATTATGAATTCAAAAATTCCGGGATTTTCGGGATTCGCAAATCCCGAATTCCGAGATTTCTTAAAATTTGTTCCGGAATTCTTCGGGATTGTGAATTTATACATACAGTGGTGGTCTTATAATTAGAAACGATTTAGCGACATGTGTGTTTGTTAATTTATTTTCAAAACTTTGTTACTCATTTTAAAGCTAATAGCTAAAAAACACAATACAACAAATTAGCTTTAAGTTTAAATTAAAAAAAGTTCACAACATCAATATCATTTTTAAAAAAATTAGCTAAAATCAAAAAATACCAATTTTAGGTTGGTCATATAATTAGAAACGAAAAATATTCTTACAAACACCTTAAAAATATTTTAATATATTTACATTTAATGGGCATATTCGTTAATATTTTGTCGGATAGCCCTTGCTTTTCGGCAAACTTTATATCAAACGTTGGCATGTTTGTACTGATATGTTTTGCCAGCTTTGTTGCACCAGCTGAAACAATTCGTCGTTATTTCGAGGTTTTATGTCTTTAAGATCTCTTTTTTCAATTGGATTGAGATCACGACTTAGGGGTACCCAGTCTAAAACAGTAATATTTTCACCAGAAAGCCAACACTTCACTAAACTTGAAATGTGCTTTGGGTTATTCTCATGCTAAAAATGTAATTGATGGGCAAACTGTCAATGAAATACGGTTCCATCACATTTTACTAAATGCTTTTATATTGATATTGGTCTGTTAGCGGTATCCTGCATATAGCTATCTTGAAACCACTGTGCAAGGCAGCGTATGGTCGCAATAAAATTAAGGCTCTTCGATAAAATATTAGAAGCTTTGTTCTTTTTAAAAAATTATTTTAAATAGTGAATATAATTGATATTATTTGGAAAACTAAATAGTGTTCTTAAAAACGTAGTTATTTGTTTCTTCACTAATGTGTTTATGTAGATGAATTATTTATGTTTTTGTTAATTTTTGTTCTCTTCTTTTATTTAATAACATGTGTATTGTGATAAAGATCGAAAATAAATTAAATTTTAAATAAAACAATTGTTTTTAGTTTTTATTTATTAAGAGAAAATACCGAAATCGTGGGATATATCGGGATTTGTCGATCCCAATTGCCCTGAAAAATCCCAGGATTTCGAATTCCCGAATCTTGGGATTTTTAGAAATCAATCCCGTTTAGCATTCCTAATATGAATACTTTTTTATTTTTCAATAATGAACTGGTTAGAGAAACAAAAAAAAAAAATTGTTTTCTTATTTTGAATTATTAAAAAAATAATAATAATAATTATATTAAATATTATTATTGTATACTAAAAAGATAAGAATATTTATTTCTAATTATTTCATTAATTAAATTACGATTATTATGTTATGTTGTTTCAGGATTACAACTAAATATAAAGTAAACATTTCATTAGAAATATCACAAACAAGAATGGTAAAAGCAAAATATAATAAGAGAAAAGAAACTACACATTAAATAATTAAAGGGACATAATAGCATTTTAAAGGAAATACTAATTTATCTTATAAAGTAAATAGTGATATCCACCTAATGGACAACACTCACTGTTGCTGACGTCATTTTAGCTAATCAGCTACAACGGATAGAAATTTTTCGTTTAATTAACATTGCTCTGATCTGTTTTTTAACACAAGTATATAACGTAATAAATAAATACGGTAGAGATGTCAAAAACAAAACATTATAAAAAAATTAGCATATGTTAAGTATATTTTTATTTAAATAAATAAATTTGACACTTTTTCGAGTTCTAAAATTAAAAAACACAGACAGGCAGGATCCATCATATGTTAAACTTTGAGTTTTTCAACTGACAGAAAAGTAACTGCATTTGAGGTTGATACAATGAGTACTTTAACGTCCATTGAACATGGCTTCAAACAACAATAAATTATAAGGGAAAGAAAGAAAAAAAACCGGCTAATAGTTGTTCCAGTATTCAATGCACATCAAAAGTTAAAAGTTGGTTGCCATTTGAAAAAGTTTAGGTACAACATGTGGGGGAAACGTATACCAATTCAATCGTTTAATACGAACCGATTGATTTTATAATTTCTTAGTAATTTTTTCTATTTTTCTGTTTTGCTTTTTCATTACAAGAAAAATGTATTTCAAAAAAAAATACAACTAATAATATAAAATAAAAATAAAGAAGATTAATTAAGTATATCGTATACATATGAGAAGTTCAAATGAAAATAAAAAATTATTATAAATTATAACTAAAAACAAGTTATATTTCTATTTCTTAATATGTATGTACATATGTGTATAGTATATAGCAATGAAACATTATTGCCTCCTGTCCTTTGACAGCAAGAAATTTTCAATAAAATTTCTCGTCTGGCAACAGCACAATATTTTTTAAATTTCTCACAAAAAACCAATTTCAGAACGCATACAATATTGCGTAACGCGAACAATTAAAAAAATTGGTGAAAGTAAATTATGACATACATACATATATGCATAATAAATCAATTTATTTTGTAATATGTATGATGAGCTTTTATTTATTTTTCTAAAATTTGATATCCACAGTTAACTTATGAATTGTTATGATTATTATTAGCGTTAATTTTCAATTGTCGTCTACTTCTATCTGTAATGAAAAAGAAAGGAAACAAATAAAACAGATTATTACATCAAATAATTATAAAAACGATTTTTGATAGGAACATAAACATAAACAGAACATAGTCTTATGATAATATAGACTATAACATGTTATCTGTTCTTACATATTATTTTTCAAAGTTCAATTTGATGCTCTTAAATTTATATGTTCATATTATTTATTGGCGGTAAATTAGAAATCATGAGTTGATCGAAAAGTTTTGGCACTATTACGTTTTACCAACCCTTATTAGCCATACTTATGTATGACTAAACTTTTGTATAATGTTTGCAAGTATAGTCCATAACTCTTCCTAATGGCTACGCATGTTATAAAGTGCAATTTCTCTTCGGTACTGGAAATACAGCAACAGAAGGCATTTGGCCTTTTGTTTATCGTGGCGATATCCAGAAGGAGACCTCTTGAGATCGCAGGCACACATACATATGTACACCTTATCTTACATACATTTTTAACGGATACTTTCACTTAGTGAGAGTTTGTTTTTGGCTTTTATATGATTTTTAGTTTCCATAAATACCTACAGACATGATTGTTCTATTCATATACCAGAAAATATAAAAATATTTACAAAGTATACAGTGAGTTCATGTCTATTCAAAAGTTAAAATTTATAATCTTGTGTGTCTATTCTATTTTATACCACGTTTTAAATTTTTCTTAAGTTTCTATTGCAAATATCAGTTGTGCTGCAAAAAAAATGTTTGTCCTGAAAATGGTAATTTTTTTTCGAATATTCAATCGCGGCGAAGCGTTTTACGTGTACAAAGCATCTTTAAATTCTATTACATTGATTGGGCTGTCTCCTTTTTCTGCGATACTTCTACTACACAATGAAGAACTTTTTTTTTGTATCTGAGTGATATAATTTTAAAATTAATTAAAAAATAAAAATGACTGATTGTGCATGATTATTAATTGTTCTTAATTAGTTATCTGTTGTTAGTTTTTCTAGAGTATTTTTTTCTTGTTGCAACACAATTTTTTTTGTGTTGATCATTTTTTCTTAAGAATTCAGTTTTTTGTTAAGAATTTGGTTATGAAGATAAACACACTTTATTCCTTTTTGTATTTTTATTAGAAATATGAAATTCTTATATTAATTTTTTCTTTGCTTTTTTCAGTTTCATTAATCAAGTTTTTCTGAGTGAAGCAGGCGACTAGTTCTAGAGTATTCCGTTTACCACCGTGTATATTAATGCATGAGTAAGTAATGATTAGAGGTTAAGCTAATATTTGCGTTCGATATTTTTCTTTATTAAGTTTAAAGAAATAATTTTAAATTGTTTTTATTTTAAAATTTCTTCTGCTTATTTGTAATTATTTTCTACACGTTTAAGAGCTACTCCACACAGTTATTACAAACAGTACGTGCCCACTCAGTGTATTAACGGGCTGGTAGAGTACAATTTTAACGTATTGTTTTGTATTTCATTGGGTTTGGTGAAACTTGCCTAACTTGTTTTCGTATCTTGTTTTATAATTTCTAATATTACAATATCATAATTCGGAAATTGGCTGTTTATACGACAATGCAGAGAAACATATTTGAGGTAAGATTTTTGTGTTAAGAGAAGTTCTGAGAATACTTTCTAAAACGGTGCGGCAACATCTGATATGCTTTTCACAAAGATCATATAAAATGCAATCACATATAGTAGACAGCTGATAGTCGAAGACAAGAAAATATAATTTTAGCTTAATACTAGAGCTTGACTGTGATGCATAATATTGTCCATAAATATTTATTTATAGAGATTGTTTGTTTAAATTAATTAAGAAAATGTCAAGACTATTGACTTCCTGTTGCGGAGTACAGAAAATAAAGGATTTCCTTCACATAAATAAGATTTACTTTGTAATAATTCACACCCAATCGAAAACACCCAGAGTCGCCGGTGAGAATTAAACCCACAACCTTGGCACTGGAAATTCAGCGCACTACTAACCAGGCCATCGGGACACCCATAGATTTAAGAATAATGAATATTATATGAATTATGCTTCTGTGTTTCAATTTCCTGGCCATCACTAGTATGTGTGAAGATAAATATGTCGAATTAATTTTTCTGCGGTAAAACGTACTGACCATCGATAATTGCTAATTTTTATTTTATGTATGTATTCCTTGTTATTCAATTTTAAATAATTATTTTAATTTTATAGAATCATTTAGAACTCGCTACTCAGCTCATTATTAAAAAATTTACTTTCTAATTTGTTTCTAAAATTTAAAATAGCAATTTCGGTGAATTGATTGTTTGTACGTTTTCATATTTAATGCGGATATCTCTTGGTCAATGCTACCAAATAGTTCAATAATATGGCGCACTAATAAAAATGAAGTCAAACCTCAACGACATTCCTTTTTAATTTTTTAAGGTATATTTTCTGACTTAACGTTAAATTTTATTGCAAAACTGTACACAAAATGACTACTTACAGCTTGAACTTGAACTTGCTGGACTTAATGTATGGGTACTGGAATGACGTTTCATTCTCGAGAGTGAAGACGAGCACGAAAAAGTGTCGTCGGAAGTGGTTGTTCTCTTTTTTGAAACATTACTTATAGAATCCATGATGAAATTAGCATTGCCATCCTTTACTTGTGACGAACCACTAGGTTTAGTGATGGTTTCAGCAGGCAGAGACTTATACCTTTGCAAGGATGTACGTGGTTTCGTGGTCTGTGTAGCTTGTAAAATTGCTTCGTCTAAAGAAACAAACCAGTCGTCAGGACAGTCATCTTCGAGAAATTTCATATAGAATGACGAACGTTTATCTTTTTTGGCACTGCTAGAACACGACGGTGTGATTGGTGGTGTGACAGGTATAGGGGGTGTAGTTGTAGCGGCTGGTGCTGTACTGGCATGAGGTAATGACAGGCTTTCGGAAAAAGTGGTCGACTGTGTCGATGTACTTTTAATATTCACAAAAGCGGGTTGGGTTTTCACATTCATTTTGGATTCTATTTCTTGTGTTGCTGCTAAAAGCAAACAATCTGAATCGGAATCATTAAAAAAATCATTCATAATTTCGATCTTTTTGTGTTTTTCTGGTGACAGCATTTTAACATCTGGTGTCCGAGTTGATTCAGAAGACACAGAATCCGATTTGGAGGTCACATCTGGTAAGGAATGTAAATGGACGGAAGTAGTTTTAGTGTTATTTTTAAAATTCTTTTCTAAACTTTCAGTGTTCGATTTTAAACTTGTTTTTTGCGACCCAGCGCTTTCTAATTGTTCCTGTAGCTTTGCGCATCGCTCTTTCAGTTTTTCATCTGCCTTTGCCTTTTCGTACTTCCGAAATTGACGCTCCAGCCTCTCTTTATAAGAGTCCCTCCTTGAACGAGCATTTGAAGCCAATTCCCTGCTACTCGAACTAACTGAAGTGAAACTACTGTCGGCCGCGTATGCTGAATCAGGAGTCCGTGTCGAGTTATCTTCAAACCCATATTTATCGTCACGTTTACTTGAGTGGCGATTCCATTTCCAACCGACCTCTGGACTCTCGATAGCCAATGTCTGTGATAACAGGCAAGTGGGTGAAAAACTACTATCAAACACCTTTGGCGAATATTCAAGGCTATCGTCTAAATTCATCATAATTTTCTTATGAGGCGGAGTGCATTCGATCCCACCATCTGAGCAAATAGATATCACAGACGGCGATCGCTGCAAAACATCCAAATTTGCATTTAATTCCCTTGTGTTGGCCGCACTACTGGACGTTGATGACTTTAAACGATTTTGTGGTGACGCTTAAAACAAAACAAAAAAGATTTTTTTTTTTAATTTCATTCCTAGTTTGTGCATTATTTATCTTGCAAAACAAAGACAACAACTCAAGCGATAAATTCTAGTTACCACTGTGCCTCTTTTGATTTAATCGTGTTGATAGTGACAACGAGGATTTTCGTTTAATTTTTGGAGTTCCATCCATCTATAAACAGTAATTTATTCCACTTTAATTTTTAATTTAAAATTAAGATGGAAATTGCGCTACGATGCGGGAAAAACAGCAACAAGTGCGTTTGTATGTAAAATGTACGAGTAACGAGAGAAAATTGCAATTATTAGCTATAAAATAGGCAGGGTTGTATTTCGGCTTAGAAAATTATGCACTATAATCGGTAATAAACAGAAATGTGTAAGTTAGTACAGTAATATATAACATTTTGCACTGTTTGTGTCTGAATAATTAATATTAATTAGTGCATTAGTGCATTAAACAAGTACACTCAACAAATATAGTGTTGCCATTGTGTCAGTAAATTGTATTTATTTTTTTCATTTAGGCTATAAACTCAATATTTTTTGTAAAATATAATAAAAAGTGAATGAATAAATCTATCATTATTCAAAATAAACCAAATATAAAAGGTCGTGATTGAGTACTAATAGGTGAGTGTGACAGATTTTTTGACAGCCCGTCCAATTTCAAAATTTTTTTGAAAATTGTATAAAATACATATTTTCTGTGCGATCAGAGTTGTTTTATTTGGAGCAGCTGTATCGAAAAGTTGTTAGCCATTTGCTATAGTATTTTGTATCTTTAATTGATTATGTATAATAATAAAATAATATAATTTTGCTAAAATTTAATTCGAAACAATATACAGTAGATGAAAATGGCGCCAATTTACATTAGAAAAAAATATGTTTTTTAATCTGTTTTGTATAACAGTGTGACACCACAACACAAACTTTGTTCCGATTTTGTTTAAAAAATTTTTCGACATAATTGTAGGATAGTCAGTCACGACCTTCGTGCTTGCAAAAAGGCTACACATACAATTTGGAAATTCTTTGACGAAATAATTTATAATTTTTTAATTTAACATCATGAAAAAAGTTAATAAAGCTATAAATCAAATAAATTTGGTTTATTACGAACAAAACATAAAAAATCCAATTCGTAGCGTTTTTGGCAACAAATGCAGATCTAAATAATAACTATATATTTTTATAATGCTCTTACTTGCTTTAATTCGAAAAGTAAAATTTATAATTTAAAATAAAAATCCACAAATTGTAAAATGTGATAACAAAATTGCAACACTCATTCGTGTACTTTATTCCCTTTTTTATTGATATAATCTTAATCCCAAATCAAACCACAAATAGGTAGTACAGAGGATATTGTAATTGGACATATCGGTGAATGTCTCCTCTAACAGATGTGAAAAATTACTTACCCTAGATACACACCACCCAAAAATCATGATATACAGTATGTTGGTTTATGGTAATACTGTACTATTTCGAATAACGGCACGATGGAGAGTGTCAATTTTATTCAGCACACCGGACAAAATCACTACATTTTGTAGAAACTCACCACAATCACAAAATTCATTACACTTCAAAAAATCACAACGGTAGGGGCCGTTTTGCGGGTTTCTCCCACAGCAGCAGCAACAACGTGATTTTACTTACTACCATCTTCGCTCGTTCGACTGGGGTTTGAACTTCGGGCCTGTCTAATAAAGATAGCTACTAACAACTGCTAGACAGACAGACCATTTAAGGAACAAAGGCTTATTTTTGCTTAAATAAACCAAAAATTGGAAAAATAATGTCGGAATTAAAAAATTTCAATATTTTGGACGAAAAACAAACGACTTTTTTCCAACCACCACCAGTGCTGCCAGGAAGTAAAAAAATTTTATATTCAACTTCGAACATTTACCAACACTGTTCATGTTGAAGGGTTGATTACTTTGCAAATATAAAGTATGATTTGGACCAATCAGAAACGTTTGCGTGGGAAGAAGTAGAAAACAAAACAAACTAGGAAAAGTTGCAAATTTATTTAAATTGAAATCAAATTGTTTATAATAAATACTGTGAAATCTATTTCAATAATTTAATTTTGTAATATTTAGTTAGTAAAGCACCACACATATATATTTTATGTCTATAAAAGACCATTTTTTGCTAAAATTCCGTCGCTAACACTTTAAGCAACTCTGTCTGACTTTTACCCAGCAGAAAGTGTAGAGTTTTCTTTGTTGCTGTTTGCTTCTCATTTATAAGTTGAACGCGAAACGGGACAAACGTGAATTAAATAAGAACTGCAAGTCGTACAAGGAATTCCAAACTGCATTTAGAGCAGACGTGGCCAGAAAAGTTTTATTTTATTTATTATTTCGTATTCCATTAATAGATTTAATTCTTTGAATAGTTTAGTATAAACAAAATGAAATATTTCTTATTGGTGGGGTTGTTGTTATTTGCGGGTGAGTGTCTCTTTTATTATGTTTGTTTTACACATTAACTTATTTTTTTTTGTCAATTTGCCGGTTCGGAATATTAATTAATTTTTAAGAATATTCGAGGAATGTGTGTGTACATATAAATTAAATGTATAATTATTTCGTTTTTAGGTTTTACCCAAATTAAAGGTGAAGTTGAGAAAGATGAAACTGCCACAGAAAAGATTGATTTAGACTTGGGCTCATTTAAGGAAGGTTCTCGAACCGGTAAGTGAATAATCTCTTGGGTTTTTCTGCTGCCAATTACCAAATGCGTATTTACTAGCTTCTAATAACTTTTAACACGTCAGACAATAAGTCGTTATTGAAAGATAAGATTCGATCAACACAATTGATTTTTATTTATCACTTCGTTATGGATTAACATTTTAAATGAATATTTCAACATTTTCCTTTTCTCAACAGATTCCGATACCATTCAACGGGAGGAAGAAGCCATTAAAATTGATGGCTTAAATGTGGCTCAAATGAAAGAAATTCGCGAAAAGGTATGTATGTTAGCTTTTACAATATGCCAAGAAAAGTGAACGTAATTGTGAAATGGAATGTAATTTGCTACGATTGCTTTAAACATCGAAGTATTTCTTTTGTTATTGTTATTATTTCGTATTGCCTTGCCTATCTCAATCAGATGCGTGTATGACTCCAATATATTTTTTTTTTTAATTTTTATGTCAATATAATAGGGTCAATGACAGATTTTTAAATTGACTCTTTGTGGGATCAAAAGTAATATATAAAGCCAAAGAGGTCAACATAATAAGACTACAGTCAAACAGTGATAAGCAATCAATATTAAAGCTCCTAATGTATTGAATGTATTCATAGAGGTTAGATAATCATAAGTTCAATGTCTTTGGAAGTTTTTCCAATCTCATTTAGAACAGATATGTCAATTAGCAGTGCTTGTTTTTATTTGCATATCTTCTTGTAGTAAAAAATAAAAAGATAAATTGAAATGATGTATAATTAGAATTTAATATGTTTTTTTAATACGAATAAGTATTAACTTTATTTACATTTTTAAGCAGAAAAAGAAAAAGTTATTAATTATTTCGGTAAAATTCCGATTTAAAACGATTTCTTGACAGTTCTAAAAGCTGTAATCGATCGTATTGTATTGTATTCTATCATTTCTTAAATGTAGGTTTCCCCGACCATAGATTTGTTCAAACTTGTAAAAACTGCGTTAATATTTTTCCCTCAACATTAAAGCACTTTTCATATGGCGGTTTATGAATAACAGATTGAGAAGATTGTTTGTTTTTAAATGAATCGTTGCTATTTTATTTAATAAAAACGCCCCCTAATAAAGAAGAAAGTGCCGGTTATCTGATAATAGTTTATTTGAATAAATTAACTGTGTGTTGTATGTAGCGCAGCCAGTACTTTCTGACTGTACTCCGATATAGGTGGGATTGGTAGTCCATCGGTTCATTCACATTGTGTGCGAGAATGATTTGAAACAAAATAATTTAATTATATTTTAATTAAATTTGAATCGATTAGACAGAGCTACATAACGCGAAAATAAAATAGCATTGATTGGAAAGGAAAAAACCGTAAATGAAAACAAATATTTAAAAATTTAACGCGAACACGCACTTCAAGCTTTAGTGATATCTTTTAAGAGGTTAGCATTAAAATGTCTATCGATTTTAGTACCTGTGATCCAAAATTTCTCCACATTCAGAAATAATCGATCGCATTTAGTTTCGGAAATTATGGGGCCTATTTTAAGCTTATATTATTATCCTGGGAATATTTAACGGTTATCTTGGCATGGAATATTTTTCTACATAAACCATATTTATTCACATTCATGAACTTCCACACTAGACAAATAGGTTTCTCTCATTTTCTCGAAATCTTTCAACAGTTCTTAAAAAGATCTTCATCAGTAAATATCTTCCTATTAGTTTTGGTGGATAGTCTATGCTAGATTATAAGAAGCTGGCAGACCGTGAAAGATTTACTACTGGGGACTTATGCATATGAATTTAAAAGAAAATTCGTCCTTGTAAAGCATTGCATTTTGAAAATATTTCCTTCGAATCGAAACACAATATTCATATTAAAAATATCATCGTATTATTTTCTTAAAAAAACAGTCGAAATTGTCCTACAAGCATTAAAATCCAATACAATCGCAAATTATATTCTATTATTAGTCTAGTAGTTATGTTTAGGAAATTTATGTAGAACCTTATTTATACAAATCTGTCATTAGAATAACGTAACTACATATTATAACAAAGGGATTGAGAACTAAGATCATATGCTTGATGCAGTGAAAAAGATTAGAGTTTCTGTATGAAATCGAACCTACGACACCAACACTAGGCTACCCTTTGAAATTACATCAAATATTTGAAAAATGTTTATTTTAAATTTTCTAATTCAAAGTGTTGACTTATAAAAATTCTTTGTTTTTCTTTTCTTTTTAATTTTAGGCCGAAAAGTTTGCTTTCCAAACCGAGGTTAATCGCATGATGAAACTCATTATCAATTCACTGTATCGTAACAAAGAAATTTTCTTGCGTGAATTAATTTCAAACGCTTCGGATGCTATTGATAAGATTCGTTTGTTGGCACTAACAAACAAGGACGAATTGGAAACAAATCCTGAGCTTAATATACGCATTAAGGCTGACAAAGAAAATAAAGTTTTGCATATTATGGACAGTGGTATTGGCATGACTCATCAAGATCTGATAAACAATTTGGGTACAATTGCAAAGTCTGGTACAGCTGATTTCTTGGCAAAAATGCAAGATCCTACTAAAGCCGATGGACAAGACATGAATGACATGATTGGACAGTTCGGTGTTGGTTTCTACTCTGCCTTCTTAGTAGCCGATCGCGTCGTTGTAACAACCAAACACAACAATGACAAACAATACATTTGGGAATCTGACGCTAATAGCTTCAGCATTGTTGAAGATCCTCGTGGAGATACCTTGAAACGCGGTTCCATTATTTCATTGCATTTGAAGAATGAAGCTCAAGACTTTTTAGAAGAAGATACTTTACGTGAATTGATTCGTAAATATTCTCAATTCATTAACTTCCCCATTATGTTGTGGTCGAGCAAGACCGTCGATGAAGAGGTACCAATTGAAGAAGAGAAACCCGCAGAGGAAAAGACCACTGATGATGAAATTGTTGATGAAGATGAAGACGTTAAAGTAGAGGAAGACACTAACGAAGATGACAAACCAAAGACTAAGAAAGTATCAAAAACCGTATGGGATTGGATGTTAATCAATGATAGCAAACCTATCTGGACTCGTAAGCCTAATGAAGTAACCGAAGAGGAATACAACGAGTTTTATAAGAGTTTGACAAAGGACTCCAGTGAACCGCTCATGCATACTCACTTCATTGCTGAAGGTGAAGTAACATTTAAGAGTTTATTGTATATTCCTAAGGTACAACCATCAGAGTCTTTCAATCGTTATGGCACCAAATCTGATAACATTAAATTGTTTGTTCGTCGCGTCTTCATCACTGACGAATTCAATGATATGATGCCCAACTATTTGAATTTTATTCGCGGTATTGTCGATTCGGATGATTTGCCTCTGAATGTTTCGCGTGAGACTTTACAACAGCACAAATTGATTAAGGTTATCAAGAAGAAATTGATTCGCAAAGTATTAGATATGATTAAGAAGATCGACAAGGAGGCTTATGAGAAATTCTGGAAAGAATACTCCACAAACATCAAACTTGGTATTATGGAAGATCCCAGCAACCGCTCACGTCTTGCTAAACTCTTGCGGTTCCAATCATCGAATGGCAAAGGCGTTACCTCATTGGCTGAATATGTTGAACGTATGAAGCCTAAACAAGAACATATCTACTTCATTGCTGGCTCTAACCGTGCTGAAGTCGAAAAATCGCCATTCGTTGAACGCTTATTGGCTAAGGGTTATGAGGTTTTGTATCTCGTTGAAGCTGTAGATGAGTACTGCATTTCTGCCTTGCCTGAATTTGACGGAAAGAAATTCCAAAACGTCGCAAAAGAAGGTTTCAAACTTAATGAATCAGAGAAGAGCAAGAGCAAATTTGAAGAATTGAAGGCGAACTTTGAACCTTTGGTAAAATGGTTAAATGAAGTTGCTTTGAAGGACAAAATTCTACGTGCTCAAGTATCTGAACGTTTAAGCAGTTCCCCCTGTGCTTTGGTCGCAGGTATGTTCGGCTGGACCGGTAACATGGAACGTTTGGCCATGTCAAATGCCCATCAGAAATCAGATGATCCTCAACGCACATACTACTTGAATCAAAAGAAAACATTGGAAATCAATCCCAGACACCCATTGATGCGTGAATTGTTGAGACGTGTAGAAGCCGATGAAGCTGATGAAACTGCCAAGGAAATGGCTTTAATGATGTTCCGCACTGCCACTTTGCGGTCTGGTTTCATGTTGCAAGAGACTTCTGATTTTGCTGATACCATTGAGAAGATGATGCGTCAAACCCTAGGCGTTCCCTTAGATGAACAAATTGAAGTGGATGAAGATGACGATGACGGAGATTCCACCGAAGATTCAAATGCGACTTCAGCGTCAAATGATAATGAAGAGGAAGAAGACACACAACATGATGAACTTTAAAAATATTGAACTTGGCAACAAAAGGGATTTAAATAGTTGTCAACATTAAGTGTGTTTTTCAAACGGTTTAGACTGAGTTTAGTTTTGTTTCAAGACATTCTAAAAGAAAGCATTTTTTCTTTCTTTTCTCCATCCATTAGAAAACAACACAAACTATCATAATCACTATTGATTTTAAACTACAATTAAATTTATAATTATTATGATGTTTTGTACTATTCATTCTAAGTTAGCATTTTTTTTTTGTAGATTTTATTTTTTAAATAATTTATATTAAATACAATAACAAACATATGTTTTACTGTCTTTATTTAACACATATTTATTGTACCAAAAGATCATCTCTACCTGGAGTCCACCGTGGATATCTCGAGTGTGGCAAATAGACCAAACAAACTGAAAAATCCACCAGTACAATCAACCCTGTGGTGATTGAGTTCTCTTTTACCCTTTTTTTCTTTAAATTGCTTTCTCTCTGTTGAAGAACCATAACAGCATGCAATCGATATCGATAATAGTTTTTGGTATTCATCATTAAAATGCTTTTTCCTTAAGCTAGAACAATATAGTTTGTAATATTTATTAGATTTTAAGATGAGATTCAATATTAAGGCTCAGAATAGTGAATATGTCATCGATGTTTTTTTGGACGCATGAATGTTTCAATGTTTTTATATCGACTTACCACAAAATATATCAAAGTTTTCTTTGCATCAATTGATTAAAAAATAATGAATTAAAGAAAACAGAATGTGACAGAATAATTGCGAAAGAATATTTCATTTGGATCGAACATCCCACTTCTGTTCTATTATCGGGAACACATCATCGACAGCGGCATCGCGGTGATAAGTGGAAAATTACAGTATTGCCGTTTTCGTACTTGAATCTATTAGTTCATGTTCCATTTGTTCTGCTAAAGGCGAGATTTGATTCTGCGCTGACAATGACAGAGTGTACTGTATGTATAGGTATGCGCTTCCAACAAGTGAATGAAATTGTTTCAAATAACAACTACTTTAATTGCCAATATCAATAAATATTTCAATAAAAATAAACGTTTAAACGTAAAGTTTAGGCCTAGGGTTTCTTGTTTAACTAATCGAGATATATTTTACTTTGGTTCCTAACAAGATAAACTCCAACCAGTCTTTTCTTTTTTCTAAATTAACAAAATCAATCACAGGGCGGACTTATTAAGGTAAATACTTAAGGAAAATACTTACTTTGAAAACAGGCGAGTAAAAATTTATTTTTTATTCATGGGTCCATTATAAACAGTAAGCGAACTTCAGTTACGTTGGCAACTGATTACCAAAAATTTAAAGTCGTCGAAAAAGATATTTTTTACAATAGAAATTTTGCAAAAGCTGGTTGATCTGCGCCATCTGTAATACGACTTTTGACAACTGGTAATGCAACTAAAGTTAAATTTCTATAAATAATCTTCAAGTTAGTATTTTAGTAAAAAAGCGAACATGATTATGATTCATATTTTATAGCACAACTTTCTACTCTAGGTTTTGCTCTCTTTCATTTGTACATTGCACACAGATAACCTGGTTATTTACGAGTTTCAGATTCAGTGAACTAGAACGGAATTTTTTTGGTGTTCTTTTTAATATTCTTTTAAAAGATTCTTTAGATCAAAAATGGATTTTTATGGATTTAGTAAAAGAACAAATAAATATTGATCTGATGCATTTAGTTTTTTAGAGGTAGTAAATAATCTACTAGGATTTATTATATTCTTTGTGTTGTAAGATACACAAATCGATAGTTTTCTGTAAAACCTTTATAAATTTTATTTTATAAATATGTTGTAGATACAAATATTTTATTACAAAAATAGAAATCCTTACATTTAGCTATTGTGTAGAAAAGCCAAATTTAATTAAATGACTTATTAAAATGTCTAATCGAACATAAAGGAGACATCATTCTCTTGTTCCATATGCAAACGATAATCATCCTGGGCTTTAATTTGGTTAATCGCTTCTTGGCGGGTAAAATTAAATTTTTCCATATACACTCGTATTACCCATTCGGGAAGAAGGGCGTTGGCATATAAGGTTGCTTGCTGTGGAGAATTACAAACATCATATATTTGTTTATTTAATTTAATTTAATTTAACTTAATTTCTTTCGATATTTTACTACACGTTTTGAAACAGTAAGTGTTCTAATTAAACTGCGATTTGTTGTTTAATAATCGTGTTACATTTTTGGTAAAATGTTGAAAAAAGTTATGAAGTTATGAAATTATGTACATATGTGCACTTGTGAACATGGGAAAATACTTTTATTTGAAGGGTCTAAGTCCGATCAAGTTAAAGCCGAACTGTGATAGTCTATGCCTTTATGTGCTGTTGACTAAGCTGCCAAGACGTACACTACAGTCATCGATCAACTGGGGTCTCCACGCTAGAAATTGTTTAGAAAATCTACAGAATGATAATGGATGACTGACAATTGAAGGTGAGTCAGTTATTTGAAATTACAGACATTTTAGAAAGTGTTGTGTATCGCACTTTGATCGAATATTTTGAAATGAGAAAGCTGCCAACAGAATAACAAAACCCGATAGTGTTAGGCAGCGTTTCACCGCAGTAAAGCTGAGATTTAGAGACGATTCGTAGTCATGGAGAAAAATGATTGTACCATTGCACATCTGAGACACTATCTCCAAAAAGGATAACAAAAATCAACGATCAATACTATGCTGACTCCTTGCGGAGTTTAATTATTGCATTTGATTTAATAAAGATATATTTAAAAAAGATATTTCACGCAAACAGAATTTTTCATCGAAACATTGCACCAGTTCACTCACTCGTCCATTATCTAATTGTTTCGCTACGTAGCTTGTTTGCTTGATAATTTTCTATTTTCAAAAATCATACTGTGGTAAAAGATTTGTCAATATTGATGAGGTTGTTGTTCTAACAGTAACAGTATTTCATAGGTCTAAGCTTGGTTTTCCTTCATAAAATATTGGGCATAGGACCATGGAACATGAGATGGTTTTGGTTCGATACGTGTTTAGCATCTTACTAAATCCAGACCGGAGCTGAAATGGAGTAAGCCATGATGGGGGTTATCTCTCACTAACGCCAATACCGAGAGTTTGAGCGCTCAAGACCCGTTCACAATTAAATGTTGTGCCCTTTCGTTATTGACTATTGAAATTGCATCCAAAATGATTATTACGCATGATTTGATTATTATGGTTGTGAGGATGAAGAAATGTTATTAAATATTGCTTGGATAGCAAAACATTGTTTGGCTTCACAGTTAAAACTCTGCTTTTTCTCATGTAAGTAATCCGGAATGACGTGATAATATTTTGGGTAAGGATTATAACTTCTACTAGGCAATGGAGGCAATGGTTAGCGTTTGGTCATTATTTGCTTAGTACAACGTGGTAACGAGGTTTTAAAATATCGCTGGGCACAAATAGAAAATTATATATACTCAGAAATAAGGAAATTTTTAAAGAAAATTGGTTTAGTCGGCTAATTCTAGGTTTGTCCGTGTATTGACGTTTTAATGAAGGAATAAAATTAAAAAAATTCTGAACTACTTATTTTCTATTTTTAAAATAAAATTACAGTTTTTGATAAATTTTAAATTAAAATTATGTTTACCGTTGTGTTTTTTCCGTCACTATAAACGTCTGTTAATTTTTCCAACATTTTTAATTGTACATTTTGTTGTAGTAGCCGTATGACAAAACAGTGATTGATGCCATCGTGCCCATTAATGTAATCCCTTTTATAATACTTTTGATATATTTCATCCAAATCGTTTTTGTAGGTAGAAAAGGTATGCAGTATGTCGCTCAGAGACATATCCTGAAGTGATCTGCAAGTAAATGTAATCGAATAATCAAAAAAATTTTTTTATTGTAATTAAAAAAAGGACAATAGTATGAATATTTACAAGTTTTCTACTTCTCTAGGTGGGAGAGCTTTCATTTTATCTAATTCGGCTTTAAATTTTTCATTCTTTTTTTGTGTTAGTTTTGTTTTGTTTCTTATTTCTTCTAATTCCTCTTTTGAAGGCATATTAAAATGTCCAGGAGTGGATGTTGTTGATTCAGGTTGAATTTCTTTTTCTTTTGTACGTTCCTTAGAATATTTTGACATTTTAGAAGATTTAGTTGAAGGTGATTTAGATCTTGAAGGTTTTTTTGATACTTTAGAGGTACTGGCCTCTAAGTTTAAGGCGGAATTTTTATTTTTCGATAACCATTTGCTTATATCGCGTTTTTCCTGTTCACAATCACTGTTTTTATCGCGTTTACGTTTCTTTTTCGATAGTGGAGAAGAGGAAGATGATGATGATGACTTTTGTTTTAGGGGAGTCTCACAAACTGATGCTGTTTTAATTATATTAATGTGTTTATTGCTATCACCGTTATCCTCAAAATAATCGTCGTCATCATCATCATCATCAGTACCAAAGAGTTCTTTGTTTTTGTGAGAAGATTTATGTGTTTTTCGTTTCTTCTGCCGATTCGAAGAGGTGTCGGTGCCGATTTCTTCTATATATCTTATTGGTTTGCTAGGTGATCGGCCCGAACGTCTTATCGGTATATCACTGGGGTATAACTCTTTTGACTTTTCTTTATTTCTCATAGTTTTTGGAGGAGAATCATCTGTTATAGATGAACTGGACGTATTTACATTCTTAATTTTATACACATTTTTTTCATCTTCAAAGTCATTATCACTTCCATTTAAATGTGTTTCTTTCGCTTTTAAGAGTTTTTTTGACTTTTCGGAAATATTTTCATCTTCACCTAGTAAAGCTACTTTTGTACAATCCTTATCTAATTTTCCTTCTTTTCCACATTTGACTGTATTTGTTTGATTTGTTTCGATTTTCTTCTCCTTTAGTTTATGTGGGCTAGAATTCGTTGACTTCGTTATGTTGTTTTCCTCAGGTATTAAGTTTAGTTTTAACTGTTCATTCTCCACAGCAAGTGCTCTTGGTATTGAATCAAGTGTTTTACACCGTTTTCTACATTTTTTGTTGTAATTATCAGGCACAATCTCAGGTAAATCATGAGTTTTCAGATTATTTTCAAATATTTCCTTTTCTTTTCGATGTTTTTTCTTTGATTTTAATTTTGAGGGTCTATACTTTTGTCCAGATACTGTTTCATCATCCGTTTCAAAAATGACTTCATTTGCGCTGTTTTTGTCATCAATTTCTCTTTCTTGAATTTGATCGTAATTTTCTCTTTTACCAACTAATTTTTCTTTAGATTGTGTTACAGAATATTCGATCTAAAACGAAATTAACAGAGACTAACAAAGTTTAAATCTATTATGATAGATTTAAATTCAAAAGAAAATATTCAAAGACTATATTATTTTTAGTTAGTTTGTAATGTAGATTGCACTCATAATCTTAAATGAATCCATGTCTCTACATTAAGAGTATTTTTTATTTTGCCTAATAATTTAAAATATTTATTTCGAGAGTACCTGGGAGTGTATATAATTCTCACGGACTGTTGAGAACGCCGCGATGATAATTTTTTGTGCATAGATATCCTATAAGTTCCATATTGAGTCCTTGTTGAAATGTTTGCAACCACTAAGATGGAGCTGAACTGTAATATGTGAAGACTGATAAAGTGGTAATTTTTAAAGGCTGATTTATGCAAACTGATTGGCCTCACTATGCTCCTGGGCGCTGTTACTGATATTGAAGGTAACAAGATTGCAGATGAACTTACGAGCAGTGTGTTACAGATTCGGCGAAGTGGTCTATAAGACCCCTATGGAATATTTTTTTGTACTGATCGACTGATGGATCTTTGGAGGATTATTCAATCTTTCAAGAAATTTAAATTTGAAATAAAGCATGTAAAACAAAGCCAGAAGAAGAAAGTATTATTGTAAGGATCAGTATAGTTGATCCATTTCTCACGTTTTCAGGAATTATGAATATGTGTAAAATGATCAGTTAGGACAATAGAATTAAGGATTAAGATGTCCTCAGGCTACTGTAAAACGCAAATGGAAATACAGGCTAGAGCATCAATTGCTACTAGTACTCAAAAAGTTCTATGTGAGACTGATGAGTTTGATAAGATCAAACATCTCCTCTGTGACTGTTCGGTTCTCTGTAGGAAAGGGCTGATTCCATAAGGAGGAACCCGATATACAGGCTCTCTTGAGGATTACACCAATGAGTGTAAATTCACTCTCACTTTTCTGATTTCTTTGGTTTGTTTTCTAGGTTTATCTTTCACTCTTTCTATCCCATTTTCATTTGACCTTACTTGGCTTCCTTTCCCCGACGAAGACAATAGGTCTCATGACTAACTGGTGCCGCTATGTCTCTACACGACCTCATTGAAATGTGTTAAGCAATAAATATGATGCGGAACAATTGAACTTAGTTTTGTTCCCCTAACACTGTGTTTTTTATGTTTTTTTTTTCGTATAAATTTTGCCACTTTTCGCATTACAAGAGCATAGATTAGTTGTTATATCAAAACCTTAGAGGCCCCATTTTATTCTTTACTTTAACTCGAACGGCGCCTGAGGTGCCATTACTATTTATGATACGTTTTTTGAGATTAGTTCGGTATATATCAGATGGTGGCTACTTAGATCCCGCAGCCTGAACGCATAAAATCATTGTAAAATTTTTGGTGCTCAGTTAAGTAACATTCCAGGAAACTGTAGAGCTGATGAGCTCGCCAGGGCTGGCGCACTTCTTCCAGAATCCACTTCAATCGATTTAGGAATGCACTTTACCTCTTTCAAGCTGGCCATTGCGCGGAAATTCTTACAAGACGCCAACCTATCCTGGGTCAATCCTGCTCCACCACTAGGCTCACTTGGCCTGCAATGGATAGACTTGGACTTGGTCGTAACGTCATCTCGATCACAGTGCTCAAGTGCGCTTTTGGTATCAAAGCTATCACTCTAACCTAACCTAAATGAAAATACTGATAAGCAAAAACGAAACAATCTTTTATTAAAATTACTGTCGGATAGCTGAATACCCATACTAAAAAATGATTTTGGGTGGAAAGGGTTAATTAGTGTACTAATCTCAAAGACATTAAAAGGACCTTCTCAAACTATTTAAATCATGTTTTCTAATACAGAATATAAAATTATTTTCTTTTCATAATTTTAACTAATAATAAACAAGACGAAGTAATTAAAATCGAAACCACATCAAAATTAACGAAATCATATAAACAATAAAATAATTAATTAATAGAAATAATGATTATTATCGGAATACCAATATTTTCGTTAACATACACACATACTTTTTGCTTGCAGAACATATTTGAGACCAAATCCTTTGGAATTGCATCAATAGTCTTAGATCGCATGCGGAGGTTTTTGTTGACAAAATTAGCATTAGGATTTTCGTGAAACGCTTTCAAAGCTTTGCTTGTTTGAGACCAATCTATTGGGGTAGGAACATACGCTGGTATATCGAATGTTGTTATTTTTTGACCTTCAGGTATATATTCCTCTTTTGATTTTTGTACAAATACGTCACCTTTGTTATCAACACCACTGTTTTTGGAATTCCCATTTTCTTTTATTGGCGCTGGCTTGTATTGGGGTATAACTTCATTTAGTGATTCTATAGTGGATGTTTCAAATAACGGCATGGGCGAATATGTATCCTCACTGTCATTGAGCAAATGTGTAGCCGGTGTGTTTATTGTAGCTTTACCATCTGCATAATACTTTCTCTTTGAGGGTGTATAGGGTTCATATGTTAAAGATGTGGTTAATTTTCCATCGGGTGATGTCTCAAGTTGCGGTTCATATTCCTGAATTTCTTCTGGCGCATTAAGGATTGACTAAAACATGAAAGTTAGGCAAAACTCAGTGCAAGTAGCTATATTTAAAAAATTGTATATAAAAATCGATATTCAGAATAAAGATATAGAAGTAAGGGAAATTATATTTTTGAATTTTAGTATAAGACCAAAAATATTGTATGAGTACCGGCATTAGAATGTCAACTCTGTATATATAAAGTTAATCTGTGTGCTTGTATTTTAGTATGGCAAAAGTTATCACTGCAGGTAGAAGCATGTTTCTATTTACACGTCATTTAACGCGCAAATTTGGAACCACTGTTTAAATGTTTTTAGAAATAGAATAGAAATGAAAGATTGTTTCTTTCCATAATATGAGGATAACCAAACTAAGTGCCAAGGATAGTGCATCTTCGGTATATATATATATATATATCTACAGTGATTGACAAAACAATGGATACTTTTTCAAAAATTTGTGTTGTTATCGGACAAAAATTTAAAAATCTCCTTAAGAAATTGGCAAAATATTTGTGCAGTTTATTAATACGCACTGTTATTAACATATATGGAGTTTAAACATGTTAAAAAAACTTTATAATTCAGAAATTAAAAAATATATTAAAACGATTCAGTTTTTTGGTATTTACAAAACAATGGAAACTTTTATGATTCTGCACGAAAAGAGTCTAAGAAAAATATCGAGATAAAATTAATAAAAGTATATCATAACTACCACTATTTATTTTTACTTTTTTTTAATTTTTTTCAATATTAATTTTTGAATATTGTTGTACATTAGATTACTAAAAATAGTTAAAATGAAGATTAGTGAAGGTTTCAAAATTAGAATAAAAATGATCAAAAATTAGAATAATAAACGATTTAATGCGGGATTTAAGCAAAAAATAATTTCTGATGAATAGGGGCAGTTTCAAAAATTATTGAAAATTTTTGGGTCAAGTACTGAGAAAACTCATCAAATTTCAAAAATTTTGACTCGAACGACCATAGTGAACTCTACGGTTTTTTCTGAAACGTAGGTTTTTTTTTTTGTGCACCATTAGCTTCTAATACCGTAATCTTGGGCTCTCCCTTTTATAATGATGTAAACTAACGTCTAGAGGAATTTCTGTTTTTACTTCTCTAAGACCAGCTTTTGCAAATTTCATAAAAAATTCTCAATTTTTCAATCTTCTCATGTGTGCAGAGTTTGTATGTTTCCAATTGTAATTAATTAATAAAATCAAAGTTATTAGAATATTGTTAAGTTTTTTTTATTGTTAGTAATTTTAGTGAGCTCAGAGCATAAATTATTAACAAAAACTTAAATTCATCAGAGTTTTAAAATTTTATTGAACAACATTCTAGCAAATACAATTCTACAATTCAGTTTTATGCGATACTGTATATATGTTGGCCATTTATACAAGAGTAAGAGATCAGTGGAAGGAATGATTAAACGATCTGTTATGTATTGCTTATTCTAATGCGCTGAATCTTTTGAACATTGAAGAAGATAAATTCTTCTAAATGAAAGCATGTAAAGATCCCATGCGTAGATATAATTTTAAATTAAATAGAATAATTAAACGCAAAAACAAGAATGGTTGAGTAAGAGATTATGTGGGAATATACAAATAACTTAAGCAACTAAAAAACTTAATTCAATATTTAACCAAGTATATTAAACTTGTGTAGAAATCAAATTAAATTAATTTAACAAATAATTAATAATTTTTTGAATACGTTATATCAGAATAGGAATATTTTATATGTATGTTCTCCCAAAAGTAAAACGTATTCATAGAACTTCGACGAAAAAATAACTTCTTTTAATTCCCTATAATTTAACATTGAGCAAAACGCACGCATTATTTTTACTTTTATTAAAAAGGGTATGAGGGTTAGTATTATAAGATTCTTATATCCGTTTAATTCTATGTTCTAGTAGGTGCGAATTTGATATTGTCCAAATCTGAATTTCTACTATCATGTATAGAATTTTATTTAAAGATGTATGTCTGTCCTTAAGTTTCTTAAACATTAATCTTATTTCCATTATATTTATTTATGACCACATTATATTAGTTTTAAAATGACAGTCAAAGGTCCTGTAACTTAAATGCAAATAGTTTTAAGAAGGGGACAGCTTTAGTTCTAAAGGAAAATTTTTTTTAATAAATTATCACTAGTTATGATTAACCAATGATGCGATTAATTGCAATATTAATCTAGCATTAAAAATTGTAACAACGTATAAATTATTCAAGCAATTTTGAAGTCATAAAACATCAAACTTTTTTATATCCGAACACTTGCAATAGCGCAAGCACTTTTCAGTTCAGGCCAGACTAAATCACACAAAATTAAACAAAATGTTCTAAATTTTCCATTACAGATTGTGAAAGTAGACCTAGAGTAACGATGGGTAATGTAGTAATCTTAAAATGGTTTTGTTTTAGTTTTGTTTAAGTATTGTATTTGCTATTAAAAATACAAATCTAACATCTAGTATATGCTTGGTCCCATTGCAATAGGCCCAAATGAATAATTGCCAACAAATACGAGATATTTATAATTATGGGTGTTCCCCTAAAATATAATATGATGTTAAATATACACTAAATCAAATTGAATACGAGGTATTTATTATTGTTGGTGTTCCCCTAAAACATACGTTATAAAATACATACTAAATCAAATTGAATTAACACAATGACAGCATAATAAGTCTAAATTTCAAATTGAAGTCAGAGTAAGAAATGAAAAGAGATTAACACCAAAGAAATTCTTCGTTAATTAGATTGAGAACCTACATACTACCGTACGTCTAAAAAAGATTAATGGTATTATTTTAAATGATAATCGAGTTTATAGATTATTACTCGTAGCTTTTGTAAACCAAAGGCTTACGAAAGTTGAAAAATATATCCGAGCTTTCATTTTCAGCGGCAATTATGTGGTGTTTAATTAGAGGATAGTAAAAATTTATTATTTCGAAAATAGAAATATGAGCAAGTAAGCACCATAATATGTATAAATGGGAATGTTAGCAGTAAATTGTTAAAAAAAATAATAAAGAACATATTTTAAATTACAATAACAATATTTTCTGTCTAACTTACTTCATGTTCCATGACAAGTAGACATTCCAAGGCATATACAACGTCGTTAGTGTCATCGATCTTTCCCCAAAAGTCCTTTTCATTATCACCAATTGTACACAAACATTTGCACAAGTATTTCGGCGACATTTTCGATTTCTGCACCTTAACCTCAATATTTGGCCCGATCATAAACTTGCCCATAAGCTCACTATATGCATCTTCTGAGGATATCATACCGTCTAATAACTTCTCCAGCTCTGTATCAAATGCATTCCATTGCTCTTGCGTTAAAGACCTACAGGTGTATTTGATTGTATGGCATTTTGAAGGCTGAACTTTAATTTGACAAAATATTTTCTTTTTTTTGTGCTACAATGATTGGTAAAAAATACTTTTTAGTAAATACAATAAATGGAGATTGCAGTGTATTAGCTTACCGTATAAAAATCTAAAATAGTTTCACGTTTTAAATTCATTTTCTCCGGAAATTTTTACTTGCATTTGTTATCAAATGCATCGTTTACAAAATTCAATTGTATTGTTTTAATGGAATTCACAACAAAAACATGAGTGTTTATTTATGTTGACTGTGGTGGAATTGCCAGCAGTGCTGCCAATTTCATGTAATTCTAATTAATTGTACACTGATAAAAAATTCTGTTGAATTAATAAAAAAAAATTGATCTTTTTTCAATAACCATCATTACGCTATAATGAAATAGCATTTGGGGTTCGCCGAAGAAAAAAACTTTATTCCAGTAGGTATCGTATTCCGAACAACATCTGCGACAAGGCAATCTGTCAAAGATTGAATATATGGGTGTATATGAAAACGGTTATTTGAAAGATAACACGACAACAAGCGACAATGCTGCTGCTTCGCGTTTAGGATAATTTCTATTTTTATTTGCAGCAATATAGAATTAGTATTTCCAATGAGAGGCTTACTGTCTCCAATACAATAACATGCATGAAAGAGATTTTTAAAAACGCGATGTAAACAATATAACTACGAGTGGCGCCATTGACAAAGAATGATTAAACTGTTTATTATTTGTTTCACTTCTGTTTTGCCGCTGATATCTTTCAAATACTTAATAGTTAAGTTGCCTGAACCGGCAATTACAAGAATGGTGTGCGGCAAATGTTGTATCCTCTTCCTTTTCTAAAGAACTTGCCTCATTGCAAGCTCATCTAACTTAACATAGCCGTAAATCAATCAATTAATTAACTTGACCTGCGATAAAACATCTATTTTCCTACTCATATTTCCCCATTCAACCTATCACTCTATGACACTCACATTCTTGCCTAGCGATAGTTTCATAGCTAAGTTCTTGGAAGGCAACCTAACTTTCAGATAGTGTTTCCATGTCCCTTCATTTGTACTTTCTGCCCACTTTAAATTGAGCATGTATTTATTGTTCCAATATATGCGCTTGATCCATTTTTATACTGTAACCTACTCTGTAGGGGCTATATTGCACTATTTTTACTACTTAGTCCCGTCTGGAACATTTGCTGATTCTGCCCAGGGAACAGATAAGAGGAGAGTTGTCACTCATCGATTTTGTTTAATTATCTTAACTACAGTTTCAATTGGTCTGGTGCCCTTATTACTGTATGCGACTGGCTTAAATTCATTAGAACGCCGTGGTAAAACAGCCGCCCATACTGACAAAATACGGGACAATATCCATATGCAAAACGTATAAACATTTTTACACCCTCTAGTATTTTTTTGATCAACATTTTGTAAATAATAAAATTTTGCGCAAACAGCCAATCATGTAAAATGCGTACAAATAAAAATGTTTTGTTCTAAGAAATTCATTCGTTAGTATAAAAACCCCAGGATAGATGACCAAAATATGTTCGGAACATTTTATTTTTAGTCTGTTTAAATAAATTTATAACAAAAATTAGAAACCGATAACTCATTTGTTACTTGGATCTCTTATAGTATACAATATTAGATAATGATATTTGACTCAGGCTATAAAGTATTCGGTTTAAGTTTGAATTTCGATGCATCAAAGAAAAAACATCGAATTTTACGATGTAACGATAAATTATATCGAGTGGTATTTAAACATTAATGTATACATGAAATACAAGTTCAAGAAGGCAAAGGAGTTACTAAATATTACCGACATGTGTCAATTATTCAACTATTTTGTCATACCTAGCACATTAAAGAATTGTTTAAATAGTATGCCACAAAGAATTGGAAGAAAGTATAAGCTTGAGGCAAATTATCAATTAAATTATTCTGCTCATGATTGTGAGATAGTAGAGTAGCTTGATTATCGGTCCATAATTAGGATGTAAAGGTAATTGGCTATATTGTTAAGGCCTAACACTCTTTATTATGTAAGCATATAAGAGAATTATGTATTACCTTCGTAATACTGTTGATAACAAAATAGTATTTTAGTATGTAGATGCGAGTTATGGTGGCAATATTATTTCACTGATTTAACATTTTTTGTTGCCATTGTCACATATCGTCTAAACGATAATATGAAATTTAGTAATTTTTACTAAAAATCCGTTCAAGACTAAACCCTTACTTTGTTACGTTTTTTACGACTATTTATTGTGCACTTACTTGTTGTTATAAAATCCCTCATCTATTTAAATTAAAAACTAATTTTAATTGTAAGAGGTAACTTTCTATCACGTTGCAAACAGTTTCATATGCAATGCCGCGTTATAAGAATTCGCATTGTAGGAGACATTAATACATATTACGACCTAGCTTCTTACTTCACTTATGTTGTGTGCGTTAATTTTATACAAGATTTTTTGAGCAACTTTTCATGGCAATTTTATCTACTCACAGAGTTTTGCCAGAAGTCTGCTAAAAGGAAGTCGCCAAAGAAATATTTTTTTATTCATATATCGTATTGCTGAAGATGTCTGACTTGACGTTTGAACCGAGGCCTTATTTCTAAAAAGCTAACACACTACCAAATAGACTGCAGCCTAATAGACATTAACTCCATATAAAAATCAGAGTGAAGTTAGAAGTAGTAAAATTGTTTTTTTATGTGTATGGTATATTATGTACCTCACATATAATATTTTTGTATAAAACATAAGTTATAATTTGATAAAACATACTCCAATTATTCCAACAAAACAAAATAAAAATGGAATTTCAATTCTACTTAAATATTAAATATATGAATTAATTTAATAAATCAATATAAAAATAAAGTCACAACTTCCTACAAATCTTAGTTTTCTTCTTCTAACATGTTTTTAGTCTGTTTAGTCGTGTTAATTAAATATTTAAAAATAGCCTTTCGACGATTAATATTTTAAAAAAAATTTATATTAAAGTCTATTTGTTGTCCTCTTTGATTTTGGACCAATCGATCGAAATTTGTAGTTTGATTCTAACATTAATAAATTTGGGTGTTAACAGCGTTCCTTTTTTCATTTGGTATTTTTGAAGCCTGAATTATGCCGTAGCGCAGTAAATAGTGTGTTGGCTTATTAGGCGTGAGAGACTATGGTTAGAACCCCAGCCCAGATATCTGAAATAAAACGAAAAATGAACAAATATTTCTTCGGCTCTAGACAGTCTTCAAACTCTGATAGTAAAAAAAATTGCTATGAAAATTGGTAATTGGAATTTCAACATTTGAATACATTGATGAAGAATAAAACTTGTCAATTGGACTGGACATTATCTGTAGAAAATTGATCTATTTGCCATCACCACGCGAATTTGAAGTAATGTTTTGACTTTTAAACCTTACATGGTTCAGTAGGCAAATTATTTATTTGAATGGGAACAAAAACTCAAACATTTTTATCATGTTTTGGTATTAGAAAATTCTAATCAAAATGTAAGAAAACATCATATTTCTTGTATTACAGTACAGTAATAATGACATTGTAAATGTTGTTGGCGAATTATGATGATAGCTCTTTATTGAGGATAGTTGTCACAAGATGATATGACATGCCACGAACTACAGATATTACTAAATAGTACAATTTTCTATTAAAATTGTGTTTTGAATATGTATTAAAAAAATTGTAATTAATTTGGTATTAATATACAGATTTATACAATTTGAGCATTAATTTAGGATTTGAATGCTATTCGTCTACGGTCTTTAAAGGATAAGTCCCCCTTAGGCACAGCATCAGTAGATAGAAACGAGATATCTTTGATTCCCGTAGGTTATATGAAGAGAAAGATGTAATAGGGTTTTTGAGAAATTGATACCCAATTGAGGAACTAGTAGGTCTACCGCTTCTAATACAATTTGTACGCTAGCCTTACATCTGACAGCACGGATGTGCACAAATGACATAATAATCATTCGGAAATTAAAAATTACAGATATTGTAGGCAGATATGCATATTTTTTTTTATTTGTTTTCAATGACAATTTAATCGTACAACATTGTTTGTGTAATTTTGTGTAATTTTTTTTATTCATAAAAGGTTATCAGGTCATAATTTCCATACAATCATTTGATCAACATCGACAATCTAAGAATAATTTGTTAAAATGTTTAAGAAAGATGCAAATAAGAGACAATCAATTTGAAATAAACAAATTCTTTATGAAATTATTATAAAATTTAAATACTAGTATGTCATATGTATGTATATTCGACATTAATCAGTAAAAATTTTCCTACTTTTTTTAGTTTTCTTTGTCAAGTAAAGAATTTTATTTCTAAATTTTTTTTTGCAGTCCTTAACGTTTAAGAGTTGTTCATACATATCTTCGCTTTTAGTGGCTAAATTTTATTGTCATTTAAATAATAAAAATAAATTTTTATTTTTCTTTTTATTATGCATAACAGAGTAGAGAAATAAATTTATATTGTATTGTGTACAGTGAAAAAAAAATTTTTAATATATCGATAGTTACTACATACTCACCTGCATACATACATATATTTCATGTCAAATAAGCCTTAAATAGTCAATACGAATATTTTTAAAACAGCATAAGGTATTCGCAACTGTAACACCAACTGTGCGTATACGATTTTCGTACGCAGTAAAATCAATAATCATACCATCAGCCATCCCATAATTAAAGTCCATTCAATACCAATTGATGGAGTCATTTTAATTCATTGCAGTAGACGTTTTGTTTACTGTAGCTGGTACGGAAACATCATAAACAACAGAAAGATGTTGCAACGCATTATAACTATTAAAAGTTCTTAATTTTTATGGACAGATTTTATTCTGTGGAATACGAATTTACATGAACACATAACGTACTCATATATACTTCAGACGGTTCTTTCGTATCTCGATTTAAACAAGATTATATGATATTCCAGCATTGGTCCAGATGTACTGACATTCGCTCATTCTCATTTCACTGGAAGACTACTAACCAAAACTATCCAAAACTAAGGACCAATAACAATATGTTCCGCACTTTTTAAGGTTTTGGAAAATGTGATTAATCGTCAAGTTGTGAAAAATTTAGGGGTAAGAAATCTGTTTAGTGACAGGCACTACATTTCCTGCAAGGCTCGTTATACTGTGGCTTGTTGGAAGATCTCTTTGAAAGTTTTTCACAATCAAAAAATTTGGCGAGGGCATAGATAGGATAGATTTCGACAGAGTCTGATCTGGCTTACTTTTGTCGAAACTTATTGCTTTTGAAGTTGGTAGTCGTTCTCTTGATTTATATTGTACGGTTGTTCTAGTCGAAATCCCATCAGATGAGTTCATGTTTAATTTGTAGACAAAACAAAATTCGGTTCCACATCTAATTCCATTTTTTATTTTTTTTTATAAACTACTTTCTTTAGCTAGAATTTCTTTGACGGTACACCATATTCGTTTAGGGAGCATTGAGTCACAATCCCAAGTCACAATCTTGTAAACATGTAATTTTCCATAAGCAATCAAAATTATGTCATCTGCATACTTTTGGCTGCCAGTACCTCCTCAGATAGATTCATCAGGAGTTCTTCCACGACCATTTTCACAATAGTGTTGAAAGAACCCCATTCGATAAATTCTGCTTGCGGAGACCCTTATTATTTCATGCACTACTTATGGATCTGTATAGCGTATTTTGAAGACCACTATTATCCATCTGGATGTCATACACCTTCTATTTAATGTCCTATCCATGACCTCTCGAAAATTGTTTCCAATTGGTGTTTATAAACAGGGATTCAAAATAAAACATATTTCCAATATAATAA
>QOCX01000304.1:46705-74509 GCA_005959815.1 Sarcophaga bullata | reverse complement strand
GTTTTGAGTGGAACTAGTCCTTCAGTTAGGATTACGACCTAGCTTCCTATCATTACGTGAGGTGTGATAATTTAATATATGAATAGCGGCACCCACAGCTTAAAGTCGATTCCGGACGACAGATTTTGGAGAAACTTTTCAAGTCAATTTTATTAACTCTTATAGTTTTTGGCAGAAATCTACTGAGAGGAAATTGCCGAAAAAATATTTTTATATCGAAATATTGAGACGTCTGACCTTTGGTTTAAGCAGTGTTTTCACGTCTATTAAGCCAACACACTACCTACTAAACTAAGGCGACTTCTGATAATGCTTAAACAAGAACTAGTTATAAGCTTCCTGCTATATGGATTTAATACAGTGAACTGCACGAAGTAGTTGCTACACGTCAGTACAATACTAATGGCCATAATGACAACTTACCGTTAATTATTTTCGTGCTTAGGATTTGTAAAAAGTTTATAAAGATTATTTTTTCTTTGATAATTTGAGGTTTTTTTTTGACTTGATCTGTTTTGATCTGTTCTATGACTGAAACAACCTTGTATAAATATGTCTGGTAGTTAACAAAATTAACATGCTTTTCAGAACGCATAAACGCACACACTGTCTCTGCTGTAGCTATAGAGGAAATAAAAATATTAAATATATCTTACAACAACAACAAAAAAAGAAGAAAAAATCAAGAACTGTGTTATTTGTTTGGCTGAAAGGATACCAATCTGGGGTTAATCAACACAAACACAAACTATGTGTACTGAATGCGCCATTACTTAAGTATCTTGCATTTATAACTCAAATATTTTATTAATTCAAATCGAGTCCAATGGTTTTCTGACGTTTTACAATTTCGATTATTCGACTTTTGTTTATCATCCCATATACGGTTTCTAATACACTTCCCTTATCCAGAATCCAAATCTAAAGAAAATTTTAAACCTTATGACTCTGCAGATATAAATAAGGTTGCATGGGGAAAATACAAAGTTTGGTTGCTAAAAAATTAGGAACCAAAAAAAAAAAAAAAATTGTATAATAGAACTAAAAGCATAGCAACATTTTGCTCTGTTTCCGGTTAAGTTATTTGGCTTTGAATATACCACCATGGTGGTGGTCAGGATGTTTTCCATATTTTTCTTTTGTTTTCTTTAATACATTTTAAAATAGAAATAAATTTATAAAATAAATATAAATAACAATAATAATTATTTTTGAATATCATTGCTTAAAATTTATAAAATTCTATACACATGTTGGGGTACCCAGACTTATACTGTTCACTGTAAGTGTACCTCATGATTAAAATAGTAGTTTTGCGTATTATCTCAGTGAAAGTGTTTTCGATCTTTGTGGAGGTGATGGTGATGAAGTCTACTTGCCTCCAGATATCGCCTTGTTCCAAACGTTTCCATAACATGTGCTGGCTAAGCCAATTCCGGACTAGTTATTGACTTGGAAATTTATGTTGATACATTAGCTCCGGACGTAGTACAATTAACTACAGCTGCGATTTTCACTTCGACAGAATTTACACAAGTCTAAAGACAGTGGATCATTTAATAAATTAATACGCGGAAATTCTGTGACCGGAAGTGGGATGACAAATCGAATGGATCAAGCAACAAAAATGCTAAAAATCTGACAACCATTCAAAAAAAAAAGGAGAATGGGATGATAATGTTCGAAACAACGACAAAGGACACGTGGTCAATTGGATAGCTACAAAAGCTTTATTATGCTTTTTATTTTCCTCCTTTCATGTAAAAAATAAAATAAAAAGGAATCTCATTATGGTTGCTTCTGCAGTAATCCTGGGGTGGCAGAACGAGCTTGTTAGTGAAACTGCCAATAGCACAGTGTTCCATTAGTATGCCAAACGTTGTAGGGGCACATGTATCCTCTCATGGACTTATACGATCTATAAATAGCTTACTCGCCAAGTGGAAAGCGTATAAGAAAATGACAAATGAGAGCTTTTGGCTTGGTTGTGATTAGTTGATGGGAAAACTTAGTATACTTCAATAACAAGAAGAAGAGAACAAGGAGTTTAAACTCTAAAGACAAAGTAGATTATTGTTCACATGAATTTATTGCAAGGAGAAACTGTACGGTAATATCACTTCCACAACCAGAAATAGAATTGTATAATATAGGTCACATACTGCCATATGTATTTAGCAAGTTTGGATTTAAATGTTGACATTCGACTTGTTCGCCCCACTTTCATACAATGTGGCTGAAATGCAATGTTTTTTAAGTTCTTGCTTCCACTTGCTTTAGTTATGGTCTTATAATAAGATTAAACGTTCTACTTTAAGTCACTGGTTTTGAAGGCAATAAAATTTAATTTACGAAAAAGTTTTAATGTTCCCCTGTTTGAATATTTCTATTGTCTGGCAACTCTATTTATTATATTATATTTGAAGTTTATAAAAATTAACTCAAATAAATAGAGAGTAAAAGTAATTGATCTGTGTGGAGAGCAGTATAAACAAAAATAATGAACCATTCATCTGTTGTATGAAAGTGTGGAGTGCGCATAAGCAAACGGTCAATAATTGTTTTTGAAGTGGACTGTTGTCAGTTTCGGTTACGGTTTGAGGTTTTGTATTGTGTTGTCTTCTTAACTGAAGTGTTGGCAATTGAAATTGAGCGCTAAAGAATGCTGAGATTAACTATGACGCCAGCAAGGGAGCAGTTTCAATATGTTTGTTGCCAATTTATTTCATGTTATTCTACTAAAGGGGAGTAGAAGGAGGTTAATACATTAAAGCCAAGTTTATTTGCTTGCCAATCTTCTGACTCTTGCTGATGCTGTTATTGTTGTTTTTGTTATTGTTTTGTTACTTTAGACAGGTTTTTATTTTCATTTTTAGTTTTCAGTTGTTGTTGTTGTTGTTGTTGTATTATTGTTTTGTCTTCTTATTTCTTTCAACTTCTCAAGAGCTGTAGCTGTGTTTTGCTGAACGAACGTTCTGCAAACTTTTTGTGGGCTTGTGTGGCTGGTTGACTTGGTAAGCTTAAGCTTTGTAGCAACTACTCAAACATTGCTAAGCAGAGAAAAAACTTGTAACACACAGAGTTCACTATCAGTTGCGGTTTAAAATAGTATTTCAGTTAAGTGAAAACACTGAAGCGATTCGCACGCAAAAATTTTAATCTTCACCACTTGTTTGGGCCATTAAAAGAAAACAAAAAAGAAAAAAACAAAACTTTTAAAAAATAAAAAAAAAACCAAATTATTTTTAGAAGCATTTTTTTTTTTAATTTAAAAATTGAATTTTAAACGAGCGAATCACGAAAAATACAAAACAAAACAAAATGTGAAGAGAATTTAAAGAAATCATATTTTCTCAATAATTTTAAAAAATTTCTCATAACTTAAGTGTATCAAAAAAATTAGTACAAGAGAAGGATTTGATTTGAAATAAAATCTTAAATTTTCTTAACAACACAGCTGAAAACATATTTAAGGACCGTTGAAATTTTCTAAACAATTTTCGAATTGGACTTACAAATAAAATTTTTATGTTAAAAATTTTTAAAACTAACGACTAAACAAAATATAGAAATAAATTATTGCAATCGATTTCAAACATGAAATAAAATAAGCAAAAATTATTAAAAAAAAAAAATAACGAAAAATATCAAAATTACGGTTTCGTGTCTTAGTCAGTTAAATAAACGTTTTCAGAGTGTGTCCGTCTGTCTGTCTATCTATCAAACCGATTCACAATACAATACATACAATACAATTTATTGGAGAGTGAGTATTTTGTCTGACATATTAAAAATGTTTTAAAAAAATTTCTTATAATATTTTTTAATGCATTTTGTTAAAAAATAAAAAAAAAAAAATAAAAAATAAAAAATAAAAATAAATAAATTCGATTTTTGTAAAAATTATTAAAGAAAAAAAAACAAAATGAATGTGCTTGTATGTTTAGTTCTTTATGTGTTAGAAGTACATCACCTTGGTTTAATATTAAGTTAACTTGGCTAAAAATAATTTCCCCTTCTAAATCTTTGGTTTAGCTGAAACAACTACAGCAACAATAGCAACAACAGCAATAACAATAACAACAGCAATAACAATAACAACAGCAACAACAACAAAAAGAACAGCTACAAAAATAACAACAATAAAAAAAAAAAACAAATAACAACAACAAGAAAACAAAAAGACGCCTATAATTGGCCAAGAAATTGTTCAATGCACAGTGAAAAAATCCATTACAAGCGCGCAAACATTTTTTCTATTCTACTGCTTCAAAATGAAATGAAAATAGAAAAAGAAAAATTAAATAAATAATAAATAAAGAATACATTAATATAAAAATAAAGATATAATATAAGAAATAATATCGAGTATATTTTTATTTCTTACCATATTATTTAATTTTAACGATATAAAGTGAATTTTTGTTTGTTTTGTTTTTTGTTTTAATTTATGCGAAAGAGTTGCATTCGTGTATTTTTGTTTTCGTCAGAAAAAAAGAAAACAATTATAAAACAATAATAACAACAACAAATATAATTCTTTTTTTTGTGCCTTAAAATAATAACGGTTTCTCTATAATAACGAAAACAATAACAAAATCAGCTGTAAGAGCATATATTTGATGTCAGTTAGACAATCGGAATTTAAAACACAATTAACCCACCACAACGACTATCACCATTACCACTAACACTCGTTACTACCAGTTTACGTCGGTGGGTGAATTTATTTATATTCGGCTTTTTCATTCGGTAAGTTAAATTGAATAACAAAAAAAATTTGAAATCAATTAAAAGAAATAAAAAATCAATTCTAATCGATCAAATTTCAAATGCATTCGATTATATTGACTTAAAATTTATTCAAGCCAAAGTTATAAAAGATATTTTATGAATAAATTTTAATTTGAAATCGGCATGAAATTGTTTTTTAGACTATTGTCCCATTTTGTGTTATGGTATGATTTTTGTTCAAAATATGGTGGAAATATTGAATTCCAAGGCCAATTTTCGGAAAGAATAATGAATGTAAATAAGCTCGTGATCTAGAGAGGTTTCGACCATTATTTAAACATAAGATTACTTTAAGAAAATTGAAAATTAAATAAAAATAATTAATTATTAAAAAAAAAAAAAAACACATTTAATTAAAAAAATTTTATTTAAACTAACATTAATTCACTTACTTTACAAAATAATCAGTTTATTCTTAGCTTTGAATACCGCTGTGTAATACAATTTCAATTTTCTAGATTTTTAAAGAAAACTTTTCTGATTTGAATTGAAATTGAATTTAATTAGGTATTGAAAAAAGGCAAACAGAACATTGCAAATCAATGCTGATTTTTGAATAAATTGACAAGATTGGCTAGGCACAAGACACAACAAACAACAGTTTATATTCATATCATATCATATTCATCATTCAATTAAAAATATATCCGTGGAAAGAGATCAAACTCTTTAGATTACGACTTCATGTTGGATCTTTGCTCAATTTGACGTAATAATTTTGTCGAGTGCCCGTTTGCATGTTAATAGTTGGCGCATATTTTTATGTGGCAGTATTTTTGAGAATTAGTCTATTTTTTGCTGTTAAGTTCAACAATAATGCTTTTAAAATGTCATAATCTCTTTTGAATATTTTTTAATAACATGCATACTGACGAAGCACATGACAATTTCTTGAATATAATAACTTCACGAGAATATGGAACAATTTTGCCTTCAAGATCGTCATGCACAATGCCTATGTACAATATAATGCATATTTATTTATTAAACGATTTTAGATAGAGTGTTTGCTAATATAAATTAAAAATTGAAAGGCAAAAATCACTGTGGAAATGCAAGATGACCCATTGAAAATATCACAAGAAACGTTTAAACGCGCATTTTCTGGTCAAGCCCCCGTCGAATTAACTTTAAAATAAGAACTATTAGGAAATACATAAACAAAAACACATTTTTAAAAAGAATAATATGAATCTTCTCATGCTGTCCCTATTTACCTAAACAAAAAATATATCATAATCATATCTTATATCTTAATCATAAGATAAGTACTTTTTTCTTAAACCATCACTCGAGAAATGGAAAAGATGGTTAATAAGAAAAACGTGTGAATATAGCGTTGCAATTTGGAAAGTTTTATTTTGTGAATAATAATATATAATAATATATAAGGTCAGCAAACATTCGGACAATCACAAACACCCAAAGTCTCTGGTGGAACTCGAAATACACAGCCTAGACGCTTGAAGTTTTAGCCATAGAGGCACATGTATATTGCATGTCGTATAAATACAATTGAAAATCTATATCAAAACATTCTATAAATATAAAATACCATAACATGGATTTGGCGTATTGATAACAATTATTATTTATGCTGATCATTGGTAACAGAATTCATGTCTGTGGTAGGGGTTACAAATAATTCTGAGAAAGGCTTTTGGTTCTTAATGGGATAATGTACCATCCCGAATTCTAGAATTTCAGAATAGTAATAATGCATTCCTGCATATCAATCATTCGGTTCGCTAAGTTTTGCTATAAAAAATGGAATACGTGGATTCATATGAAAATGATTAATGTTACGTACTTACACTATGTTCACACGGTTAGCAAAATTCGAGTTTCGAGTGTTCCGTATTAAACCAACAAGATTCGCCGTACAAAACTTTGAGAGCAAACTCTCTTAGTTCATTTTGAATCTTGTTGTGAATTCAGAAAAATCTACTCTCATCCTCAATTTCGATGTGAAGTTATCGTTAGTTTATATGAACTGCTGTCAAAAAAAAATATAAACAAAGAAATAACGGTGAAAAAAAAATGAATCAGAACAAGAACTATCGTCTGAGCACCAGAGTGAACCAAATGGTTAATTTTCCCGTCTAAACATAATATTAGGCGAATTTCTATTTTTGCTCTCGGCAATGCACGGTTTTGTGCTTTTCATACAATAAGATGCGTGAAATCGATGCATACAATAAAACTATTAAAAATACGAAAAAAGAAAATTGTTCTGGCACCAGTAATGAAGAAGTAGTATTCAACTGTTAATATTTAATTATTTTATTTATACTTTGCAAAACTAAATCTGTTAAATGTTCAATACTTAAACATAATATGTTTCCATTCTCGAATTCTTTCTTGTATAGTAATTCCCACATCAACAACCAACCGTGTATTAACCAAAAATCACTTAAAATATTTTCGAAATCTATAAATATATGTTTATCATCATACATACATATATGTATATACTTGTCTTGTAAATATGTACATATATCTATGGTTTAAATGTATTAATCTGGCCTCATAAGCTTATTAATCTAAAAACCTAAATCAAATGAATTACATTTGAACAGTTAAAACATCAAGGTCATGGATGAAAGTATAAATTTTTTTTTAATTTTATTTAATATTTATTGAGCCATTAAATTACATTTTCTTAACAAGCGAATGAATGTCAGACGGACAGATAGTGTGTGTAGACCGAAGAAGGCGAGACCCAGACCATACTCACTAAAAAATTAACAACCTCTTTGCATACAAATAAATAATAAATTAAAACAAAAAAAAAAAAAAAAGAAACAAAACGAAATAAATAAGATAAAAATGAAATAAAATCAACAATAATAACAATAATAAAAACTAAAAATACCGTAAATTATTTTAACGCCCCAATCATTAACAACACCGATCGATTGATGAACGTTTTTGTTGTTTTTCTCTTTTCGTTTCAATCATTAATTCATTTTTGGCCGATCGATTTCAAACAAAATATTGATTGATGTATTGTTGGTTGTGTTGGAGTGCTTACTTAATGCGTTGATAAATTATATATTTTGTAAATTAAATGTAAATTATAAATTAAAAATTCCTTCCTTCCGAGTCTAATGTAATATGTAGAAAAAAAAAAATAAAAATAATTGATTTTTAATACAGCAATCAATGATTGACAAGCATTTATGAAACTACCAAATTAACTAAAAAAAATTAATAAATAAATACACACAATATTGTTTTCTATTTTATTTGTATCTGAAATAAAAATAGTAAGCATCCTAATACTTAGTAGCCGTAAAGAAAATATTAAAATTTAAATTTTTTATATCGAGATTATTTTATGATCGATTTTCCCAATTTTTTCCAATATAAATTAATTACATATGTATGTATACTTTTAGATCCATTAGACATGTATGTACTTACCCGCATCAAATGTCAATCGGTTTGCCATGAAATTTTCTTTATTAAGCAAACTTAAAATATTTCGCTGTGATTTGGGCTTCAGTTACCAAATTAAATTTCAGTAATGAATTTTAAGTACTGAAGCAATAACCGGGCGTAATTTGTTTAAAACGTCCATTTGCAAACAGAGTTAGTTTCGGGTCAATAAAAACGGTGGGTGAAGAACGTTTCTTTATAAGATAGGGAAGGTTTGACATAATAGTACCTAAGGCTGCTATTATACTTCATGAAATGTAATTGGTATATCAATCGCTAGGCATAATACAACTCAAACCGCGCATATTGGACACTTATTTTTCGTCAATATATTTACAGCAATTTACTACAACATCTATAATAATACTTACTTAATTGGCCATTGTAGTCGTCGTAGTCTAGTAGGTAATGTGTTGGCTTATTAGACGAAAGACCAGGGTTCGAATCCCCGGTCAGACATCAAAAACGAAATATGAAAATAATATTTCTTCGGCGACTTCTTCTCAGCAGATTTCTAGCAACAACTCTGAGAGTAAATAAAATTGCCATGAAAAGTTTCCCAAAAAAATCTGTCATTCGGCGTCGACTTTAAACTGTAGGTCCCGCCGCTCATGTATAAAATTAACACACACAACATAAGTGCTGTGAGAAGCTAGGCCGTAATCCTGAATGAAGGGTTGTAATGGCTAATTATGTATGTAGGTAATTGGCCATTAGCAAACCGATTAACGGATATCGGACTGCCTTAATACATTTTTTTAGGCGCCTCTGCTTCTTGAGCGACTAAGGATTTGTGTTTTGGTGGTGGTGGTGGTGGTGGTTTCCAAACCCTACGCATAACCCAAAGTTAAAACCTTGGGGATTGGATTACGCTGTACGCATTAATTAATATGTACCGTGTGCTACTATGACATTCAAGCATGTGGACGCTGCGTTTTAACTTGAATACAGCAAGACAAGAATCGTTCTGGAGCTTGCCATGTTCATCACACTCAGAAACTTTATTTTGTTTGCAAGCATTTCCATTCCAACTAGAAAAATAATTTTGCTTAAATAAATAAAGAGATTAAAAGTTTTCGTTTTTAATTCGTTATTATATTGCAAAGGAGAATCACTAGTGCATACATCAGTTGAATTTAGTGGTGATTAGGAATAAATAGTTTTGGAAGGTGTACTAATAACAGATCATTGCTATATCCTGTATCTAACTACTGTACAGTATCAGATATTATGCATTTTTATTTCTCTTCATAAAGATTACAAGAAACATAATAATATCTCTAACAAAGTCTAATTCCAAATTATTAAACCACATAGTATTCAAATAAAATAAGAAAGTTTTTTGCATTACAAATTTGAATTGACCTTGAAATATCGAAAAACATTACAAAATAAGATAAAATTTTGTTAAAAAAAAAGATTATTTAGATTGGAGTGTTTTGTTGTGGCTTAATTGTTTAAATGTTAATCAAGAAACAATCTCATGTTGCAATACTTCGTTGTTGTAATTGTAGTTTTTGTTTATATTTTAATAAAATTTTTTTGGTTTTTATCTTAAAATTATTTTTTTTAAACAAATTGAAAGCAACATACCAGAGTTGCCACCTCATATACCATAAGTAGCAGTTAAAGTTTTTTTTATAATTTTTTTTTTTATATTTTATATGTAATTAAGCATTTGTTGTATTTTATTCTAAAAGCAAGCTCAACATATAAAATAAAAACAATACAACTCGGCATTGTTTGCGTTTTTATATTGACATTTTAGCCAAGTTAGTAACAGATAGAGTTATTGTATGTGTTTCAGTTCTCAACAATTTATTTTACTTATTCGGTTAAAATTATTAATTCTTCACACGGCATGTAATAATAGATGTTTGAAGATATTCGGTTATGGGAAAGTGAGTTGTCTGGCTCGTGTACCTTTAGTGGGTCGAACTTCAGTGGCAGCTAAAATTAAAAAATTTTTTTTTCTATTTTAATTAGCTGGCAACGTAGCTGAAGTTCAGTTTGCAACCGTAACCGACCCCTAAATATGATACTGTATTATAATTATTATTTTTTTTTTGTTTTTGAATGCAATTAAATAATCATAATAGATAAAAGACGATTTCAAACTTTCCTACTCATCATACACTCTTAAGTTTTTCAGAATTATCTTTGTAAGCGATAAATATTTCTGTCACTGTCATTGAATTCTACGAATTCTTCATGTGATCAACTTAGCAAATGAAATACGTTCTAAGACAGGAACAATTGACAACAATAATTATTGTATTATTGTATTTTTTGCAAAACATTTCCGGATCTAAGTGTTGGTTTCTATGGTTGCTATGCTACAAAATAACTTAAAACCCCTTTGTTATTTACTGCAACTTAAAATATTACAATATTCCCCTCTTAGTAGCACTGAAACATGGGCAATCTTGGTGTTTGGCTTTAAAATATACTGAAATTATTTCGATATATGGATCCAGCTTTTAAGCATTCGCTTTTGAATTTCTGGAGCCATTGGAAACCAGTATTTACCCATTAACGGCCATACCGCAGATTTCTTTGAAAAAAAATAGTAAAAAAAATTCGAAAGTGCAATATTCCTTGTTGTTTCATACATCCTCCTTTAGACATAGGCTGCACTCGCGTCCATATAGAAGACATAACCAAATAAAGCAACGCAATCTCAGATTATTGATTCCTAATAGAAAACCTACAATCCACCAATGCTCGCCTTTTGTAATTTAAAAAAAAAACTTTTCTTCTACTAATCTTAACTGGTGCAGGTAGCGCGCCCTATGGTCGCCCTATTCCTTTCTGACGCGGGGGCCTAGCAATTTACAACTTTGTTCACCAAACCGACCAGCCGGCATTTCATCGAATACAAAGCCATTGACAGCAATTCCCCGCTTATAAGCAGTGTTTCGCAAGCATTTTTGAAAGTGCTTATATCCGGGGAATACGTACATCGGAAGATCATGTGAATTCAATATCTGACGAAATCGAGGGGTTAATTAAATCTATGTATGTACATATGTATACATATATGTATGTCGAATAGTTTACAACAAGTTACCAAACGAAAGGGGCCTTATTTTTTTGTTTTATTCATAACCGACTTGATTTGTGACAGACTTTTGCGTAGCTTTATATTTAAATAATTTCGGTTTGATTACTGAGGTTGTTTGATAAAGAAAATGTATGGTAAATATGAATATTTTGAATCGTTTTTTATTTTGCCACCTTGGAATAATTCTGTTTCAGTTTCATTATTGATAACCCATACATAATTTCATTGAACGCACATTATTGCTATCGACTGTATATTATAAAAAACCATACTGTTGTTGAAATATATCAGTTTAACTGAATAACTATGCAGTTACATATGTTTGTAGGTATTGAGCGTTTAAATGTATTTGTTTGTAATGATTCAACACAACTCTCATACATATTCTCTCCTTTTCTTGATTTAATTTGCTCTTTCAACTCAAACAAGTTGTGGTGTGTTGCAACATGTTTTACTTGTGGTTATTGTATGTTGTTGTTTTTGTTTATTTTTAAACAATATTTTTAAAGTATTTTTCTTGCATTTCAATTGCTCTGTCTTTTAACTTTTATTAAACTTGTTTGAAATGTTAATGGATATTTAAATAAATAAATAAATAATATTATAAAATACTGGCTGTGTGTGTGTGTGTATGTGTATGTGTGTGTTTCATGAATTTTACCGTTGTTATTGTGTTTCTTTTATAGACAATCACAAAAATATTTGCAACATGAAATAACTTTTGGTTGCAGTTACAGCGTCCAAATCAACTTTTATTAGATGAAGAGAGAGATGAACGCGTGTGCATTTGAATTAATTGACTATTTCGTTGATCACGAAAATAACAAAATGAATTATTACACATGCTCACATTTACCGGCAGATATTTTCAAATTCTAAAGTTCATGCACTCTTTGGAAACCCGTCTTTTGAATACGCAGTCGCACGCATGTGTTTTTCGTGTGTTTAACACTTTAACGGTCGTAAATTAAAGCGGCAAAAAACATCGCTTAAGCAAAATTTTTAAATAAAATGGCATGCTATGAAGGCGCCTTGCCCATAATACAATACATTCGTCTTTAATGAAATCATTTTCAAATATTTTCAGAAACTATTTTATTTTATTAACTTTTATAATATTGTGCGGGTTTAAATCCGCATTAGATAGACTGTTATTTGTTAATTATGGTACGATTTATGATGTTATTGTAGGTGCACTTCAACACGTATGATTCATGTATGTTACGTAAATATGAAATACAAAACGGCATTGCGTTCGTAATGAAATAATTTTCTAAGAAGAATGAAGTAAACATTAAAATTCTTTTTAGATACTGCATGTAATGAATCACATAAAATTACATCTCTCTTAAATAAAATGTGAAGACATACATAGATATAATAATTAAAAAAAATAATTATAATAATAAAAAATAATTAATAATTTAGTTTTAATGTTTGTCAGTAGTAGTCAATTTTTCTTTTGTTGTAATTGTTTTTGAGTTTAACCTCATAAGTTAGATAATTTCATAAAAATTAGTAACGATACCATTAGTACCATTTTAGGCAAGAGAAAAGTGCCATAAATACTTGTCTATTGACAGGATGAATAGTATATTAAAGCAGAATACAAAGATTAAAAGGCCCCATTCTTCCCATTTCAAATTTAAATATTTTTAGTATTAAAAAATAATTCAAATATTATACGTTGGACATGTCGTATCACTACATTTATTAGTTTCATAGCTTCATTTCATTAAAACTACAGACCACTTTATATACAGAAAGTCGTAACCTGCAGCGAGTACTAGTTTCCAATTATTAACTCATCTGTTCTCAGCACCTTTTGTTTCACACAAAAAAAATCATTTTTTTCCAAAAGTTTATTTTACTACGTTTTCTCAATACAAAGTGTAAAATTAAAGTGAAAATTTCTTAATTTTTTAAAAAGGTACCAACTTCACAGATTGTCATCAAACAGAGATTTTAAATTCTGTTTAGATCTATTTTTTATTTTATTTCAAATCTTTATGTTATCTCTTCCCTATTTTAATTTTTTTTGTGATAATATATTGAAAAATTGAATTTATTTTCCGCAATTTTTGGATGCATTACATTTGTAACCCACTGTAAATATTAAAATATTTCTATTTTTAAAGCAAAAGATTTAAAATTTCCATACATATGTCTATTAAGATAACTAAAACAGTGTCATAAAAAGTATTTAGTTCCTATTTTAAGAACTAGATTTCCAATTTTCTAATTGAATTTGAAATTTTGTTGACATTAATTGTACTTTGTGAAAAATAACATTTTCATTGTGTCATTTTCGACAAGTTTGGAAAACCTAAAACGGAAAAAACGTTACCAAAACATATTTTTATTTTCTTGTAGGGACAGATAGCCAAAGGGTGGCACCCTTTCCACCCAAAATGCATTTTACTTATCCCCAAAAGCTGTTGCATTAGGGATGCACATCTAGGGGTTTCACCATATCCGTTTAGTTTAATTACTTAATTGGTCATTACAACCATTTAGTCAGGATTACAAACCTAGGTTCTCACAAACACTTATGTTGTGTTGTTTCATTTTGTCATAAGCGGTGGGAGCCATAGTTTAAAGTAGACTTCGAACGGAGATTTTTGAGAAACTTTTCATTGCAATTTTATTTATTTTCAGAGTTTTTTACAGGAATTTGCTCAAAGAAGGTGGCCGACGAAATCATTTTCATATTTCGTTTTATGGGAGATGTGTGTGACTTAAGGTTTGAAGCGTGGCCTTTCGTCTAATAGGCCAACACACTATCTACGAGATTAGTGCTTCTTATATATTGATCACTTTTATTATATCATGAAAGATGCCAGTCATTCGGTAACATAGATTTTTAAAACATACTATTTATAGGTATGAGGTATGGTTTTGCAAAAAGCCATCAACATTTACAAGACTTTGAGCCACTTAATGTAGAAAATTTGAAATGGTGCAACAGGGTTTTTGAAAACTTATCAAGTAATACTATTTAGAAGATTTGTTCCATTACAAAAAAATATTTTATAAAGTACGTATTCAATTTGGGCTAGACTGATCTATGACAATGTGATCTCTTAATCTGATCCACAAATACTTTCAAGTTAATTTTCAATAGTTGTTGGTATCGTCGGGCAATAACAATTGCATTAATGTCAAGTATCCCACTTAATTAAGAAACCTTAGCATATTTAAAAATTTTATGTTAATTATCTTTTTAATTAGAACACTTAAGAGTTATTATTCATTTCAAGTGTTTCTTACAATAAAATAAACATTTTCTAATGAAATGATACCTTTAGTACACCAGTTTTATTAATGATTAAAAATAAACACAAACGAAACAGAATAACATGTGAAAATGAAAAAAAAATATTTAACCCTGAACCAGCTATTTCCGCTCGTAATACCTGTGTATAAAAAAAAGAAAAACTTGTTACCTGAAATATCTGTAACAAAGAAATACTGTGCGACAAATTTACCCTAACTATGGTACTATTAAAATGGTACTGTGTTAAATCTTATAAAAACAAAAAAAAAAACAAAAACAAAAGAAAAAATGTCGACACTTCCCCTAGTGTTTCAGTACAAATGGAACAATTAAAACATTAAATGAAGGGGGGAGAAAAAATCTTAAAAATTAATAATCATCAGAAGGAGTTATTTATTGTATAAGATCAGCAGCAGCAGCAGCAGCAGCAGCATTCACGTAAATTTAACAATTATTTACAATATTCAACGATTTATTGTTGTTCAGTTGGAATTGAATTGGAATTGAAAAAATTTATTTATTGTTGGATTGTGTACTTCATCGATTTGTCAGTCCATGTACCCATGTTTGTTCGAACATCGTGTAGGAACATGAAGTACGTGAATAAATCTGTTCTTTTTTAGCATGAGCCGTGTCAACATTTTGGCTTAAAACTATTTGTAAAATGAAGCGCGTGTAATTTCTTGGCAACAGAATATTTTTACAAGTTGAACACAAATATGAGCGTGCATGAACAGAACAATCATGTTTTTTATTTATTTTATAACAAAAACATAAATATTCTATAATATAACTTTGTTTCAATATTAGATCATTATGTAACTCGTATGGATTAGGTTATGAGATATTTAAATTATTTGTATCAATCATAGACGGATTAGTGATGGAGACTAAAAGAAAGGCAATGCATCACAATGAAGCATTGATATTATATCGGTTTTCTGTGAATCGATTGATTTTTGTAACAAAATGAAAATAAGAAAGCAGAATGTACTCTCTATTGCACAGAAGAAGTATGGTAGAGCCATACGGTCCGACTATTTATTGTACTGTACTCAACCTACATATTCCCCCACATCATCTTCAGAATGCTGTTCGTTGTCGGTAGGAATAACTTCGTATCTTTTACTTGATGAAGATGTTTCCAGTGCTTCCTTTATTTAAGTCGCATACGTTCCAAATATGTATGGTGTTTAATTCGTTTTTTCATTACAAGGTATGCAAGTCATTAGGTAACATATGCATACATACATGCACATTGGGTTCGAATCGATCCCAATTCTAAAACAAGTGTTTTTTGATACATAACAGAACTTTGCAGGAGACATAGTCTCGCCGTAGTCTAGTAGGTAGTGTGTTCGCTTATTAGACGAAAGGCCAGGGTTCGAATCTCCGGTCAGACATCAAAAATTATAAAATATATCTTCGGCGACTTCTCTCTCAGCAGATTTCTGGCAAAAACTCTGAGAGTAAATAAAATTTCATTAAAAGTTCTCGAAAAAATCTGTCGTTCGGAGTCGACTTTAAACTGTAGGTCCCGCCACTTATGTATAAAATTAACACACGCAACATAAGTGGTGTGAGAAGCTAGGCCGTAATCCTGACTGAAGGGTTGTAATGGCCAATTATTGTATGTATGTATAGGAGAAAATACCGTTCTAAGGAAAACAATCGTTTTTAAGTATAAATAAGTGAATGAAGTCGTCGTAGTCTAGAAAGGAGTATGTTGGCTTATTAGAATGCATCAGCATGAAAAGTTTCTTAAAAACTATCGTTCGAAGTCGACATTACATTATAAGTTCTGCCACAATTGGATAAAATTAAGACACACAACTTGAGTGGAAAGGAGAACTAGATCGTAATCCTGACTTCAGGTTTGTATAACCAATTATGTGTTAAGTAATCAGTTGCGGACGCTGGTCTCGTCCCGTTTTTATGTTTGTGTACAGTTTATCGTTAAGATTTAGGTGAGTGTAGAAGCAGTTGAGACGTTCTAGAGAGTTCAATCTCTTTCATAAAATATATTTGAAGCTTTTGGTGGTGTGCTAGACTACTAACGTGAGTGTTGTGTTGTCAATTCCCACCAGAGACTCTGGTATGTTACACTATACAAGCATAAGATCGAAGTTACTCAGCTCTTAAATAATTAAATACAATTTGTTATTGTATTATAATTAATAAATAAATCAATAAATAAACATCTGGTTAAAGTATTACCGATTAAAGCGTCTTATTCTGGTATATGACGGTTGGACAATCTCGTACTTTAACTCACGGACAAAGAAGAATTAATAAAACGGTAGTCACGTTTCATAACTATGAACAGATTGATCCTTTAAATGCCTACACGTTTTGATAAACTACTAGTGTTCCTCACATATTGTACATCGTATAATGATTTTGTTGATGCCATAAAACATGTTCGTGTAACAGTATGAAAATATGCTTGAAGATTAATAAGTGAATCTGTGTATACAATGACTACTAAAAGATTTAAATATCATTGCAAGTATTATACAACATCAATATGAAGCGGTTCATTATAAGAAATGTTTTAAATTCAACATCAACCAGATCTGTCTCTAGTATTGAATGATGATCAGTTATTAGTCATAGTAAAATTTCTTTAAAGATATTTGACCCCATGAAAATGGTAAGTTTTTTTATAGGCTTTTTGACTATTTTTCATAGCCTTGAAATGATATGAACTGAAGGCACAAGAAGTTGTCATATCACAGATAATTGATTTTAAAAATGCCAAGAAGCCAAAAAAGAAGTCAAATGTGAGATTATATTAGAAGGACGTTTGTATAGAGTACGTAAGCGGCTACCTATTTATATCAATAGTTGTTAAATAAAAAGTGATTGTTCAACAAAATGAAATACTAAAACACGTTTGACAAAATAACGATATTTAAACAACAAACAAACTCTACAAACATTTAAACTACAAAATATTTCATAAATTATTTTGTTTAATTTAAAAACATCGTTAACAAATTAACGCAATAAAACTACAAACCATTAATTTATTTAATTTTTTTCTTTTTGCCGAAATATACTTATACAGACAGAAATATCAAAAAAAAAAAAAATAAAATAAAATAAAAAGAAAAAGGAAAAGAAAAGAAAAAAATAAACAGATAAATAAAAATAAATAAATGGCATTTAAAGTGCATTAAACTTATATTGAAGACCTGACAACAATAATAACAATAAATCCATAATAAAAAAGCAAAAGAACTGAAAAACACAAACCAATAATATATAAATTATGTGAAATAATAAATTTCAACCTAAAAAAAATATGGTAAAACAACACAAGAAACGGAAAAGTCACAAGCAAAAATAAAAAAAAAACAAAAATAAAAAAAAAAAAACAAAAATAATCAAAAAAAAAATTTTGTAAAGGCCAAATATTTGAACTAATTTTGGTTATAAGTAGTACGCTCTACGCAAAGCGTAAAAAAATTTAAATGGCAGAGCTGATTAAACCCGACTAAATAATAATCGATACGTATTCTCCGAGCAGTTGACTTTCTATCGACAGAAGTTCCGGATGCCTAGTCCGACAGGAGGTATACAATAGCATGAACCGGTTCTTACCGAATGTCGAAATGAAACCTCTCTTGTTATCAAATCAACCATAAAATTGTAATTTCTATTAGAAATACGTCTTGCTCAATTTGGCTCAACAAATAGTTTAAATGACGGTCTCAGAAACTGTAAATGTGTTACAAATATGAGCACAAACAAAATATAACACTACCGAACATAGTGTTATAAACAAGAGAGAGAGAGAGAGACAGAGCAAAAAAAGCCGTAAATTATACATCTTAGTAATCGCAAAACTGACTGCGTGGTCACAAAACGCAACAACAAACCAACAAAATTGCAAAAAAATATACGTATGTAGTTAGCTAAACGGAAGACAGTCAGACAGACTGAACTAACAAACAGACAATTTATATGATTAACGTGTGCTCGCATTTGTACAATTCAGTCAGTTGTCTTTCCAAAAACGAAATTCACAGCGTGTATTTGATTGGTATGTGAAAATGGTTCAATTTCAGTGTCATATCCACGATACACAATAATCATTAACATGGTACATATAGGGTTTTCAGTACGGGAACCCAGCCAATTCATTCAGTTCAGTCCGTTAACTGGGCATTATTAGCTGCATGAGTTTTATAAGCGTTACTAATAAGCGAACATTGTAATAAAATAAAAAGTTTTATTAGTTTGCTTAACATTTGATCTTGTGCAGGTCTTGTGATTGAATACAGTGTGTTTTACTTTTAATGTTCCATTAATCAAAAATATAAAAGAAACGTTTCTTTAATAATTCCTATCCAAAAATAGATACACTACGTATTATAAAAGTAGACGCATTAATTATGTCACTTTGGTAGTAATATTTTTGGAGTTACTTTATTAGGTTTTATTATTCAAGAGTAGTTCAGTGGTTTATGTGGTTAATTGATCTTAAAGACGAAGGCCCACAGTTTAATACGACAAGAGTTCAGTTTTATATGACAGGAAATTAAGAGTCGAATATCTCCACTTCTTAATAGCATGAGCCGTTCACTGGTGCTTGAATTGAAATAAAGTGTCTTTCTCCTCTTCAAGTCAACAACACCTGCAGAAGTCATTCGAGGTAATTTCAAATCTATCGCCGTGCTTTTAAAAAAGGTAACAGACTGGGAGTGCAATGAATTGTCATGCTATTTATGCAAAGAAGAAAATAAACTCTCTTCTCAAAATAATGGGCTTTTGTTTCAGGATTGTATTTGCAAAACATTTAACCCAATATATACAAACTGAGGCCTGGTTAGTTTCCTAGCAAAGTAATAGGCAATATCAAATGATTGCATATTCCCTAGGCAACAGAGTTGAAGGTCGTAAGAGACCTGATCGTAGGTAAAAACAAATGTTGCGTCTTATTTTAGTAGACGGAAGTCTAATGTCAGTATTATGAATTTAACCGAAACATTAGGATGATCTAACCAGTAGAACCTTCTTAGAATTATAAAATTAAATATTCTATCGAGAAACGGAAGTTGACGGTCTATGTTGTTTTGCGTACACCCACCAGTATTCCTCCAGCAGAAGGTCAGAGGGAATCCAATTATGTATGCCGAATAATGACGTAGTTGGAGTGCTGGTGTTCAGGGCATCCGACTGCTTTCACACTATGTACCAAAAACTTCACAATGCAGTCGTTAACCATGTGTGTTACTAAAGCTCTGACGACAACTCCAGAACTCTCCAAGTCACTGAGAAATGACTATTTGCCATAGCCTCCTTAATGTTTTACACTAAAACAATCAATACAGTTTATGTGGGCCAACCACTAATTTAGGCATTTTAAGTGCTACTGGCGAGAGAAGAAAATTAGTTTTATGAAGAAGAAGTTAGATTTATAAGTTTGAGATCGTTCTTTTAAAAGGAGATTCTCTGATGGTCTCCAACTTAGGAATGAAAACAACAATCGGCTCTTTTCACTTAAGGGACATTGGAGTACTTAAGAGATGCTGTCAGTAACAGGTGATTTAAACAATTTGAAAGAGTTGATTGCTTAATGCGGACGGGGAGGAAATAAATAAAGTATATTTTAAATATAAATACAGATTTAAAACATTTAAACTTAAAATGTTTGGATAGTATAAAATAGAATATTCAAACATTTTTTAAAGTTTAAACAAATCAAATCATTTTAAAAGAAATTGATTGGACGTCAGCGGCATTAACTGAGTGCTCTCGAAGTGGACTTCAGAATATTGTCATTTATTTCTAATGATAGGCAAATCAATAATTTCTGAAGCACTGTAGCAAGTACTAGGCTCAGCAAATGAGATAAACTTGTTTAGTGATTCTGCAGCTTCTGCCGAGCTGATTTTTTCCTTTTCTTCCGTTTCGGTATCTGAGCCGCCGCCGTTTTGGAGAAAACCAAAATTTTTATAATTTTCTGGAGCAGTGCCGGATTATCGTGTATTCAGGACTGTTGGATGCCGGACGAATGGATATATTTGGTGAGTGGTGCCACAGATAAGTCACTTACTATAACAATTTAACAATTTTTTGTCCAATTGTTGCTTATACGAGTATTGCTCCAAGAGAGCCAATGTGGATAAGAAAGATGCACTTGGAACTTATGAAAGTTTTCATTTATGATTGATAAGTTGTAGATCTTCTAATGTATATATTATAGATATTACACAAGAATAATTTCAATTGAAAATATGTGTTTAATTTGGACTTGTACAATAAATATGTATATCATCCTCATCATTACTTGCATAATTATTCTCTGTATTTTCAAAACATATTCTGATTGAAGTCTCTGTACTACTACACACACTGTTAATTCATTGTATAAAATAATGACTCACTTTAAGTTCTAAAAGTCGTAATAGCTTACCAAATATGTTTATTAAAACTTGACTATTTCATAATTTAAATAATGTTTAATAGAGTTTTATTACCAATGAACATTGCAATTAACATGTAAAATAATTGTTAGAAGTGTATCAACATTCCAGATCGATATCGTTGAAATTCCCGTTTGCCGAAGCTAAAACAATTAAAAACTCTTATTTTTATTGCTGCACAACAAATCCATTTTCATTTCATTTGTTTGTGTTAAAACTGGTAGTGCCTGTTGTTGCTGTCGCTGTTGATTTCAAACATTGTTCGAATACGAACTGGCTGACTGAAGTATTTGTGTTCAAAATGCTGTTGTCAATATTGATCTTGAGTAGCGAGTATAAAGTTGTTTCAATAATTTTTTCCTGTTGGTTTGTTCAACGCATTCACCACAGTGATTACTACTCCCCTTCTAATGCATTGTTGCTTTTTTTTTGTTTTGTTTTTTCTTCTTTATATTTAATGTTTGTATTGTTGTGATTTTAATTTCTTGTTAAGGCTTGGCAAAAAACAAAAAAAAAGAAATAATAACTGAACACCATAGCTCCAATACCATCGCCAAACATATGGCATATTGTCTTGATTTTCTTTTTTGTGTTTTTTTGTGTTTTTAACAATTCATTTACTGACTGGTTTTGTTAAACTACTTTTTTGTCGGCTTTAAGTTTTTCTTGTCACAACAATACATTATTTTGAAAAAAGAAACATAAAAAGCTTACAGTGATAACAATTAGATAGAGATGGGAGAAATATATTGAAGTAGTTTGCTTTAATCCTCTACTGTATTGTAAAAATGTTAAAGAAATCGATTAGAAATAAGGAAATTGTGTAAGGAATTGTTTGTCTCAAAATAATTGTTGTTTGGACACCCCAGTTTTGTTTTGTGGTTTTTCTTTGTCACCTGTTCAAAATCCGTCTAATATAACATGTATTTGAAATTTGTAGGCCCAATCGAATCAAAGATTTTTTAAATCTTTTTGCCGATTGAATGCGTACGCGTGAGTTTATTAGTGTTTTGACTTTTTTCGGCCTATCGGCGGTTGTATGAACGTGTGACTGTCAGTCAGACCAATCGAATGGTTGATTGCTAGTTTGCCAACAAGACTTTATTAATTGTCTACGAATATTTTTGGCAACACTTGTTTTCAATGTTTTTCTTGTTTCTTGTTTCTTGTTTTTTTTTCATTAACAAAATTTTGATTGTTGGCGTCAATTGGAATCCATCATGTCAACACGTTAAACACTAACCACATTCGTACTACACAAGAATTGACGATAACATCAATTTTACTGACAAACAAAGCAAACTTGTAGATCGTCACTAAACGTCATAAACGATAATTGTATAAGGCGTGTTGTATATTTTTTTTAGAAATTCATCAGAAACAAAAAAAAAAACATGTTTAAACTGATTTATGATAAAACAATTTAAGAAACAAAAGAAATTATTAGAAAAAAAAAAATATTGAAAGAAATTTTAATTGCAGAATTATGCAAATGGGACTAATAAAATGGAAGATATGCAAATATGGAACTATTTTGCAAATCATTATATAATTTAACAATTAATCAGAATATAAAAGGGGTGTTTAAAAATTCTTTTCATCTTTACAAGCATCTTTAACATGTTTTTCCTTTAATCGAATTGATTTAAAGATGAGAATGCCATGACACCTGACGTGTACGGGCAGTAGTATATTTCTTCTTAAGAAAATGTAGAATGCCGACTACTTTTAAAATCAATAAAACATACTTATTTGTACATAGTATGTATGAACGAATGTATTCCAATGAAAACAGTATCACAAGCCATCTTAAAATCCCATTAAAATGTTGAAATTTAGGACTGACGTTTCTAACATACAGGAATTGCGATATATAAGACAATAATGCAAAATTCTTGCATTATGCGATATATATTACAGCTCCTATGCGGAAAGTACGCATTTCGATATGTGTTTGTGGTGATTAAGGTACTTCGCCATCTTGTCTCTGGGTTTGTTTCTGTGAACGAAAGAATAACCATAAGCCGTATTAGAACTAAATTATACAACTTCAGAAGATGCATTTACTTCGATCACATATGCGATACGTGCCCGGCCAATGACAACAGAAACATTCTCGGAGATTTTAATATGAAAATCGGTCGAGAAGGTATCCTAGGCTTACCGACATTGGTGAACTGTGAGCCATTATCTCTCACTTCTTTCGCACTACTTGGAAGCAGTTCTTGGTTTCGATCGAGGCAGCTGCAGTGAAAAGCACTGCAGAAACTTGGCGACTCGTAAGCGATACTGAGGTTATGGAGGCAATACTTTTACACTCTGCTACCGAGGCGATGATGACAGCAATTCAGCTTTGAGATGGATATACTGACCCACAGTCATGAAGAGGTCAAAGGGCATTATGCGACTTAAGAACAATACAGCTGCAGGTTGAGGTTTGAGACCGGTGGTAAAGATTGCAGATTGCGGTAGATTCACGCACCGTTTATTTACCTAGTATGGCTGTAAATGTATGAAAGTATGCCCAACGATCGGACCTCAGTATCTTCTGTCAACCTTACGCATACTAATTCTTTCGAGGCGTATTCTGTGAAGGCTGATTGGACCTTCTCAGATCATTATCACATGCACTATACAAAGTGAAGTTTTTGATTTTAATGTCTTGAATATATGTATTGTTCCAAGATAAAAACAATATTTTTTTTTTTTTTTTTATTTATTACACCATATATACTGTGTAAAACATAAATTTACTCCATCCATTTTAATGTAGGGTATAACATACTGAAGAATGAAACTTAGGAAAGGCAAACACTTCTGGTATTTGTTTGACCATTTTTTTTCCACAACGACTTTTTTTTATTTCACCTTTGACTGTAAAGTAGACAAATGAATGTTTTGATGTAAAAAAAACGTGTTTAAGTACATTGGTATGTATGGTTAGATCGAAGCAAACGATTAATTGCACCATGTCGTGGAGTATATAATGAGTAGAGGGTGTTCCCGTACTTTTTTTCTCCATTTCTATTTCAATAAATATTATAATATAAAAAGTAATTACAATTTGAATTATTATTAGAATTAATAATTAAAAGAAAAATCAAACAAGAATTATTATTTCTTTTGTATTTATTTTCGATTTCTATAGAGTTTGTTGCTAAAAAATAGGCATTCACTTTGTAAGATTGTTTCACTACTAAATGGCAATTTAAATCAATTTTTCTTGTTTAATTTCTGATTAGGATTGATTTAAAATACAGTGAATATTGAAGAGAATTGATTATGGTTTTAAAATACGAATAAAATTTAATTCTTTTTTTTGTTATAAACTTTATATATGATTAATGACAGTGTGACAAATTTAAAACTTTGTCTTTATAAATAATTATTTAGTTTTTATTTTCTTTTCTGTAATAACTGCCTTAATTGAGAACTCGTGCAAAAATTGGTTGACAAGTAACAAAATCTATTGTAATAAAAAAAAATTAATAATAAAACTACTATGAAAGCAAACAAAGAAAAAAAATTTTTTTGTCAAAACATACATTTAATAGCATACATATGTATGTATGTGTAGATTTTAGGGTTGGCTTGGTAGTCTTATTAACCAAAAGGTCATTAATCATAATTTTTTTTATTTTTTTATATTAAAATTATTGGAGTTTTTGCCAGAAAATATCTTTAGAAGTACAACCTTCGACTTTCAAACTCTAAATAATTACTGTTGTTGTTGTTTGTTGTTTTTTTATTTGGCAATATTCTCACTGATGGCTTTTTAGAATGGCCAGAAAGATGTTAACACCTTTTTTTTTAATAGAAATTAATTTCGGTGTTTATTTCCATAAATATAAATATTTTATGAATGTGGTTTCCGTTGAAACAGTCTATGAAATAGGACTTGAAAATTAAAAAAAAAAATACTTTTCATAAGCTTTTGTTTATTTTTGATTTTTGTATTGTAGTAAAAATAATTAAAATTCAAAATAAAAACTTTATTGAATACGGTTAATGACGAAATTAAAATCTTAAATGTTAAAAGTTGAAAACGTCATAAAATCCTGTCTTTAGCATCATTTGGCAATAATTTATTTAATACACTTAATTAAGGCTGAAATGTAAAATTCATTTCCATTTGGTACTACTGTGTACTCTACTTGTTCAACTAACTACCATATGCTACTTGTGCTTAGGTAAGAGCAGTAAATTATCATCACAACGCAGTATTCTTTACTAATAATCTCTGTTAGAACGGCTAAGTGTGTGTTTCAGAATTCATCAACATTAACTTGTCATAGTTCTCAAGAATTCACGCATCAGTTTACGTCGAATTTTGAACTATGAAGCCTTAAAAAGTTTCCCTTCACTAGATGGGTCAGCGAGCAACTGCACGATTATGTTGATTTTGCCAATAAAAAAATCATCTTTTCGGATGAAGCTCATTTAGTGGGTATATTAATAAGCAAAATTGCCGTATTTGGGGGTTTAGAAAACCCACACGAGGTCTTACAGAAACTAATGTACCCATTATGAGTGTTTGTTTGGTGCGGTTTGTGAAGCGTAGGCATCATTGGTCCATATTTCTTTGCAAATGAGGACATCGCAACCATTACGCTCAATGGAGGCATCAATCGTGCCATGATAACTGATTTTTTTGTTCCGCTCTTCATGGTATTGATGTGAACGAAGTTTGGTTTTAACAGGATGGTGCAACTTGCCACACATCTCATGTCACAATCGATTTATTACGTCATTACGTTTGATGGCCGTTTAATTAGTCGAAATGGTGATGTCAATTGGTCGGCAAGAAGCGTTTATGTTTTATTGCTTTTTCAAATGGTCTAACCATTATCGGTAGATAAGTCCATCAAGTTGCGTATCTAATGGAGTTGATCTTTTAAGATTGTGATGCAAAATTTAATTTTAAATCTTCTGCTCATATTATATTCATTTCAAACAAATGTAAAAACTGTAATTTCTTACATTTCTATTCCTATATATAGTCTTACCAGGCATATGCACAAAAAAAAAACGAAAAATAATTTAAATTAGAATGGAACTTCTAAACAAAAGTCCCATTTAATGAACAACCAAAAAGTTTATAAAAGAAAAAGAAAAACATTTCAAATCCATAAGTATTCAACATGCGAAATTCTATTATTGATAACATGTTCATAGTTTTGCCAAAATCTATTATTTGGTTGACGTCAACACAAAACTGTTCAACAAAAAAGAAGAAGAAGACAATTAAGCCGGAAGTATAATAAAAAAAAAAATTTGTAGCGTTCGTAATCAATTACCCTTAAAGTAATTTAGTATAATACGCAGCTGTTTTTCTAGATACTTTTCTTTAATGTCCACTTATTTCTGTTTTTGCATGTTTTATAGGTAATTTTTGTTTTTGTTTTAATTTTTATTAAAACAGTCAAAAACAAGCCTCATTAAGTCTGCTTATAAGCCATAAAATATGATTTTATTTTTATTATTTTTTTTTTGTACGGTGCTGGGTAACTTTAGTTTTCTTTTCTTCTTTTTAAATATAAAAATGCCGCAATGATTATGAAAAATTCTTAAGAAATTATGAATATTCGCACCGGCATACCATATAATTGGTACTTAATTTGATTAGGCTTTTAAAAGAAGAAAACAACACAAATTAATATTAACTTGGCTAAGGAAACAATTTCGGCTTTTGTTAATTAATTAATTGCTTCAAAGTCTTTTTCATTTTTGCATTTTTTTGAATTTTCTGGTATGTATGACTTCATTAGTCTACAAAAAGTATGATAGAAAAAGAAAAACAACATTTGAACAACATCGTACAACGTATTTCGAAAACGGACTGAAAAAGAAATAATTAATGTGTGTGGTGATTTTGTTTAAAGTTATACTACAGCTGGCAGAAAGGCAGTCGGACAGTCTAACCGATAGATACATTGTGTATAACTTTTTATAAAAATAAAGACATACCACCACAAGTCTATGGCAAGTAGACGAACACATAACAGATATATTCGCCACGGTTCAATGTGTCTTCGTGACTTAATAATGAACTTCATCAGTTTTTCAATGCAACAAATCAATCACATAAAATCAGGGTTGCACAAACTATGGCACCTTATTTAAATGCCTTAGCTCGTTCAATTCAATTCTTTCGGTGATTTTCAACGTGCATATCAAAGAAAACAAACGAAAACGAACGATTGTGTTGAAAGCCACTAAAGTACACTCCAAAAGTAAATCCAAAGTGACTTTAAAAGTCTCTATATATTGTTCGATTACAAATTGTCGATAGATGAATCTAAAATGTAATATCTCTGGTAGTATTACTGATTACATCAGTTGTAGTGTTAATTTGTTTGAAAAGTTACAATTTAAACTTTACTTTTCCAGAGCACATTAAAATATTTAAGTATCAAAGAAATTTCGGAAGATTTCTGAACAAAAATATTAACTTTACTAAGACGATGCTGTGACTAGCAAGGTAGCATCGAAATCACTCGTTTTTGATCGAATAATTTTCATGTTTTTATGATGGACCTCGCCAAACAACAAAAACAATTGAGAAACACTAGCATATACAATATTGGACAAAACTAAAGCACGATGTTGTGTTTGCTAGAATTCTGGGAATCTTTGTTTAGTAAAATTTTTAAAACTCTAATGGATTTAAGTTTTTGTTAATTATTTATTAAGACTATATATTCTGCTGATTAAAATTAAAAAAAAAAAAATTAACAATATTCTTCATTAAATACCCAAAATATTCATAAAATATAACAATGCTCGCTATCCTT
>QOCX01000304.1:34918-46697 GCA_005959815.1 Sarcophaga bullata | reverse complement strand
AAACTATGGCATATATTGAGTTAAATCTAAAAAAAATCTAAAATATTTAATATTTAGTTGGATATCCCATATTTTTCAAAACTGCAACATATCTGCGTAGCATTGACTCAATTAAGTTAGATAAAGCTGCCTTAGAGATGAATTTTCATGCGATTTCAATCTGGTGGAAAAATGTTGTCTTTATTTTTGCAGGGATCGCGTAATATTTGACGATCTCCAGTATCCCATAAACTTTCTATGGGATTAAGCTCATAGAATTATGCTAACAACTTTATTATATTGATCTTATTATTCAAAAACCATCTTATTATTCACACATTTAGATACATATATGTTTTGGGTCATTGTGCTGCTGATATATTCATATATATAGCGGTCTTGACATCTACCGCGGCAAGATTGATCCTCACAAAGTTAATAATCTGAGAAAAAATCAATAATTAATAACAACTTGTAAATATTAATTAACAACCTCTAACCTATAAGAACCCGTATTCCTATATATATACTTAGTTAGTCATTACAACTCTTCAGTCAGGATTACGACCTAGTTTCTTACACCACTTATGTTGCGTGTGTTCATTTTATACATCAGTGGCGGGACTTACAATTTAAAGTCGACTATGAACGACAGATTTTTAAGAAACTTTATTTAAATTTTTTCATATTTTGTTTTGTTCGTGATGAGCTGTGATTTGAACCCTTGCCTCACGTTTAATGAGCCAACATGCTACCTACGACACTACGGCGAGTTTTCTTAATGTTGTCCAGTTTAATTTTTTAAATGATACTGGATCAGCGTTTTGCTCATAACCATAATTTACTATAATGATGGAACAATACCAAGATGGTATCGATCAAAATCCATAATAATAGAAGAAGGTGTTTCATTTTTATTTCAACTTGTAACCCAACTTCTCCAAGATCCAATAACATTTTGGATGCCAATTGCGAAAATATCCGTTGAAGTTTTGAAATGTTAAAATTATATGTAATTACCACCTACAAATATGTAATGGGATGGAAATAAATGCATAGGTCTTATGTATTTAGGTTCCTTCAAAACTGTTTCGTAACATTTTGAAGTCATTTTGAAGTCATTGAATAATACTTTGGATTACTGTTTGGATTTATTGGAGGTTATTACATTCACGTTTCAGTTCATACACGTTCAGTATCATAAAACTGTACGGAATATACTGTCAATATAAACAATAATTAACAATTTTCAAGAATTTACAATTCTGAACTAAATCAGGGGTTACTAAAATTTTTTTGGTTGTGTATTAGTGAGTGAGTGAGTGAAAATAAATTGAGTGATTTTATTTATTTACTGTCAGAGAAAAATGTTTGTAATATACGCTAATTTGATTTTCATTTCATCAACATGCATAAAGTTATACATCTTTAACTCCAATATTAGGGAATGTATTTTTAGATATTTGGTGGGAACCACTTTTGGTTCATAAATTTCCTCACCTACTAATAAAAAACCTTTTAATTTTTCCAAAAAAATTGCTATGGTCTATAAAAAAGCTGTTCCCTTTCCGTATTCATTTAAATGTCTTAAAATGTCATTTAAAGATATATAAGACATTGGATTTTAATAAAAGCATTTTTAAAATAATTACTACTTAAAATATTTTTTGAGTGTAAATCGAAAAAATTTGTTATAGCATCCGTCAACATGTGCACTCGCCGCGGTCTGATCGACGACTAAATAAAAGAGCATAAGCAATGTGTGTGAATTCTCTCTGCACAATTGTGCTATGAAATGGTAATCCCTAAACTAAATCCACTAAAGGTTACGACTTAAAAATAGTAAAAATGAACCTTTTCAGCAAAAGTATCAGGTAATAAATTTGTCCATAACTGCCGTTTTATATTGAATGCTAAATGCTTTACATGATTTTGTCAAAAGCTTGTCTTCAACAAGTATTACCGAAATTTATTGAAACTTTTGCTGTTTAACAATTACAAGCAATTTTACTTTTTCATGTTTTTATGCATATAACGCCAGAACATGTTTAACTTTCCTTGTGGGACTGTGTCATAATTGTTAATTATTGCTGGTTAGCAAATACATCTTTTTCGTCCTACTGAGATCAGAGAACAATTCGACAAGATCGGTTTTATTAATTGAAGTAGTAGTAGTTATAAGAGTACAAATGCATTTGTATATGTAAGTAACATTATAGGAGAAGGATATTTGGTAAAGAGATTTGTAGTCACGTTCTATAAGGGATGTGGTTTTGAAATCAGTTCCGGTTAAAATATTTATTTTATGGCTACGACACTAAGGCCACATAATGCCTATGTATTACAAAACACAATGTTTTATTTCCATCTCTATTCTCTTTTCTCTTCAGATGACATTACATCTTTTTTTGCCAAAAAAAATAATATTCTATTCATTCACACAGAACGGGAAAAGTTTTCCACGGGTTTAAGATGCGACAAGGCCGGAAGTATTTTCCATTTCTGTGTGATTATTTTAGTTCAAGTGTTGCCGCAACCTTTTTTATGAATAGCAAGAATTTTATTTTATTTTTTTTAGTCTAGTAGGTAGTGTGTTGGCTTATTAGACGAAAGAGAGTAAATAAAATTGCCATGAAAAGTTTCTTAAAAAATCTGTGTTCGGAGTCGAATTTAAACTGTAGGTCCCGCCACTCATGTATAAAAATTAACAACACAACATAAGTGGTGTGAGAAGCTAGGCCGTAATCCTGACTGAAGGGTTGTAATGGCCAATTATGTATGTATATATATATGTATGCATGAAAATCAGCAGAAGGGTTAGTAGTAATATAACTGCTGTGTTCAAGAGTCCAAAGTACAGTTGAGATGGAAAAGAATAATCCCGTATTTTTTGTTACAGGAATAAAACATGACAATATTGAAGAAACCAATTGAAGTGGTTGCTAAGCTAATGAATTTTCTATCACTTGAAAACTGCGAATTCTACAAGTCGTAGGTAAAGACAGAGATAAACCCGATAAACCCGAATCATGATAGTTGGTCTCTAAAATCAGTGTCTAAATAAAATATGTTTTGAATATTGTAGAATACAGAAAGAGAAACAGAAAGAAATTGAAAATTAAAGAAATGAATTCTATTTATAGCGCAGGATACAGATTACATTGCGAAATCTCTATTGAAAAACCCCATAAACGATTAGTACATGTTCAGTATGATTACACGGAGTGTTTATTGAAAACTTCCCGTAATGTGCCGTCTGAAACATGTTATGACAAGATGCGTTGTGACAAATATGACCATTTGATGTAAAACAGGCAAAGAGTCAAAATTTCCAGCCGATGAAGTACTAAAGCTTGTGGGTCCCAAATAGCATTCGCCACTATAAAAGTTATATCGAATATTTACTGGAAGAAAATCTAATTGACATAACCATTGCATAATTTGAAATAAATTGAACTTTAGAAAGGCTATTTAAAATTCAGTTTATATTATATTAGATTGCAAAGATTATCGATGTAGACCATGGAGTTGGTCAGGTGTTATAATAAACTGATTAACGCCTGCATGAGGACTTTTTTTATAATATCCTTCGTTTTCTTGCTACCAAGATTTCGATTACAGAACAAAATTTCGTGTGAACCGGTAAAGTTATCTTTAGAATATCTCTGAATGATGATGATTTTGATGTTATATCGAGTATAGCAGAAACTTACTGATCTTCCATCGGAGAAACAATTTCAGACGTTAGTTATTAGAAATATGGTTCAAAATTGATTCAGAGAGAAAGAGAGAGAAAGAGAGAGAGAGTAAACATATTAAATGGGTAACATATAGAAAAACCAAATTCCTTAGCACTAAGGACACTTAATGACACGAAAGTTCTGTTTCAACTTTAATGAATATTAAATGTCAAAAAGAAGAGTTCGAAGAAATTAAGAAATTCTAAGATAGTATATGGAATGAATGCCAAGATGTTGTTAATTTTATGGAAATTATTTAAAAAAAAATTTCTAAACATTTAAAGGTTGGACATTAACTGCTAATAGTTCGTAAATAGAATATCGATATAAAAAAAGAGCACAAAAAAATAGAAAAACTACAATTAAATAAACACCATCATATAGACATGATAATGCAAAACTACGTAGACAATATGGTTCTTTTATTATTAATTTTATTTGATTTCTTTAATTTGTACAATTCTTTAATATGTTTATTGAAAATCTAAAGAGATTTACTTGTGGCTTCAGACAACAGTACTGATGGTTAAATCAGTCACTCTGTCATTGAGTTTAAAGTTGCTGTTTTTGCTTCAATATTTTTTACTTTATCGTTTGGTGTGAAATGCACCTTGACATTTTGAGGATTTTTTTTTAAAAAAAAAGTTCGTTTTTTTCTACGTACATATTTTCTAAATCAACTATTTTACTTCTCTTGAATAAAGAAAACAAAAAAAAGAAACAAAAAAAGGGGGAACAGAAACATTAATGAATAAAACAATATTATAACTTTTGCATTTAATTTAATAATTTTGGTTTTGTTTTTTGGTTTTAGTTTTTGTGTTTGTTTTTGTAATTTTGTTGTATTTTTTTGTTGTTATTTTTTCTTTCTTCAAACGTGACTAATAATAAAAAAAAAAAAATATTTTACTTGTTGAAACAAATTCATTTCAATGATATTGCAAAGACATACTAATACCAATTCAAAAATATACACATATATAGTAGTATATGAGGGACATTGTCGGATACGGATTTGGGATTGTAAATACCTTTATAACTAGTACAAGACAAAAACAGTTTCATTCATAATGAAATGGACTTCTTTTCTTTGCCAAATTAAAATGTATTTCTGTTTTGCGGTTTTATTTGCTTAAAGTCCCCCACATAACATGAACATGTTTTTTTTTTCTCTTTTAATAGATTATTCATTACAAAAAAATTAAAAAAAAGTTTTATAAATTGTGGGAATTATTATGATTGATAATAAAATTTATTCAGTTTTTTTTTGTTTTTTTTTGTTTTTTTATTTATTAATACGGTTTCATTATTTTACAATGATTTGTTTTTCTTTTGCATTTGATTTTCGTAACACATTTCCTAATTAAAACTTTAACTTTGGCTGTTGAAAATCATTGGTTTGGATTAAAATTTTAATTTCGTCTGTAAAATAAATCATCTTCTTGTTTGAATGGAGCCGGAAAATGAAAAAATAATATTTGAATAAAAAAATGAAGAAAATCAAATGTGAACAATGATCAGCTGATGTAGACTGCTTTATAGTGAATGTCAAATTATCAGCTACAACTGATATATTTATGTACATGCAAGCAATCTATTAAGTAAGTTACAATCTCATTCTCTTTATATATAGTTAGATACGTACATATTTTCCCATAGTACCTAAGTGGAACCAATGGCTTCAATAAACAAATTATAATTCTAAAGCTAGGAATTTGATTTGAATCCAGGGACAACCTAATCTTTTCGTCTTTGCTGCATCTTGTCGCCTCCTCCTCCTCGTGTTGGCTGGTATTCCACGCTACGACTTCCTTGGGGTTAAAGTCTAGCGCTGTTCTGTTTTGGGGTTTGCGCAACGTGTGCCTGCTCCATCTCTACTTACTGTGCAGGATTTCTGTATGAACCGATACTTGCTTGGTAGCATTTCAAAGTTCAACACTGCTTATAACATCCGGGCAGAATATTCGCATAATTCTATGTAAGCATCGGGTAAGGAAAGGCTGCACCCTTTTTAACGGGCATGTCCATGTTTCACATCCATATGAAACCACTGGTTTAACTTAATCTGTCTGGTAATGTAAGTCGCTCTCCATACTATATCCAGCATGCTAAATTTAGCACTTAAATATCTTCTTACGTATGTTTGCTGTAGATGCCCCAGCTTTAGAAATAATAATAATGCCAAGGTAACAAAATTCATCAATATTTTCCAATGTTGTGCCCGCNNNTTGAAGAGCTTGTGTTTTCATGTTATTTATGTGCATCACTTTGGTCTTCGCGAAAGCAGATTTCTGTCAAAAATTCTGAGAATAAAAAAATTGCCATGAAAAGTTTCTCAAAAAATCTGTCGTTCGAAGTCGACTTTAAACCCGCCACTCATGTATAAATTAGGTCCATAATCCTGACTGAAGGATTGTATTGACCAATTATGAAAAAGAGGGAAAACCTAAACTGCACAATGCGAATGTTCAAATGTAATATTGTGTGCAAGCCGTAACTGATACTGAATGAATTGTGCAAAAAAATAGTTACGACATTTAAACGTATTTGTAATAATTTTTTATTACTCAATCGTATTATGAACTACTCAATATAATTTTAATTATATACTCTTGGGAGGACAAAGCTAAGATGCAGAAATCTTAATTTAAAGTGCGACTATGGAATTTGATATACACATCCAATCAGTTTCAATATTTAGGTTACAGAGATTTTACCCATTAATAGAGTTTACAAATATTACCTTCCAGTTTGTTTATACGATTGATTCTGTAATTTTCTCAGATTAATGTCCAATATCACACGTTCTATGCAAAAAAAAAATATTTGTAATGACAATTCACTGTCTGATCTGAACATTTTTTCTAATTATCAAACTAACGCAAAGAGATGTTAAAGATAATGATTGACTGACTGTCTAAAACTATCATCGCAATGGAACTCAATTAATAAAAAATTTTAACGCATCAAATCGAAACGCAAGGCATTAAAAAAATATCATGTCATCCACTTAGCCAAAGTGTCAATGAGTACTCTTGTCGGCATTTATTGTTAGTGGAGTGAGTAAATTCGGATAAAAGAAAAAAATACTTTACAAGTTAATTTATACGTCATTTAAAAACCATTTACGAACACACATATTTTATCGAATTTTATTTAGAAAATATTTTTTTTATGTGTGCATATTTAATAGCTTCAGCTGTGAAGTGATCATAAAATATCTTAAATTAAAGGTTAAGAAGCTGTTATGGTAACAAAATTTGTGTATTTTTAACTCTTGTCACCTTTGCGGTTTTAAATAATTGTCGTTTATTTTTTAACCAGTTAACTGACTTTAGCTTTGACGTTGATTTTTTTTTCTTTTTTTTTTTTTAGAAATCAAGTTTTAAAGAAATTATAAATTAAAATCCATAAAATTTTATATGTTTTAAAATGATTTAAATGAATAGATTTAAATCTTTTAATTTGATTTTAATGGTTTTCAGTTTTGCATCGTTTTAAATATTCAATCATACTCAATTGAAGAATTTTGTTCTCGTAGCAGCTATTGTCCAAAGCAAATGCTTATTTGAAATTGATACGGTCTTTTAAAATTTTTTTTCTCAAAAACTAGTCAGAACTATAGGATATCAAACTATTTAATTTAAGTAAATGATGATAACACAGGAAGTTTGTTTAAAAATGTTAAAGTAACAAAATTTTCTAAATTAGGTTGTAAAGTATTTCAGTAAATAAAAAAAAACAAAAAAAAAAAAAAAAAAAAAAACTTAACTTTCTCCTATTATCGACCTCCCCCGGGTGAACTGAAAACTCAGGATTACCAACTAATTTCTCACACCATTTTCGTTGCTTGTGTTAATTTGAACGTTGTTAAGAACGACAGATTTTTCAGAATCATTTCACGATAATTTTTATTTTCTCTCAGAAATCTTTCGCCAAAGAAATATTATTTCATATTTTGATTTGTTGGTAATGTATGATCAGGGATTTGAACCGAGGCTTCACATTTAATAAGAAAACATACTACCTACTAGACTACACCTCCCTAAGCATTTTAGTCATTAAAATATTAGAGAAACTATAAGTTTTGGAAATTAATTTTAATTGCATAGGTATGTACTTTAAAGCTTTAATAACAAAAATTAAAAGTTAAAATAAGTTTTTAAACTAAAAATATAAAACTAACAATAATTATTCGCTTTTTTAATTAATTAAAAACAATCTATTAAAAACCAATCAAAAGGTTTGTTTATTAACGGGTATATATTCTTTTGAAATGAATTTTTAAATGATTATTTTAATTAAATACGGTTACAAAAAGAGAGATTAATTAGAATAATTCTTTAGAATTAAAATTCTTTCATTTTATTGAGATATAAAAATAATAGTATTTTAAAATAAAATTTAAAGAAAAATTCAACTAATTAAGGTGGTTTAAATCTACTTTAATGACTTTTGTATAGAAGCAACAAATTAATTTTTTTTTTTAATTTAAAACTTGTAAAATGGCTTCTACCTCATTTGAATTTTACAAAATCTCTTCCAATCTTCTGCAGAAGTAATCTTTAATACAAATTACACTGAAAAAAATCATTTAAATTGCAATGATATCTAAGAAAAACTGTTTCATATTAGTGTAGTCAACTTTCTTATGTTACGAGTAGCATATTTTTTCAACTATTTTTGAGAAAGCAAAAATTTTTTTTGATAATTTTAAACAAAAACTATTATTAAATTTTTTTCTGTGTATATTTCATAAATAGTGTTTCTGTCAAATATAAAAAAAAAATTCCGAATTGTTCTAGGTTTTGGCATTGAGAATACCTACATGTAGGGATTTTCCCCTACTTCTGCACACTGGTTGAATCGGAAATTGGAAATCTGATAAATTTCGGAAAATTTTTTTTTGCGGTTTTTATCACAGTAATATTAATTTTGCATTAATTTTTGTCTTGAAAATGAACAAAATTATTCAGACAATATTTAACCCTTTAACAACCATAGGCACACATATTCCTAAACCGAAAATATTAAAAATCTGAATAACAAACAAACCGGGCTGGTGTTATATAAGTTATATAACTAATATTAGTTTTACTTATTTTTAAAGACGAGTATACGCGGTTTTCTAACGAACGGTTATTCTTTATAAATAGTTTAATAATCGTTATTTGTTTTGATAAGTCTTTTAAACATTTAGTGACAAAATGATAACTTGCCACTCAGAAACATATGGCCGTGAAAGGGTTAAAATTAAAATTCATGTTTTCTATTTAACATTTTCTCACTGTATACATACTATATATGCATATAACTTTTTATCACTTTTAAAAGTAGCTAACGGCATCTATAGATTTTTTAAAGAACTCTTTATTCTATGTTAACGCCTTCAATTCTCTTCAACTCTTTCCGTTACTGCTCACTCCTTAATGTGTAAACAGAACGCATACTGTTAATGTTAATGTTAATGAATTCTTTTATTATGGATAAAGATATTATTTTAACTAATAGGGACTACTTTTCTTGTATCTAACCCATGTCATATGCAGCATTGCTCTAGAATCCGCAATCAAACGGTAGTTTTAACTTTCCATTTGCATTAAAGATTACATTTCGTAAACAAATTTTCAAGGGACGCTTTCTTTACGGATCTAAGGTGTCAAAATGTCTTAATGAGCTTTCTGTCGTCGATTTATCCATTTTCTCACCCAATATTCTTTCTTTCTGTAATCGATTGTTCATCTGTTAGCCCAACCATTCGTTTGTGTATGTAGATATTTGGCTCTTTACTGGACAGGAAGTTTTAAAATCAATGGAGATGTTCCTCAACATTCTTAAAAGGCGTTTAAATTTTCATTCCAATTATGTCGATAATAAAATTTATTTTCATGTGTTTATCGCTGACTATCGATTCACATAATAATCGAAAAACGCCAGACATTTAAAAGTTTTTTTCCAATTGCTTCTCGTGCATGATCTACTCACTTTATTATCCTTACTCTACATATTTCTTCTTTAATTCATTTTCATATTCTATTCTCTTTTTTTTAATTTTCAAGACATTAGAAAAGTTTAATCAAACACAATCAATTTATGTTTGTATTTTTATGCCTGAGAGTCTAACGATATACATATGAAAAGCCAGTCTTCAATACATTATTATAATTGCAAATTTGTTTATAATTTATTTAATTCTTCAACGTCACACACAAGAGAAAAAAAATATGTAGAAATTATAAAAGAATGATTGTATAATTTATTCATAATCGTTATACTGTATCGTGTTAACGTTACTGCTTAAGTGTGCATAATTAACTGAAATTCTATTGGCATAAAAAAGTCATTAACTTTATTACGGTTTTGTTCTAGTTTTATATAATTTTTTTTAGTACAAGAGAAAGGAAACGATTCATGTTTTTTCTTATTTTTTTTTTTGCATTTATTTATTCCTTAAGAAAACAATAACAAAAAAAATTTATAAATATTTGGGGGCGAATACTAATGCTAGTGATCTCAATAACACTTTCACTGACTTTGTTATAAAAATGAAATCAAGGTTTAAATAGTTTAATATGTTTAATCCAATTTAAAATACTCCTTCATTACATCATTTCAGCATTTGATCAAATACTTAAATGTTATGTAAATTTTTTTTCTACATTAAATGGACCACCCCCTGTTGTGGGCAGTACAACAAGTACAGTACAAGCATTATGTGAAATTGTTTTTTTGTCTTTAGAAATTTTTTGTTTTCGATTTCATCTTTTTAGAGAGACATGAATTGCAATTTCTTGTTAAAGTTACACAATGAAATATGATCATAGAAAAAGAAAAATGAATTAGTGGAACACAATTCCACAGATTACAGTAAATTCTGCATATAACTAACCAATACAAGAAAAATAGTATTAACAGTTTAAAATCTTACTGCTTGCATCTATAGGTGATGGTATGTTTAAGAAAACAGTTCGATTATGGATGGTTATTGATCTCTCAAATATTTAATTAAAATCGAATGAAGTCAATCAATGCTTGCATTAGCTAATTTAGGACTTTGTTTGATTTGATTTTTAACGAATTGAATCGAAAATATCAAAATTACAGAAGAACTCATTGTAAAGTACTACTGGCTGACCTCGCTCTATATTTGCATATTTGGATGCATTTAGTTGGGTGTTATGAAGACTGCTCTTATCATAACATTTTTATTTTTTATTCATGTAGTGACTTATATTGCCTTTTGTCAGATAACGTACTATGAGAGTTGTTCATACGAGTTCATATGTTCATCGTTATATTTTTTTAGCAATATTTGTCTGAAAAGATACATAAAAAAATATGGCTAATAATCGATGCCTCGTTCTAAAGAGTTAAAGTTACCTTAAATATGGTTGTCATTGACAAGCTATTGCGATATATGTGGTTGAGTTTTGGTTTAGGCTGTGAGAATAATACAAAGTTCGATTATGTCTTAAATTTTTAAAGACGAATTCAAATGCTTCTATTTTTTGAGTTCTTTTACTATCTGCTTTTTTATTCTTTAATGTCTTCTATAAATCAAATTTTAGCTTGATTAGTATTTGTTTGATGCCTAATTACATTCCTGATAGATATTCCCTTTGGTGGCTTTAAGTGCCTTACGCTCNNTGATGTGGACTTGTGGCTTTAGAAACTCTATCAAAAATGTTTATGAGCCATTGCTTCATCCTGTTGAAACTATGTATTTCTGGAAAATATAGAAAAAATCTTCACCGTACATATCAGTCTTCCGTGGTACGTTATTCGCATCGTCTGTGACATTATCAGTTCAGATTGCTGTATTTCCTGCAGTAAGACTGTCCCGGATTATGCCGGACAACCGCTAAATCTACTCGTCCATTCTGTAGAATTATAGTAATTACTGTATTCTTGAATTATGTTTTGAATATCTTTATTATTCAGAAATGTCAAAGTGAAACTGACGTTTACCTCAGTTGTGGCAATTATAGTATATTCTGAAAGCGTAGTGACTGGTAACACGTGATGATGATGTAAATATAATTCCCACATATGCGTCAGTT
>QOCX01000304.1:4426-25653 GCA_005959815.1 Sarcophaga bullata | reverse complement strand
TTTTCATAGCAATTTTATTTATTCTCAGAGTTTTTACCAGAAATCTGCTGAAATGAAAACGCCGAAGAAATATTTTTTAATATTTCGTCTTGTTGGAGATGTCTGACCATGGCCTTACGTCTAATAAGTCAACATACTGCCTACTAAACTACGGCAACTTAATGACGGTGACATTGCTGTAAATATGATAACTTTTCATACAACAAAATTTTATATAATTATGTGATCAATTCTATTATTATTTTACTGTTATTCGTATATCTTTTCTTTACCCAGTCTTTCTAGTTTTACTATACACTCCTGACGTATAGTGTGGAAGATCCTCTAAGTAATAGTTTGAAAGAAATTTCAAAAAAGGCTCATTTTCAAAGTCAGTTTTTTTGAGTTCCACGATTATTTGTGACATACTACTTATAGGGTTTTAAAGTAGACCCCTTGGACGCTTCTTATAATCTAATTTACAATCTCCCCAACCATTTGGTGGCCACCTTCGGAGAAATCTAATTTTGTGAATAGCGACTATCTATTACGTGCACTGAATGCTTTTAATGTTGAACGAAAAAATATGCAGTTAGGCATTGAGTGGACATTTAGATGTTAACAGATATTATTCATCATTATTATTATTATAAATCGGAAATCTTTCGTTCGATCTAAAATATTTGTTGTTCCCATTGTGCATATAACGCGCAGAAAACTTCTGATGTATTTGTATTTCCCTAAGATTGATGTAAAAGAAGGTATACCATATACATATACCTTCATGTAGTTAATGAAGGATAAATACAAATCACAACACTGAATAGCATATTTAGCTTGCACTTCGTTATTTTTCAATTCATTTTCTTCTTACAACTGTTGGCTGACAGTAAAGAAAACAATTCTACTTGCACTCCCATCAACCTTCCTTTCACTGTCTGCGTTTAATATCTCTTCGCTCAACAACTTTACACTTATTAATGTCCGACTTGTAACTCTACATATATATATATGTATGGACGTATATAAAGCACAAAAGTAAACATCTTCTTATATATCAATAAGAAAATCAGTGAAAATAGACCTTTTCGGCGAATTTATTGTTTCGTAATTCGGATAAGTGATTCTCTTGTTATATTTTGTACGTAAAAGAATATCTCACAATCGGGCTTAATCGATCTTGGTTTTTTTCATTTATTTTACTTTAGGAAGTGAAAATTGTGTAAATAAACTTAAAAATATTATTTGAATGCAAATAAGAAATTTTAATAAAAATTTTTTATTGATATAGTGATGGGTAGGTGCATCCAATACACTATAGACGTTATTGTCTCTCATTTATCTCTAATAAATATTAAAATAACAAAAGATAAGAGCATTTATGTCAGAAATTAGAAGATGACAGTAGCATTTTTTTTGTTTTAAATGTAATTTAATGTTTAATAATAAACTAAACATTTTGAAAACATTGCATAGCAATGAAATGAACTCCTCCTGATGGTATGAAATTAATACGATTAATTTGTTCAAAGCAAATCTTATGTTTATTTTTCTGCACACTACTAACCTGAAAACGTGGCTTATACACTGACTGACTTTCATCTCGATATGGTTACCAATTCGTTTTTTTTTCTTGAGTAGAAATATACATTTTCCTTGGACTGCTCCCACATACTCTAAGAAAACCGCACCAATATATGATTTTGCACACGGGCATAAGCTGGCTAGCTACACCATCTCTTCTATTTATGTACGTGTTTACAAGTTGTGATAAACGAATGAATAAAAAAGAAAAAAAATAAAAAAATAAATAAAAAAGTTTCCATTGTTGTAACCCAGAGCTATAATTTCATGTTGGTAATAGTTTATTTTTTTGTTTTACTTTTAGGTTTCCATAGAAAAAAAACAATTTGAAATTTTTATTTGAATAACGAATATTTTGCTCTAACCAGAAGGGGCCACTTTTTATATTGTTCGCCTTGTCTAACATGGTTTTATGCAATTTTTATGCTTTACAAAAACAAATACGATATTCATTAAATGAATGAATGAAAAAAAAATGTATGTACCTATAAAGGAGTAACAAATTTATTTGGATCGAGATGCTGGTTTGGTTTTTCTACACGTTTAATTACGAAATATTTGATTATTTGTTATACGGAATAAAACAATGATGATTTGCAGAAGGGTTTTAAGTTACATTCATTAAATATTAACCACCAACATTCACAAATCAATTCAATTATTTTAAAATTAATAACTAAACTTGTTCAATGTAAAGTTGGTTTAAATCAATCAAGAGAAGTTAATTTATAAGCAAACAACTGACGTTGTGGTGGCTAATTTATACAAAAGACTTAAGACACATACATGAATTGTACATTGTTCCAAAGTCAACTGCATTATCTGAACGAATACATAAATTGAACGTACGTTTGTAAGCAAATATTTGATTGATACGTGTGGACACAGAATAAATAATACCATGATGTGATTTTTAATATCAAACAAGTGTCATTAGGGGATGTTAGATGCATGATTAATAAAAAGCTTAGAGAACAAATAATGTCGCCGCAGTCTAGTAGGTAGTGTGTTTGCTTATTTGACGCAAGCCCAGGGCTCAAACCCCAGGTCAGACATCAAAACGAACAATCTGTCGTTCGGAATCGGCTTTAAAGTGTAGCTATCGTCACTCATGTATAAAATTAATACACACGACATAAGTGGTGCAAGAATCCTGACTGAAGGGTTGTAATAGCCAATTATGTATGTACATATGTATTTTAGAGAACAAATATTGCAATACCTAACTAGTTATGGAATTTTAAGATGCATCTGTTTTGTGGTATTCTTTTCATATTTATTATACGTGAGGAATTGCATATGATCGCTGTAGACTTGTGAGTGGAGCGTTTGGCAATGTATTGCAGAGTAACTAATTGCTATGATAAAACTTCTCAAATCTTATACTCGGCGTAGATGAGTGGTTGAGCAGTAATTACCAATAATATATATACATACACTGGTGGCGAAAATTAAAGCAACTTACATTTCGCAGCAATGTTATGCTAAATACGTTACAAAATACTGAAGCGGGAAATTTCTTGTTGAAATATTAACAGAGTATTCATAAGCTAAAAGAACTTTTGTATTTCTGTCACAAAACTTAATAATAAAATTAGTAGTCGAATCGAATGAAACAATCAATATCTACTGATAATTAAAGAATAAAAACCTTTAGAAATTGTATTTCATACATTCTGGATAGGATTAATGTTCGTATTAGCATCTCCTGATACTTCAAAGTTTTCCAATGAGATTAAGGTTAGGCGATTAGGCTGATCACTTTTAATTTTTATTCACTTAAATATTCGAAGGATGTTTGTTTAATTCCAAATGAGAGACATGTTTTCTCCTGCATATGACAGCATTTTATCTTCCAAGACATTTTTATAAATACAGTGAACCGCGAAAATGTAAAAAACCAGAAATATGAAAAATTTTTTGTTACATTTTGCCTATTCCAAAACGTGAACAAAAGTTGAAATCTCTGAAACGTGAATCTAAGTTTTTAAAAAAATTTCTTTCACACTTATCATGTTATTTACAATATTGATGTTTCAGTTTATAAATTTTGGGGATCCCCGCATCAAAATCTTCTTCACCTCTTTGTTTTCCCTTAGTTTACCAAAAACCAATCGGAAGGGTGAAAAAATTGGAAACATGAACACCCTTTTCCAAAAATTAATTCACATTTCTGCAAGTTTATTGTAAATTTATCAATTTTCTCAGTAATTCGGTAAATTAGCCGAACTTTTGCGTATAAAACAGTACTTCACCACTATTCAGGCTTCACTATGTTTCACTGTACTTTAAAAAAATATAGAGGTCGATGGCTTTAATTTTTTGGTGGTTTTTGCAAGAAAATTCTTCATGAGTGAGTTTTTTTTTACCAAATTTGTATTCAACCGAGAACGGTATATATTTCGACTTGGCAGCACTCTAATCAATATGAGTATTTGCAAAAGCTAACCTAGCATTGTAATGTTTTGAGAAAATTAATGGTTTTCAAGTACATAAGCCTGCGTTTACATATCTTCCTTTTACTATTCTAGAACTTACATCCATCCGAAGATAACTCCCTCACTAATTGAATTGGAGGAATAAAATGTTTCACTTTTTATTTCCCGAATTATTGTTTTAACTGCACTTTGTAAAGTTTTATGTGACCTACTTCCAATCACAACAATTCGGAATTTTTTATTGGTTAACTTAAATTATGTTCGTAGTGAAATATTCTATCTTATATTTAAAACGAGAGGTATAAGATAAAAAAAAGCTTACCGACAATATTGTGGCCTCCGTATTGCAATTTTCTAAATGAAAGAATTACGAAATAAAAAATACTAAAAATGTGCCAAATACGTGTAATAGTTGTATTATGAAGTTCACAAATACTTATGGAAGGTACAAAACGGATTTAAGTTCGAAGAGGTAATCTAGGAATCATTTCAGTCAATTGGAGCCAAGTACACATTCTTATTAGCTAATAACGAAACTATTCTTTACATTCATCATTTTGTTACACATGAAGTAGAAAAAAACAAAAACTCTTTAATGATGTTAGACGTTCTGTTGTTTTGTGCGACAAGACTTTTAAGCTTTATGTTCCAGATCGCAAATGACAGCTAATTAATGAATGATTAGATTTGGAATAAGAGCAATTTTTTTTATTGCCTTAGGAAATGCCATCGATCTACTACTGTTGTGTTACAAAAGCATTTTTGAGCAACGCAATAATTTATCATTCAATTATACGATCGCACAGTATCTCAACCTTTCACAAAATAATTACAAAGAATTAAAAAACAAATCCTAAGAATATAAAAATAAAGAAAATAATAAAAAAGAAAAACCAAAGCAATTATCAATCATTCATGCATATCAAACTGGCGGAAGCAAGAAACATTGTATAATTGGCTCTACAACAATTCACAGTTCAAAGTATAAACATTTTGTCTAATTAACGCTGTCAAAATATATATTTTTTGTGTATTTGTGACAACAAAATTTTTAAAGCACTGTGACCAGTATTAAATATCCAAAAAGTGTCAAAACCAATGACAAAGCCAAAGTTTTTTTCTATCAATTATAATGCTTTAGTTTGATAATGATAATTGAATAAAAAGAATTTGAGAAAATAAGACTGAACTGACTATGTTTTGCGCTGCATTGGTATTATTTCGCATTGGTCGAATGTAGGCGCCGTAGCCTAGCAGATAGTGTGTTAGCTTATTATACATGAGGCTATAGTTTAAAATCAAGGTTAGACATCTAGAACTTTCCTTTTAAGAGATTTCTGATAAAAATTCTGAGAGAAAATAAAATTGCCATGAAGAGTTTCAAACAAATCTGTTATATGTGTCGTCATTAAACTGCAGGTCCCGTCACTTGTGGATAAAATTATGACACACACAACATAAGTGGCCTCAGAAGCTAGGTCGTAGTCCTGAATGAAGGATTATAATGACCAAGTCTGTATGTATATATATACGCATAATATCCTTTAAAATTTGATTAAATTTTAATTTCATGATGGTTGATTGAATGTTGGAGGACAGAAAATAATTCATTTTGAACGAATATATTTTTCTCACTTTCATTTCAATGCTGTTGATATTCTGTTGTTATAATTACTTTTTAAAACAACTTAACACTTCATTTATATAGTATTCCTATTGTTGTTCATGATCCTATTAAAGATTTTTATATGACAATTGGCTTGAGGTTTATTGTCAAGACGTGCTTATAATAATTTATGTGTGGTTGGTTGTGTGTCCATACACTTTCAATTATTATTTTTTTTCTTCAAATAAACTAAATTGTCTTAATAATTCTAATGTTGATAATAAAAAAAAAACAAACAATCATAAAAAAATATCACAGTCCAGCTAATGAAATAAATTGCGAGATTAAAAGTTAAGATTAAATCTTAATGATTTTAGGAAAGCATTTTTTATAATAATGTTGTAGATTAGTTTGGCGATACAATAATTTTGTCTTAAATTGAATTTAAATATGTTATAAAATTGTCATTGTTAAAGTTATTGACCATAGTCGGCTCTATAATCATGATGCAATTCTTTCTGCAGCAATGGCAGCAAACAACTCCAAAAAAATTTTTTTTTTGTTTTAAAGCCCAGCATTTGTGAATGATAATGCTATTAAATATCGGATTATAAAGAAATATAAATTAATTAAAACACGTCTGTCATTATTAGAACTGAAACGATGAATTTTTTTTTAAAAATCCAAAAATTAATACAAAAAATGTCACTTAAGGATTGAGTCATGGCAACAAAGTTTTGTTTTAATTTTATCGCATTAAAAATAAAATAAAAAAACAAAAACCAAAACCAAAAACCAAAATATATTCTATTAACACTATGGAGGTTTTATTTTAATTTTATTTCGTCTTGTGTTTGCTTAAATGCAATATTAAATTAAGGCGATAGACTTCAGGCACAAACTTCAAACGCTAATCTGGCATCAAGCTGCTCGTATGCAGAAGTGTGTATGCAGATTGCATAACTCAGATTTTAAAGAGACTTTTATGATGTTTTGAAATTTATATTTGATGATATAAATTGTATTTTAAATATAATTTCAACAATAAATTGCAAATTTTTTTAAATTTGTTAAGTATACCACGTATGGAGTAACAAGTTATTCCGATGTACAATAAAAATCTGTTTAGCTTTTTAAGCTTCTGTAAAAACGTGCTCGTAGAAAAGATTAGCATGTGCACATGGGTCTAATATTATGCTGCAAAGGCATTAAAAGAAGATACTTCCATAAAATTCCTTATCCTATTTGACAAAATCAATTGAAATTATTTACTCAGAAACTGTAGAGTATTGAAGTTTATTAGGCACATCATACGTTAATTTATTAATTTCTTTTTAATTAGATTAACCGTGATTAAATTTGATCAACAATTATCAGCATCATCAATAATAATTGTAATGCATTCGGTTATGAATTTAAACACATTAATATGAAATAGTCAACAGATATGCTTTCCATGCACTACATACTGATGAAATCTGTTAATATATTTGATAAACGAGACTGGACTGTACGATTATAAGACAAGTTATGGCTTTATTTTCGATTATATTTATGAAGTGTTCCATACCATATCAAAATATTTTATTAATAAATAAATCACTAATACAGAAATTATCCATTTTGAGGCCTCGTTTCAAAACCCAGATTCGATATCTCTAACTGAACAGAAATATGAAATAATATTGCTTTGGCAACTTCCTTTCAGCAAATTTCTAGCAAGAGTAAATAAAAATGCTCAAAAATCTGTCATTGAAAATCAACTTTAGACTGTAGGTCCCTCCACTCATGCACAACATAAGTGGTGCGCGAAGCTACTTCATAATCCTGACTGAAGTATTGTAATGATCAATTTTGTATGTATGTATGTGAGTCGTTGTGCTTTTCCATGATCTAAATTGTAAATTTTTTATATGATGCGATAGGTTTTGTAGTCGCCGTAGTCTAGTAGGCAGTGTGTTGGCTTATTAAACGAAAGGCCAGGGTTCGAATTCCCGGTCAGACATCAAAAACGAAATATGAAAAAAATATTTCTTTGGCGGCTTTCTCTCAGCAGATTTCTGGCAAGAACTCTGAGATTAAATAAAATTGCCATGAAATGTTTCTCAAAAATCTATCGTTCGCAGTCGACTTTAAATTGTAGGTCCTGCTACACACAACATAAATGGTGTGAGAAGCTAGGCCGTAATCCTGACAGAAGGGTTGTAATGGCCAATTATGTATGTATGCAAGTTTTGTAGACATACAAACAACACTTAAACTAGTCGTGTTTATTAAACAGTTCGATTACATTTTTTAAATTCTTTCCCATCGTCATAAATTAAATCGTTTTTACTTTAAGGTCAAATGTTATGAATAAATGAAATTAATAAATAAACAAGAAAGAAAGAAAGAAAAAATATAATTTGTGTCATAATTAGATTAGAATAAAACTCAATAAATTATTAACAGGTTTGTTGCAGCAATTAAGCTCAGAATCTAACTTGTCTAACTTGTTTTTAATTACAACAAATGATAATATTGTGTAGGAGAGAGAGAGAGAGAGAGAGAGAGAGAGAGAGAGAGAGAGAGACTTTTTTGTTCCCCTAAAGAGTTACAATTGATTGATGCTTTTCAATGTCAAATTTCTTTTATTGTTGCAGTTTATAATTCAAGTCTTTTGTTTCTATTTGTGCTAAATTATGCATTTAAAATAAATTGTTTTTATTCTGTTTCAGCTAAACAATATCGTATACATAATTCTTATAGTTCACTGCCTTTTTGTATGGTGTAGTGTACAGTCTTTGTGAATACATCTTACACTATCATATGTAAGCCAGTGATTTTGTGTCAATGTTAATTTGTCAAAATGGACATGGCATAATTGTCACAACTAATTGTAATAAAATGTCATATACGTTTAGATTTTCCATTGTTTTAGATTCACTTACAATGGGCTTCTAACTATGAATGAGTATACCAACCACATAGTATGGTTGTCACTATATTTGTTGTAATATGTTACAATTTTACGCTCAAAATGGTAAAATTCAATAGCCCTTGTGGTAATATAAGCATTGATGTGAAGGTGGTTTACCAACTTGTTTGCATTATAGTGGCCAATACATCCACATACGTGTGTATGTATAGGTACATATGTACGTAAACAACTCACTGAGATAATTACTATGAATGTCTCTCTTTTTCTCTCTTACTATGATCGTGCGCAACTATAATTATAGGAATGTTTGCCGATTGTGTAGTTCTTTTTTCCAGTCACTAAAAATTAAACTAAAAACAAAAACAAAAAAAAAAAATAAGAACTGCAAACTCTAGTATTTGTTTACCACATACATTTTACGTGTGCTGTAATGATTTTAATTTTTAAACAAATGCGACAATTTAATGCTTAAGAAAGCATATTTAACTCTTTGAAGTGCTGATTATGTGGTTAGTAGTAGAATGCCTAGTTTAGTTCTCCATTGACAATAATCTTCATTATTTACTGGCTGATACAGATAACATTTGCAAAAAAAAAATAAAAAACTTGCTTGCAGACAGCGTTGCCATTTGCCAAGTTTTCCCTTTTTTTTCTCAAGTTTTTGGAGATGCGAAAAAGTTTTCATTGAAGTTGTTTCCTAACAAAACAAGTTTTTTCAGCAAATTTCAATTTTAAATTTTTTCAATAAATTCAATAAAAAAACACGGCCTGCGGCGTTTCCTTTAGAAATTTTGATACTTTTGTAGAAAACAAGTTTTTTCTTGTAAAAAACTAAAAAGTTTTTTGAAAAAAATTACTGGCAACGCTGCTTACAGATATTATAATAATATCCACCACTTTCTTATCCTAATTCAACACCGATTGTATCCTTATTAAGTATACAATTCAAATTAATATCATCCATCCGCCTTAGCGAGAATATCATCATTATATATGTACATAATGATTTGACGCTGACGATGATTAAAGTTCAGAATTTATGATTTCTGAATATTTCTAAAGATTTCTTTCTACTTTTTCTATCGTGTAAAGTGTAATTTATTGAATTGAATCGTAATCTAAACCATATTAAATGCGTTGCTGGTATGGTTGAATGTGACGAAATGAGTTGCTAATTACAAAGATTACTTGGAAATAAGATTTATTAAGACGTAACAAAAAATTTAAAGAAAGTTGTAGTCAGGACAATCGACAGTTACTGCATTTTGTTAAATCATTAAAGAATGATTTGCCGTATTTAAAGAATATAAGCCTCCATATATTTTTCGTTTGTTCAGTTAGTAACAAATAAATTGTTTAAAAAGATCTTCTTCTACATACACAACAACCGTACATAGAGAAATTTAGAAAATTTATCTCAACAACCAATTCTAAAAAACACAGAGATTCTAGTATGTAGTGTGTTGGTTGGTTAGACGTAAGGATTCGGTTCAAATCCCAGTTTAGTCATCTCCAACAAAACGAAATATTAAAAGATATCTCTTGGGAGAGTTCTTCTCAGCTGATTTCCTACAAAATTTATGAGAGTAAATAAAATTGTCATGAACAGGTTTCTGAAAGATCTGTCTACTTTAGACTGTTGTTCCCGCCACAATTACAAAATACACACAATATATGTGGTATAAGCTAGGTCGTTTAACAAACGTTGTATCGTACATATGGGTTATAAACTCTAATTAAAATGTAGGCATACAGATATTATGCTGCAGAAATTATAACAAATCCAATACATCAACTGGAGGATTTCAAGTGAGGACCTTGTCCACAAAACTAAGCATGTCAACGATTTTTTTAATTTATTTTCTGAATATCCAAGTACACACTTCTATGAAGCCACGAAATATTTTCTTTTAAAACCTGTTCGATATTATTTTAAAATAAAAATGAAAATTGATTCTTGAACAAGACTAGAAATTTGTTTCTAACAGTTTTCTTTCATTTCCAATCAAAAGTAGATCTTAAAGCATTTCAATTCTAATCCTAATTTTAAAACAAAACTGTACTTTGTACTTTGACAATGAAATTAGCCAAATTAATCCAATTTGCCATTTCCATTAGATTTTCAATCATAACCAGATATGTCCAGATCTTTCACATCAATCCAGACATATCCTTTGAAAAACTGAATTAAAAACGAAATAGGAATTATTAAAAATGAAGAAAACCAGTCCTATGTACAAGGTTTGATAAAGTTTTCCTGTAAAACCAATGAAAAATCCTAGCTAGTATCTATTTCGGTAGTTCAGTTATTTGTTTTTCTTATAAAAATTGTTATCGGAACTCATATGATTTCGTTCGTCAGTCCCACAATTCGCTATAAAGCGCTTTTTTAATTCGTTGTCTATTAATTTTGAAGAATTATGCAATTGTTGTTTTACTTGTTGTAATACGATTGTTGTTGACACATTGAGACTTAAAGTTTTAAGTCTTTAATTTTTTTTAACACGCCCACTTAATCGTTGTGTAGAGCAAGGAGAACAAAAAGAACAACAATATCATAAACATGGGGTGGCAACAAGTTTAAAATGAAAAAGAAAACGAAAAATGATACGAAGTAAATACAATGTTTTAATATCGAACTTTGAGATGCAATTTAAGATTTTAAATCGCTTCTAAAAGGTATACAAATGACTACTGAGCATGTCACTTTTTGTTCGTTTTAAGTTCGAGGACATTTGCATACGTTTTGTCTCGTTTGTTGTGTAGTTTCCAGTTGAGTCGGTCCGAACTCGCACTAGATGCTGATAGAATTTCGCTTCGTTTTATATTTTCAGTCGTATGACTATTTCTGGGTCGCTTTTTGTGCTTAGCGAAATAAATAAAAAAAATTCAAAATGTAATAGGAAAACTTTCGTAAAAGGGGAGCAGCTTTTGTTTGCTGGTTACCGTTTTGTTGTTGTTATTTTTTCTAACTTTTTTTTATTAAATTCTGCCGGATGTGGTTTCTGTTTTTTGTTTGTTTTTTCTTTATAAACTTATATTATTTAATTAGATTGTAAGAAAAAGAAGTTTTAATTCAAAGCGGTACATAAGTTAGCTTATCTGACATCATAGTCGACTGGTGTTTTAATTTTTATTTCAACTTCATATTAAATGTTTAACTGTTAATGGAGTTTTTGCGTCCATAACGTTTTTACCGTGCTGTTATCATTTTGTTCCTACAAAACAGAATCTTCTAAAGGCTGTTTTTATTATTTTTAATATATTGTATATATTCTTCTTCCAAATTCATATTATTGCGACACCATTCCAGATTATTGGTTTAAGGATTCTTCTGAATTAAAAGAGATTTAATATGTATACTCTACATAAGGTACTGTTAATTCCTATTATCATTTATACAAAATAATAAAGTATTAACAAATTAATGTAGTTGTTTTTTCTGTTTAAATTCTGATCTATTAATTATACATACATACATATGCGTAATTGGTCATTAAAACCCTTTAGTCAGGATTACGACCTAAATTCTCATACCACTTATGTTGTGTGCGTTAATAATTTGTATACATGAGTGGCGGGACCTACAATTTAAAGTCGACTCCGAACGTTAGATTTTTGAGAAACATTTCATGGCAATTTTATTTAATCTCAGAGTTTTTTCCAGAAATCTGTTGAGAGAAAGCCGCCAAAGAAATATTTTTTCATATTTCACTTAGTTGAAGATATCTGACCTGGGTTTGAACCAAGGCCTCACGTCTAATAAGCCAACACACTACCTACTAGATCACGGCGACTTTATTAATTTTAACAACAATTTATTACAACTGACATATAATTTTATTAAAAACTTTATTATAATTTATTAAATTATGATGTTGTGCAGTCGTCAAGCAAAGTGGGTTTCGAACTAGGTCGAATGACTTTCTTCTTCTAAGTCTGCATTCAGCAAAGGATATTGTAGTGATACTCATCAAAAATCGGTACTAACTTTGAATATGGGTAAGAATCATTTCAGATAATCAACAGGTTTTTTCTGGAACTTAAAGGATAATTCAAGTACTTAATCTTTCTAAACTACCTCTACCTGACAAATATAAATTTAAAATTTTTACTTTTTCATTTTAAATATTTTCAAACACATTCGCCTAACTGCATTCAATTATTCAATAAATCATACTACCTCAATGGCCTAATAGGTAGCGTACAAAATTTCAAGTACCGAGGCTGTGGGTTTGATTCCCACCAGAGACCCTCGTGGTTTTGTGATTGTCAGAAATAGACAATAGTAAAAGAAAGTGGGAATTATTATAAAACAATTAACGAGAAAAAAATTGACGAAGATTTTACACTGAATATTGAAAAAATAAGAAATCAAAATTTCAAAAATAAAAATTTATCGGTTTCCGTTATTCCAACACAATGTACTGCATGAGAAGTTATCATCTCCTAAATGCTGCTCTTAAAAAAATAACAAAAAAAAATCTACTCTAACAGATTGTCGTACATTATTCCACTGGATGGATCTGAAATTCTTTATTGACATCAAAAAGTTATTAATTTACTTTGATTTGAAATATTTTATGCAGTGGCAATATGCATAATTATTTATGGTATGCAGTGTCCTGTTTATTAGTTCTTAAAAACTGTGAATGAATATGTATTATCATAACACATACATACTTATTGTATGGATTGTTCATTAAAACGAAATAAAAATAATTGCCAATGAGAAATATTTACACGCGCATTAGTTGTTATATTCTTGTTGTTGTTGTTTTGAATTGAAATTAATTAGAAATATTTTAAATCAATTTCAATGGCGTGTAAGTGCTATAAGTATACACGCTGTATTCCTTATTGGTAGAGAACATTCGATACAACATCATCAAGCGTATCATGGCATGCAATTAGTTTTGCAGATTTAAATCTTTTCAATTGGTATTTGCTTAAAACTGTTGCTGTTGTAGTTGTTGTTATAGGTAAATTATATGCGTCAATCAGTCGTTTAGTTAAAAAAAACAGTCAAGTTATGTCTTCAGTAAACGAACATAAGAATCTTAAGTTTTTCGTCGCTTATCCATTTGCCTATCGAATACGTTTTTATTATGACTGAGTTTGTGTCTTAAATCTCAAGTCTTGCGTCTTTTTTATTTTTTATTTTTTAATTTTTAATTTTTTATTTTTTATTTGATTGATAAATATTGTGAAGTGGTGGCTTTGTATGTAAAACTTTTTTAAAATAATTTTTGGTAAATGGGGGGAAAAAAAATAAAAATTGCTATTAAATAAGGAGATTGGTATTGTTATTTGGGATTATTTTTTTTTTCAAAATTTTTTCAGGGAATTATTTCTTTACAAAAAACTTTTGTTATTTTCCAATAAACACACATTTGACATGCCTGTTGCCTAAGGTTATTTTCATATTTAAAAATATTTGACATTTATACATAAAGTGTTTAAGTTTTTTCTTTATCGTAAACAAAAATTCTGTTGTTTAAAAATTTTATTTGATTTTGTTTGTTATTGACTTCTTTTTTTTTTTTTTTGTCTACAGTTTGTTAATTAAAGATTGTCAATACGATTCTTTGAATTGTTATAATTCGTTACAGTAATCAATTGATTAAAATTTTTGAAATAAAATTGTTAAAAAGTTTGAAAATAATTTCATTAAAACATTAATTATGTATAAATAATATAATTAATATTGATTATTGACGTTTCTTTTTCAAATTGTTCAATGTTATGTGATCAGATAGATGATGCATATCCGATTAGTTTTTTTTCTTCGCTCAACTGTTCCATTTTTTTTTCTCTTTCTATAAATTTTTTTTTTTTTTTTTTCAATAAAAGTTCTACATTTTTCCCATTACCATTAAGTCGTACGGAATTTACATTTTGTTTAAATAAATCAATGTCATAACCTATGAAATGGAAAATTTATAAAAAAAGGAAATTGAAAGTGAATGCCATGCTGGTAATACAGACGGTCTGTGTACTGTACATTAAAATGAATTAATTTATTGCTAGACCTATCAGAATAATTAAAGTTTAATGAATTAATAAAACAAGGTTAGGTTTGTGACCAAAAATACGTCCGCAAACATGTACCCTGATATAGGCAGTCAATTCTGCAGATAGAAGCTCTCAATAAAAATAATAATTTAGAACAGAATGTTGCTTTGGTCTTTCTTTGTTTTTAATTTGTTATACTTTTGTTAAGTTTTATTTATTTTAACCATGATTCAATTATAAAATATATTCTCCACTCTACGACTTTCTATTGTTGCTCATTGTAGTAATGTAAAGAAGAAATTCAAGAATACGTTCAGAATTATCAAATGTACATACATATTTACATATATTAGATGTAATAAATTTCATTTGGCATCATTATTAAACTAAAAATATATCGTCAACCTTTCTTTCAGATGTTGGCGCGGATACCGTCTAATGAGTCAAGACCTTTGAAAGGTAATACGCAAGCCAATAGTGATCTCATTGCTGGCAATGAGTTTCTTAAACTGTTCTTGGAACAGGATCAATTAGATAAAGATTTCAATAGTCGTGAATATGTGAGTGGCGGAGGTGGTAGTGAACATGAATTGCATAAACGGAATGAATCTAACTCGGGAACAAAAAATAAAGACTCATACGATAAAAAATCTGCCGAAACGGGGAGAAGGTCAAGCAGTGGTAGAAGTTTAAAAGACAATGCGCCTCTACAAAATCAAGCAGGAGGGCAACTGGAAGATAGCAAACAAGTGGTGAAATTGGTTACCTCAGGTAGTAAAATTGTATTTTTAGAAGACTACGATGAAAATGATGCCATCTTGGATGCCGAGGTGAGGGATATTGATTTAAAAAAAGAAGTCTTCAAGAACAAGTCAAATTCGAATTTAAATGATTATAAAGTGGTAGCCGTTAGTGTTTCCTCTTCTAGTCAACGAGGCTCTACAACGGCAAGAAATCAAAACAACATTTCGACAACAACTAAAAAGCTTTTAAGCACCACAACAACAAAAACGATGACGACGACGACTACAAAAAAACCTTTACGTGTGTCATCAACGAAAATGGACAACATAGCAAGTGACAATTTTATTAATCGCTCACATAAAAGTGAATTTTCCATTGAAGAGGTTGAACCTTTAACCATGGCTCAGCATAAATCGCGTAAACCTCATACACGTCATCGATCTTCAAGTCCCATAACAAGTGTGGCCGATACTTTGGAAGCTATAGACTCAGAAAATAGTGCTTCAACCAATATTCACAATATATTGGCAGCGCCACTACAACAAGTAGCCTCGGCACGTTCATCATCAATGATGACGTCGAAATATCATAACGGTCAACGCAATGTGACAATTAATCACGAAACTAATTTACATTCAAGTCAATATCGATCTAAACCGGACACTGACAATTCTAATCAAAGCGAAACGGAACGACAACAGCCATCGCAACAAGCAAGTGGCGTTGAAGATCAACTGTTGCCATTTCAAACAGTTATATACCATGATACAAAAGCTGGTCACGGTCCGCAATCGCGTTCCATATCCTATTCATCCATTTCGCAAAATGTAGAAGATTTAAAAAAATGGCAGCAGTCTGGTATCTTAGCTGAGGCTCGTCGAAATGTTAGCGAGAGCTTAAAGCCCATGCCAAGGACAAATAGCTCCGTGGCACAACAGCAATCAGAATCGATTAATTTCTATTCACAGCCTTCTAAAATGTACAGTGAACCTTCAAAATTTTATTCAGAACCCGCTAAAGTTTACTCAGAACCCTCTAAAGTTTATGGAGAACCAGAAAAATTCTACTCCGAACCGGCCAAAGTCTATAGTCAACCATCAAAATTTTATTCCGAACCCTCAAAGGTTTACTCGCAACCAGCCAAAGTGTACAGTGAACCTGCTAAAACATATTGGCCTTTAACAGTGACAACTACAATAGCTAGTGACAGTATAAACACATTAATACCACCAACAAATGCGCCCGCTGTCACGACTACTCTGCCGCCAATGGTAAATATATTACATCACGCATCAAGAAAACCAGCCATTGTATCACGTATTGCTTTTGGTGAAGCTCATTCGACTAGCACAAGTACCACTACTACCAGTAGCAGTACAACGATGACATCCACAACATCTTCACCGTTGACCACCACTGCAACATCTAGAACATATGGAACGCATGGTTCTCATCAGTATACTCGTACATATAGCAGTCATCGTAATCCATCACATTCTCCATTTAACAATGAAAACTCATCTCTGTCATCTTCATTATCTCCATCAACACCTTCACGTCGCATACTTTTTAATTTAGATCGATTACCTTATGATCTTTTAAATGCACCTGAATCAACCGCTCAACAGCAGCAGCTAACGCAGCAGTCGAATTCGAATAGGCCCCAACAGACATTAACATATAATCATCAACAGCAGCAGCAACAGCAACAGCAACAGCAACAACGTCATAATATAAATCCATGCTTAGAGTCGGCAGTTTCTTCATTATTTTCGTCATCATCGTTATCTGCTCATCCGGCAGTAGTAAAGCAACGACAACAGCCAGATTCACAACAACATTCTAATCAAAATGCCAAAGGATTGCCCAACGGAGGTGAGCTTCATATTCTTGTATTTTTACTTGTTTTTATTACTATACAATTGCCAATAATATTGCACAGTGGGACTGGTGACTAAACAAAATAAACATTTTAAATCTGGAATCTCACGTATAGTCAGCAAAATTGTAGAAAAAACTGTAAAAAATCTTAAATTGAAAAATGCTTTCCTTTTTCTAATACAAAAAAAAAAGAATTCTTTTCATTCACTTTTTATTTTGTATTCCGTACCACTGTGCTTAATCACTCTGTTGTCTTATGCTGTATTTTCTTATTTCACTATATTGTTGTTGTTATTGTTCTTGGTTTATTGCTGTTTATACCACTTGAGTTGTTTCCGAGTCAAACTTATACAACAAATGGAAAAAAAACTTTGCTAATTTCTTGCAACGTGTTGCACTAGCAATGAATACAATGTTAAAAGTGAATTGTAGTGAATGAAATAGAAAAAAAAAAATAAAATTTTTTTTGCAATAATTCGAGTTTGATTAGGTAAGCTAACCCTTAGAACACAAATATAAGTTGAATGGCTTTAACATGCGTATGCAAGGAAGGTCTTTTGAGAATGACCTGCTATGCTATAACTTACATCCACCATTCTCAGATAGATTTTTATAACCACAATGAGCATCTTTTCATATTAATTGCAGAGTACTAGTGACTAGTAGAGCCCAGTTTATTCGAATTTTATTTTGTTTATCTGCAGAGTTGGCGAATGACTTGATAAGAATTCCTTTTTTAAAATATCAAAAAGTGTATGACTTAGATGAAGTATTTTCATCTGATAATAATCGATGTTAGTCCGCAATTTTAAAAATAGCAATGTAATGATCAGTAGTACCTTTGATATAATAGCAGGCAATCTACATAAGATCCAAGAGCGTCTATTGCATCTTTGAGAATGTTGGCCACACCATCACTGCCAAAGGCAAGCACTATAGGTCGATGACAACCAATTGGTTTCAACAGTTGAATATGCACGAGTGAAATTGTTCGATTAGACACTGTTAGACACTGTTTCTTGTGGGGTTTTCTTAAGACGTAGGTGTATGTGTATAAGCAACAAAAGTCCTCAAACATAATTTATGCTAAGACGTTGGCCAGACCATCAAAGGCAAGCATTATATGATCGATGATAACCAATTTTTTTTAGTCTATACGTAACGTACCACACACCACATTGAATATTTTGTGCAAGCGTTTTGAGGGCAAGCTGATCTCACGTGGCGGAATTGTTCGATAAGACACCGCTAGACTTTTTCTTGTGGGGTTTCGTAGGTCGTATGTGTATGCAAATAAATCAGAAACGACAGCGGTTCTCACACTCAACATTACTCATGCCATCATTCAAATTCTTATGCATCAAGGACTTGAAAAATTCAACATTTTGCATGCGTTCTACCCAGAGAAGTCGTATCAGACATTTGAACGATGCTATATTCCACAACAATGCCAGCAATAGGTCTTTCAAATGAATAAAGCATTCCGATGGTTCTTACACCAACTGTTTTACCTGAATTTAAAAACACGAAACGCTTAATGAACGACCCCATAGAATCAGAGAAATGCATAAAATTATTAAAATTAATTTCGCAGTCTTAAATGAATAGAAAGATTAAACACAATAGTTTTTGCATTTTGAATTTTATTTAATTTTCTTGTTGTGCAGATTAGAAACAATATGATCAGAGAGTTTCGTGAAATCTCTGCCCTCGAAATCATTGTATAACATAAAAAACATTTCAAAGGTCAAAGTGTAGCTATGCCATGGATTATTAGATCGAAACATAAGTCGAAATTATGTCGGTTTTTTAGACGCTGTACTTTGAAAATGAAATCTTATGGCAAAGATTATCTTTTTCTTATGATTCTTTTTTTTTATAATAACTAACAGTTTATGATTATGACATTATTCGGATGTTAAGATTAAATAATTAAAAAAAAATCAAAAGAAAACTCATCACATTCTGCTGACAGTACTTTAAAGCACATTTAACACGTTTATTACAAGCATTTTCCGGATAACTAATGATTTCTTTCTTTTTTAACTCTTTTCGTTTGTTGTTGTTTGCTTTTTTTTTCTTTTTTCTGTTTTGCAGATCTAGTCAGATGTGTTGCTGAAATTTCCCATACACCGTCTGCAGCAACAGATGATGGCAGTGATGGAGCATTTACCACCGAACGCAGTCATATGGAAGAGTTGTTTACGCCAACCCCAGAGCAAAATTACGAAATAGAAGAGTCTGTAAGTGTAATGACAAATGGGCGAGCCCATGGCGGTGGTGGTAGAAATAGTTATGCTCAGCCAACAATATCATCATTACAGCACCAACAATATCATGGTTTTAAGCCGAACCGACAACAAACTCGTACACATTTTGGTACGAACGTCAACAATAAGCAGCAAGCAGAAGTCCAGCAGCATCAGCTTCATCATCATCAGTTGAGTCAATTGCCTTACAACACCAACGCAAATGCTAATGTTGCAACAGGCAACAGACATAACAACAATGCACCAGACTACAATGATGATGGTGGTGATGGAGGAGAAGAAGATGATGGTTCAGTTAAGAATTCCGACTATGAGGATGATGATAACAATACAGGCAGAGGATCTCCAGCTAATGGCAATAGTGATGATGACGAAGACTCTAAGGTGGCTTATGTCGTTGAGGGTCGCAACTATCGTAAATATCGGGTTGAGGAAAAGACCGATGACGGTTTCATTGTGGGCGAATATGGTGTAGTTGATCATAATGATGGCAATTTGCGAGGTGTTCGTTATACAGCCGACTCTACCATCAATCCTAGTCTGATACAAAAGGCCCTGTTAACGTTTCTAAAACTGAAGTAGTAACTCTGCCAACTCATACAACGCTGTGAATAAGTAGAGCTGAGCAGAATATAGATGGTATGAATGAACGGTCAGTAAACTGAAGATAAAAAGAGAAAGATGATGGGTATTAACTATTTGTGATGATTCCTAATACAAAATCGTATATGTAATAGTAATATAATCTAAGAAATTTTACATTATTAAAGATCAATAGTTTAATAGTGACTTTGTGTAGTATAAGTTTAGAAATTTTTTTAAATTTTTTTCTTTTAATTTTTTTTTTTTTGTAATTTTAGTTACAAATCCAATTTGTTTGAGGTTTAAGATGAAAATCGAAAACCATAAACAATGAACAAAACCAATCAATTAAACATACAAACGAACATATGTGATTCAAGTCTTACTAATATTGTAAAAAAAACAAAAACAAAACAAAACAAAACAAAAATATTGTTTTTTTAAGAGTAAAAGTAGTTTTTAATTTATATTGTAAGTTTCTTAGTTTTTAGTATTTCAACGTACAAGTCTTGTCCAATATGTGGCCCCTTAGAGAGAAAGATTCGAAAATACTTGTTTGATATCCTTTTGACATTTCATTTCTAGAAAATATTATTTGAGTTAGAAAAAGTTTTTTCTTTAATTTTTAATAAAAAAAACAAAAAATAAAAACAGTTAGTTGGGACAAGACAAGATATATTGTGTAATTTTTAGATAAATATTCCATATTCCTCTTAGCCTAAATGCAATGTAAGCCGGCCTATGTGTATGTATGTTTAACTTTATTTATTATAATAGCTTAAGATGTTATTGTAAAATTTATTCTTTTTTTTTATTTTCTTTCGTTATTTAAAATTTATACACTACTTAGTTTAGTATAATGTTTCTACTCATATGATACAGGGAGATAAATATCATACAGTGGCAGTAAAAATTATGAGACATTTTGAAAATATTCACAATTTATAAGAAAATAAAAACGCATGAGCATTTTAATACTTATTTTTTAATAATTTGAGACTTGAAAAAACGAATTTTATTAAAATTCCATGTTACAGTTGAAACATTGAAGTGATATATCCGCCAAGAGCATATCCCAATGCTCCGATGGTCTTGTTGGTAGTGTGCTGAACTTCAAGTGCAGAGGCTGTTGTATTCTCTTCGCACCAGAGACCCTGGATATTATATGAATGTCTGATTGTTGATAGTGTATATAATTAATCTCAATA
>QOCX01000303.1:215640-237049 GCA_005959815.1 Sarcophaga bullata | reverse complement strand
CAGTACAACGAAAAAGCGATAAACAAGTAAACAAAAAGCAACAACAAACGCTGTAAGGACGAACGTAAACAAGATGCAAAAACAACAAACATGAAAGCATAAATCATTGTAAACATCGTTTTTTATATTTATGGTGATTTCGCGAAGGCGAAGCCTCGAAAGTTTGCCTTCAAGAACATTCATCAGACTGTTTACGTCGGGATATAAAAGGCATGGCATAGCATGCAAAGTCGGAGTAGAAGTTCAGTCAGTCTTGTGTGAAGACGCGCTGCGAGTGAAATAAACCAATCGTAGTTTGAAGATCTCCGTTACAAAGATCGGCAGTAAAATTGTGTCGTAATTGTTATTGTTTATCGCAAAGGGCATAAACAAAGGAATAACAAATAAAGCAATTGTTGTTGTTAGAATCAGTTGTGAACAGTGGCACACAAAAGTTGTGTGAATAATAAAGGATTTAATAAAAACTGAACACAAATTTATTTTTATTTTTATTTTAAACTACGAGCTGATATTTGAAACGTTTTTAAACGTTTAAAAACGTAACAATACATACATACATGATGCCATATATCATGTCATTTATTCGAGTCATACGAATATTGAATGGTTGTCGATTTAGATCAATAAAAAGTAATCCAAAGACTTTAAAACGTACGAACAAAGGGGCCAGCAAAGAGAACCATTTCTAGAAAAAAAGTTTTCATCAAATAATATTGCCATGAATCGATTGGTAAGCTATTTATTCGTTCATACATTCATTCATTCATTCATTCATTCACCAGAATTGATCATTAGAACCTTCATTTAAGGATTACAACCTAGTTTCTCACACCACATTTGTGTGTTTAATTTTCATATATGAGTGGCAGTACCTACAGCTGAAAGTCAGACATCGAGCGGCAGATTTCGGGAGAACTTTTCATGGCAACTTCATGTACTCTCACAATAGTTTTTGGCAGAAATTTGCTAAGGGGAAGTCGCCTAAGAATTTTATTTTCAGATTTCCTTTTGATGAAGATGTCCGACGTAGGGTTTGTACCGTGGCCTCACGTATAATAAGTCAGCACGTTACCTACCCAATTACGGCGACAAGGGGAAATTATGGTATTCATAATTGATCAACTGCGAAAGAAGTTAGCAAAATTAAAGATACATTTCAACAGACTAGCTGCTTAACAAATATAAATCTGAGTCTGATCACAGTATACGAACTGCTTAGAATGCAGCTTGTGTTAGTGAAAGTGTAGCAGATAAATCGAATTTATAACCAATTTTTCTAGTTCCAGTACAATGCACTGCATGAATAGGGGCCATCCCCTTGAGCGTTGATCTCATGAAAAGAAGAAGAAGAGTACAGACAGAATTTTTTCTTTAGTTGGTCTATCCGTATGTGGCACTCCCCACCTGTAGAGGGCTTTCCTGTCACTTACAATATAATATAAAAAGATTCAAATTTAATGTCAACAAACACTTCTCCCTTTGTTCTCCTCTCATACTGTATTTTCTAAAATTCAACACAATGCACCGCATGAATAGAGGCCAGCCCCTGAGTGTTGGCCTCATAAAAACCTTTTTTTTGTCGATTCCACAGTGTTATCAGTATACAATTGGCTTTACATCGAAAATTTAGATTTGAATTTACATTTCCATTCAAATAATGCCAAACTCACGCAGTAATTAAACCAGGCTGACTATTCACAATGCAGACGTGCTGATTGAATGCTACAAAAGAGCTTTTCAATTCTTCCGAAAAGGCCATGATGTTCACTACCAACATGGTTGTCCGAAACAAAACGGGAGCATATCAGGCAGGAAAACCGTTATTGTAAAATAATTCTTGCATTCCCTGACTAAATGCGCTGAAAGAAACTTACTTGCTTAATTGGCCATTACAGCTCTTTAGTCGGGATTACGACTTTGGTTCTCACACTGCTTATATTAGAGCATCAGCTTCTCTGCTACTCAATTGCCCATAGAGATTATCGTAAATTTTCTCTACTTGTGTCCCATCATCTATAACAAGCCAAACCTATTTTGACAAATTCCTGCTCCATAGCTCTAAAGGCAACAGTAGAATCTGGATTTGACGTCCAATGATGCCCCATATTCAGATGGCCAATACGTTTTAGGCATATATTTACACGTATAATCCCCATTTTGCTACTATTGGTTCAATTGGTAATAGGTAGAGGAATAATAAATAAAAACAAAGAACCTTTAAAGCTCATTACCCGCTTGCAATGACTGCAATTTGTAGTTTATCTAGTTGAATGCTTCCAAACGGACAGACACTCTGTGATATTCGCGTTAATAAACACGTTTCAATGCAATCGATTGTTAAATCAACAAGAAGTGTCTAAACGTGTCCATGTAACAAAGTGTCTGTTTTCCTGTCATTCTCTATACAACAACAAACACTTTAATTTCTAGAGAATAGAATAAAAAAGAAACTGGCAAATAAACGAATGAATTAAGGTGTTGAACTTACTATCCGTAAATACTGGTTACTTTAACTTACTTTAAGTACTTACAACAGTGTTTAGTTGCCTCGTAAAAACAGTTTAGTTCGATTCCAACTCCATAACAAGCAAAATTACTTTGATTTTGTTTATTTCGTTTGTAAAGTTGGCAATTTAAACTCTTAACACGCGCTTGGAATGTGCAATCATTTGGGGAGACACAAGGAATAAATCACACGATAACATTACAACAACAATTTCTTCTACCAATAATGTGCAACAAAATTGCTGTAAGAGTGACACACCGGCAAAGTATTTTTTATTTCTAAAGAATAAGAGTAAATGAGTTACCAGTTGCAGCAAGTATTTTAAATTAATAGGAGCTTGTGTTATAAGAATACATTGACGTATTGATGTATTGATGTAACGCATTACATATTAATAATTGCTGTGTTTGATGGAGAATAAATTGAACGTTAATTTCCTTTGGGATTTGTTAGGCTTGTTTTCAATTCATATTCGTAGTAAATTAGACGATATTGTAAGAAATTTTTTTAATGGAAAGGGGGAAGGAAATTATTAACTGATAAGGAATATTTTTTTTTTATAACTAATAATGACATTAGTCAGGATAATTAAAATTGAAATGAATGTCCATTATTTAAGCAGGCCTTTTGCACTTTCTTGGAAAAAAAATTTGTCTTGGGCATGACAATTCAGTTGGGTTCGTTAACATTTTGTTTTGTAGTCGTCAGAAAAGTTATTTTCAAGTTGCCTTGGTGTCCAGATCATTCAATTAATTTCAAAAGAAATTGCTAATCAATCGACCTATAATGACAGTTGAAGTGATGCTTGCCAACCCAAAATCAGCAACAAACAGTGACTCTTTTTGAGTGCATTGGATGGCTTTTGGATCTCTTGTGGTGTATATCGTCCTAAATTCCTTAATTTTGTTTCTACATGTACTAATTTGGGAAAACATAAGTGAATAAATGACCGAAAATGGCCGTTACAAAGGCCAGCAATACTAACCGGGGTTCATGCGTTCTCTTGAGATAACCACCCTGAGTACAAAATTAATCCTGCTATTGCTGTAATCTTTACATTAATCAATGGTCAATGAGATCAGAAAATGAGAGATCTTAAACCTCCTAGCCTTCATGGCAAGATCAGGGCACTAACACAATCTCATGCTCCTCCTCAAGACCCACAGCTCCTGCAGAAGACATCAGTTGCCTATCAAACAGACAATGACCCATAATATCGCTACTGTGAGATGAATAACCATAGGACTTAAGGATACAAGTGTGTCAGTCCTCTTCTTGTGCATACGTACCCAATGAGTATTCAAAAAGATGAGTAGATTCGAATCATACTCATAATTCCTGATAATTATACGCATTCATACTTATTTTAATATCATACTCTACTACTCATATTCAAAGTTTGAAGCACTCATCATGACTCAACACATAAAAGAATCACGAATAAGTATGAATCACTAGAAGTGTTGTGTGTTGGCTCTATTTGCTGCTCTGTGTTTTTTGCTTGTGTGTCTTTTTTCTTTTGTTGTAAATGCAACAATAACTAAGTCTGTAAATTTTGATGAATGATTCGAATCACTCGCTTATCGAATCATGAGTACTTACGAGTAGCGAAAAAGTGATTCATTGTTGATCTCTGATATGTACCCAGCAGAATCTGAGAACGTGCCTATCTGCTGCCAAAGAGATTGATTCTTTCCCATCAAACGAGTGGATAATTTCCAAACATCCTGGCGAGCTCATAACATAACGATCCTGGCGTGCTCATCATCACTGCAATTTCCAAAGATATTCCTGTGTCTTGGAACCCTTTGAATGATCCAGGAGTTACCTTTGAATAATCCGAAATTTCTTTAAGAAGTCCTCGGCATTCATGGACAAGGATGGTCTTTGAAACTACATTGGCTTGGGACTTAATGGCAGCCTGGCTATCTAAGTAAATCAGAAGATTTTCAGGGAAAATGCCATCACTCAACAGGCATTGAGGCGCTATCAAACTTCTGCTTGGAAAACACTGCAGTGATCAGGCAGCCTATAAGAAAGTTTAGTATCAGGGTCCTTAATAAAGGTACTACAACCTTACCTGTCGCTACGTACACGTATAAACCTGCCTAATCCTTTGTCAGACAAAGCTTATCTTTGCAATTACAGTGATGAACTTGATGACCGCTGTTCTCAAAAGGAATATAGAGGCCGCCGCTAGTCCAAAAACCGCACCAATTGGAGACCTTTTTAGTATGAATTGGACGCTTATGAAGATTGGTTTTGTCTCTAATTTGAGAAATTTGTTTGTGCTCGTACCCATTCATCTAGATATGGACTTCGTTAGTAAAGATTTGATTTTTCAATGAAAATAAGGGATAAATTGTCAATTACTGCAAAGCCCATTCAGTGAACAGAATGGATGAATAAATGACAACTAATTTGACAGATTTGTCTTCAACAAAAGGATTGTTTTTAACTGTAGAAGTTTGAAAGTCCCTATTGAAGAACCGGAGAGTATTAATGATGAAAGAAGCACACTTAACCTCTGATGCTGATACGTTGTATAGATTCCAGTAACAGAGCTTCAACGCACGGAAACTGTCTCCTTAGACACGCTATTTGACGTAATCCTACAACAAAATCTAACGCAGTTAAATCACATGATCTTAGTAGTCGATTGCAGTCGTAAACCTAAGCACACTCACAAATTTTTTTAACAAAGTTTTTTGAAACTCAAGCCCTGTTTAAAATTAACTTCTTTAGTATATAATCTCCATTCAATTTGCAAATCATTATGATTTTGTCGGTTGCTTAGCAGGAATATTGCCTGTGTTCTGCCATCATGGCAACAACATTTCAAAACAATTGCTTTTCATTTTATTGATGATCAAAGTAAGACCATAAATCACTGGCCTATTGACTACGTGTACGTGGCTATCAATTAATATCGATATTAAGGCAGCTTATTTTATAAAAGAACAATAAAACAGAAAAGTAGGATTAGCACAGAATAATTTGAAAGCATTTTTCCCCCTTACCTTACCAATATTAATTCAAGTTTCTCTACAAGACAAGAAAACATCTTTGGAAAGTAAGTTTGATTTGCAAATTATTGCATAAAGAGGAACACGATTCTCTATGCATAACAAGACAATGAAATGCAACAGCAGGTTCATAAGTACTTTTATACGCACATACTTCATCTGTTTCAACACGGTGTGCATGCAGCACAGAACAGAACAAAGAATAAGGGTATGGAGATGGGTAAGAACATCAAACACAATAATGATGATACAATGGTGCAGTTGCAATCAATCAAAGTGTAGAATGTTTAAATGCAACATCAAAAAAAAAATAAGAAAGATTTGAATAGGTTAAGTTCGACTAGGCGATGCCCTAAACATGAGTAAACACACATGCAAAATTGGTCATTACAACCCTTCAGTCAGGATTATAACCTAGTTTCTCACACAACTTATGTTGTGTATGATAATTTATGTACATGAGTTGCAGGTCCTGTGGTTTGTGGCGGATTCCGAGAAACTTTTCATGACTATTTTATTTACTCTCCAAATTGTTGTCAGAAATCTGTTGAGAGGCAGTCGCCGCGGAAATTCTGTGTTCCTGACAATCTTTAGAATGCTGTTCGACGTTTGTATGAATAATTTCCATCCTATTCAGGTATTGGGGTCTGAGATATATTAAGGCTACACAAAATTCCGAGTGTGTGGTCTGGTGATTCGGTCTTCTCATAATGAAGTTTGCATGTCGGATTTGAATAGACACAGGCATACATACATAATTGGTCATTGCAACCCTTCAGTCAGGATTGAACGAACTAAATTTTCACACGACTATGTGTGTGTGTTAATTTTATGCATGAATGACGGCACCTAGAGTTTAAAGTTGACTTCAAACAGCAGATTTGGTGAGATACTTTTCATGGCAATTTTATTGTCCTCAGAGTTTTTGTCAGAAATCTGCTGAGACGAAAGTCCGCCAAAGAAATATTTTTCGTATTTAGTTGTGCTGGAGATGTGCTGACTTTGGGGTTGAATCGGATTACCTACTAGACTTCCGGTGACTTCACGCATTTCAAAAAGAAAAATGGGGTACTGAATTCACTTGAAGAAGAGATTAGGCGGATCTGGGCCAAGTCAATATGGCGCACAATAAAAAAGCTCATGCAGAGAAATTACACATATTTGGTAGCCAGTTTACATCATCCTCTATATGAGGAATCTATGCCCTTAAATCGATCTTGAAGCATATCCAATGTAGCATAAGCTGTGGAGCACGCTCCGGCGTCCTATTAACCCACATGTCGTTGATTTCCCCGTCCTCTACTTCAGGCCAAAACATGGTAGGTCAATCAACATGTGCTCATATTGACAGTGTTGGCTTGGCGCCCCTTTCAAAAATATGCACCGATGACGCCGCTAACCTCAAATCCACACCAGCACTGAACGTTTTGGGATCTCAGGCGCATTGGTATCGTTCCAAATGCGATAATTTTGTGTGTTCGCATACCTATTCCTTCAGAAATGAACCTCATCGCTTAAGATGAGTTTTAGATGAAACACGCATGTTATGTTGCCCACACAGAACAGCCATCAAACAATTTTTTGCCGTAGAAACAAGACTTGATATGAGGACTAGTTAGACAGATTTTGCTTCAACAAGATGGCCGTTATCAACTGTCTAAGTTCGAAAGTTCCTGTTGGACACGTATTATCGGATTACGGATTTCAATGCCGATTGATTCATGCATCAAAGGTCTGAAGTAGGGAAAAAAAAGGATTTACAATGGTAGACAATATTATGGAAGACAATATTATGCAAGAGCCACTATATAAATAAATATAGAATCGCTATATAAAAATCACTTCGTGATTATATTGACTCTCCTAAGCAACATAATAGACAATAGCAGCAACATCAACAAGAAGCTGAGGTGGTGACAATATATTATACGTGGGGCTTGGGCCTTTCATATACGTTTATGCCCAGAGTATGTAAATGTTGAGTGTATGTTAGACACACTCTTATTGACAGTGGCTACTAACTATTGACAGTTTTTCAAACATACATCACAGTGATGTATAAAAGATAATTAAAGATCTCGTTGGAGATACCATGATGACCGATTTTTTGTGCCCGCCTTTCATGGTATTGATCTGAACAATGTTTGATTTCAACAGGATGGTGGAACTTCTAACACATCTCATGCCACAATCGATTTATTGCGTCAAACGTTTAAAGGCCGTTAAATTAGTTGAAATGGTGATGTCAGTCGGCTGCCAAGAAGCTGCGATTTGACACCGTTGAACTATTTTCGGTGGGACGCCGTTAAAGAAAAGTGTTATGCCAACAACCCACAGACAATTGAGCATTTAAAGGCCAACTTTCGTGGTGCCATTGCCGAGATACGATCCCATACACTCGAAAAACTGCACGAAAATTGATCCGACCGAATGAATAAGGCCTGCTGCGGCAGCCATATGAATGAAATAAATTTCTATTCCTAACCGGCACAATTGTACCTCACAACAAAAGTAATAAATTCCATTAAATTTCAAACCATTTTCGTTTCACTGCATACTTAAATTTAAACTTTTAAATGTTCCACCCTTTATTAAAACTCCCTTCTAACTTTTTTGCTCTTCACTGCATATGTGCATGGATTTTACTTGTGTTAGGATGTATACTAACTGGGTTTGGTTATATAATATGATGGCGTTGTTTGATTGTTTGTTTGTTTTTTATTGAAAAGAATTATGCACACATCTAGACACATTGACTTGCAGCCAGTATTTACACAATTTCATTCATGCCACTGCAACAATTATTTATTTTGCCTACTCTTATATGCATCACGTATGATGTATTTATACGTTGACATTTCATTGCGCCACACTCTTGAAATCAGGCACTCCATCATTCTCCGGTCATACACTCACACATACATACATACATGCCAAGTAATTGGCAGTGGTTTGTGTTGTGATTTCTAAAGATAAATTAATCAGTTTATGAAAACAACAGAGAGGGCTTAAGTTTAATTAACAATTGAAAGTTTTTGTATTAAATTTTCAATGATTGAAGTATGACATGAACAAAGTAGAAGAGTGATAAAAAAGGAAGATTAACAAAGCACATCCAAGCATAATAAATTGAATTAAGTATCGAAAACCTGCATTATTCGAAAAAAATACTTGGTATAGTCGAGAAAAGCCTAGAGAATCAGATTTGAAAAAGCTAGGACCTATGACGTCATTCCAATATTCACATCAATGATGAAATTGGTTTCTTAACAGACATTTTGTTTCATTGTTATAGAGACGTTTGTCCCCTTACTTACTCGTGAAAGAGAAAACAGTCAACCTAGTGGAAGGCGGAACTTTAAAAGCTTTGCTGTTTTACTAGGAAACTCTTTACCGGTAACGATGTTGGCTGGCCTGTGTACATATCCACTTTTAGCAATTATTAGAGGGAAATGTAGTCGCCGTAGCTTATTATGTAGAAAGCTGGCTTATTAGACATGAGGCCACTATTCAGACTCTATCCTAAGCTTCTCAAAGGAAACGAAATTTGAAAAATATTTCTTCCGTAACTTCCTCTCAACAGATTTCTCCCAAAACATCTGAGAGTAAATCAAATTGCCATGAAAAGTTTCTGAAAAATCTATCGTTCGCAGTCGGCATTAAATTATTGGTCTCGCCACTCATGTATAAAATTAACACACACAACATAAGTGTTGTGAGAAGCTAGGTCGGAATCCTGACTGAAGGGTTGTAATGACCAATTGTGTATGGATGTGTGTAAGAGAGAAATTTAGCACTCAAAAAACACCACCTGGACAAATTTCTGCAAGAGTAACGAGAGAGATATAAGTTTGGCTCTCAGGATCGTGTCTAGGAAGTCCAACATCTTAAGCTCCATTTAATAGAACAATGGCGCATGGACTATCTCGAGACTAGAAACCCTAGTGGTTCTATTGGGCACTCAGTTTACAATTGTGTGATTACCGATAGGATTCCGTTGAGGCCTAGTGATCTTATATGCAATGCTGCTGTGGTACCGAACTTGTAGGAAATTATCACCAGAGATAAAGTCAAATGAGCTATTATTAGCTGTGATCCTTCTAAATTTCCTCGCGAGATGACATTTTTCCAACTCTACTTAAGCATACTGGTGTATAATATACGCAACGGATGGAAACGTGTGCTTATGGCGATGATACCGAAAGCTGGTAAAGCAAGTCAAGCCAACTGTAAGGTTTATAGGACAACATCGCTTTAATCCTTGCTACTGCAAGCGTTGGTGGTACTTATCGGTCTCTACTTTAGGTCGAGTATAGAGCGGTATCTACTGAGTACAAAGCAACATGTTCACCGAAGGATAAGTCAGTTGAAGGCGATCTTCACGATGTCACAACCATACGTAAAATAAGTGGTCATAACAACTCTTCAATCAGGGTTGCAAACTAGCTTCTCACGACACTTATGTCATGTGTGTTAATTTCATCCATGAGTGGCGGGACCTACAGTTTAAAAATCGACTGCAAACGACAGATTTGTGAGAAATTTTTCATGGCAATTTTATCTACTCACAGAGCTTTTGACAGAAATCTACTAAGAGGAAGTCGTCGAAGAAATATTTTTTCAGTTTTGTTTTGTGCCAGACGTCTGACCAGCCAACACACTACCCACTAGTGTACGGTGACTCCAATAACATGTTTACGAAAGGATAAGTTGGTTCTAAGCGATCTTCTCGATATTACAACTTAATTGGAGGAAACTTTGTCAAAGGTGAGTACACTGCATCAGCCTTCTTGATATTGAGAGGGGCTCTTAACTCTGTTGCTATCTCTTCAATTGAGAATTCACTTGGGGATATAGATGCACGGATTTTCTGATATCCATTTACCATTCGTTATCCGATAGAATTTAGCGTTCAGCAAGGAGGATACCTTCCTCCTTTCTGGTATTGCTGTAAAGTGAATAGAAAGTTAGGTATTTAAAACTGCGGTATACACCGATGATAAGGTTATTCCGGTAGGTAGTCAATTGGAGAGCTAGTAGAATACGCCCTTCCCTGCTGCAGATTGTGGAACTTGTATTGTTCTTGCGTAGATACAAAATTGATACATTCAAGTTATGGAATTTAGATGGTCAAGAGCTTTCATTATGCTCTTAAGTCAAGTATTTCAGAGTTATTGTAGACTGTTCGCTGAAGTGGTGTCTAAACATCGAGCAGAGCATAAAGAAGGACCTTCTCTCTATTTAATGCAGAGTTCCATAGGTGAAAGCTAGGGACTTCCACCAAAAGTCATTCGCTAAATCTATGTGGCCATTGTTAAACCTGTTATTCCTTACATTTGGATTGTTTGGTGGAGTTCATTAGACAAAGGCGGATTTGCCTAATTTAGTATCACTGAACTGAGACAGAGTTGGTCTCAGGCTGTTCTTGAAACTTTTGTCTGCATGACTGCACTTGATTTATATTTCAAGCAATGTGAACTGCTGAAAACAATGCTTGAAAGGAATTCCGAATGTCATCTTGCCAGAATAGAAGAACAGATGTCTAGATGAAGCCACTGACTACAAAGTGCCTGATGGTATGTTCCTGCATGTTATGCATTCTCACACCGTATAGAGTACCGTTTAGAGCGCGAATACCTGAAGTTAGATGGAGACACAGGGCGCTTATCATATTTTCGGTGAGTCCAGCGCAGCAGTACATTTTCTGTCTTTATTTTATTCCTGTTCATGCCTATTGCCATAGCCTTCTTCTTTGTGAATCCTTTTATAAATTTTTCTGGCAATACATTTGAAACAAAAAATAAAAAAAATTGTCATGAAAATATTTTAAATTAAAAACCACTGTGCCACACTAACACCAATACCACATATTCAATCACTTTTATGTTTTTTCTGTTTTTTTTTTTTATTAATGCATTCACTCATCCAGTCAGTTCACCAGTCATTCATTCATTCATTCATACACTCACTCATGTCACTCACTCACCACTCACTTTACAACAACTGTGAACACTTACATTGCATATGTACGTACGTATACAGACATTCTAACACAGTATGATGCCTTAAGGCTTAAATAACACATACTCAAAACGGAAATTGCATACAATGCGTTGACGTGCCACATTACCGTGCCACATCAAATATGCCTCAAGTTAATATTCTTTGTTTAGTATTAAAACGTTGTACAGTACAATACAGTACAGCACAAACGAGGATAGTAATGGCGGTGTGATGGTGATGGTGACGGCAGTGATGGTGACGGCAGTGATGGCGATGTTCAGTGATGGCTATGTTGATGACAACGATGTTGTTGATAATATGCAAGTGTTTTCATGTCTTGTTTTTTGAAAAGCGGCCAAATGTGTGAATGTGGATGGAGGCCAATATGCCTGTCGTATACTAAGCAGTTAGGTGTGAGTGTTACTGCCACTCATTGCAAATATTGCAAACCTTTTGTATTTTACCGTAACTCCTTGCAAACATTTTGCATGTTGTGCTGTGCNNTGCATTGCATAAATTCATATTGCAAATTGCATTGTGTGTCTCTCTTGAACACCCCCATCGTCATCACCATCACCATCACCATCACCATTATGATTACAAGTTGACTGTGAGTGTCACTTGTAAAGCTCCTTGTGAATGCACATTTGTTTCATCATGTATTTTGGGTACACATCACCTTGCTAGCTGTATGGCTATAAAATATGAAAGTGAGTGGATATCTTATACAACATTTGCATACGTACTATGTATGCAGGCAGTAACAACATCTCCTGACTGTGTTCGAGTAAAGTCCTCTTGATTTACTGATGCCAGTTAGTTGTTTACTGCTGCTGCTGCTGCTGCGGCTGCATTTGTTGTTGCTACTGCAATATGCATAAATTATATGCATACACATGTGCAGTTTTGCATATTAATCATAAAATATTTTCTGACCCTAATTGCAGTTAATTTCATTTTCATTTCCTTCACACACACACACACACACACAACTCGAATAACACAAAACATAAGAACGAATTAATGCATCGGCGATTATGCATGTTTGTTTGTATAGATTTGTACCTATGAACTCTAGCAACATGTATTAAATATTCAATTATCTTTCATTATTTGACTTGTTTACAGTGGTGGCCAATACATCCCCCATCATCACAACCATCACTGACATGCTTAGGGCTATTTATGGGGTTCCTAATACAATGTACACAATACATATGCACATATTGGGTGAACCATCTATGGTTTTAAATTTGAACTATAGGTTATTTTGAATCTGCCAATACTTATGTAATTCTATTCTGTCAGTAGATTATCTCCACTGAACGTAATGAATGGATTTACACTTGAGCAACGTTGGAATTTATTGGAAATTTATTTCCAAAACAAACAAAATTGGTCGGAAATTGCACGAAAATTAAAAAAAAAATTTTTGGTCGCAGAGAAGGACCAACAGTGCCCGGTACACGCAAGTTTATTGCTAAAGTTCGTGAAACTGATTTCATTGTTGATGCGCCAAAACAAAAGCTTGCTTGTACAGTGCGTACACCCGAAAATATCGAAGCTGTCGCTGAAAGTGCGCGTGAGAATCCATCAACATCAACTCTTCATCTCCTCAAGAAGTGAACATTTCAAGTACCACATTGCCCCAAATTTTTCAAAATGATCTCTGTAGGACGCCTTACAAAAGTTCAATTGATTCAAGAGTTCAAGCCGCATAATCATCCACTTCGTTGTCGCTTTGCTAGATGGCCAACGAGAAACTGCACGAAGATGTCAAGTTTGCCAGAAAAACACATCTTTTCGACTGAAGCTCATTTTCATCTTGGTGGTACCCAGCTTTTTACCCCTTGGTGGTTAAAAGCTAAATTGGAGGCTCAGAAAACTCATATGTGGTGTTACAGAAGTCAATGCACCCAGTACGAGTGCGTCTTTGGCGCGGCTTGTGGAGTGAAGGCATTATTAGCCCATATTTCTTTAAAAATGAGGACGAAGCAACCATTACGGTCAATGGAGACAGCTATCGCGCCATGATAACCAATTTTTTTGTACTCGCTCGTCATGGTATTGATGTGAACGATGTTTGGTTTCAACAGGATGTTGCAACTTGCCACGCTCGATTTATTGTGTCAAACGTTTGATGGCCGTTTAATTAGTCGAAATGGTGATCACATTTGGCCGCCAACGAGCTGCGATTTGACACCGTTGGACTATTTTCTATGGGGCGCAGTTAAAGATAAGCGTTCTGCCGACAAACCAAAGATAATTGAGCATTTGAAAGTTAACATTCGTAATGCCATTGCCGAGCAACATAAAAGAGAACAGCAACGACATCAACAAATAGTTGAGGCGATGACAATATACTTTACGTGAGGTTTGGGCCTGTTCATATACGCTTATGCCCAGAGTAGGTAAATGTTGAGTATATATGAGACACTCTTACTGACAGTGACTACTAACTGTTAACTGTTTTCCAAACATACACCACAGTGATGCGTAAAAGATAATTAAAGATCTCAATGGAGACACCACGATACACGCCCTTTATGGTATTAATGTGAACGATGTTTGGTGAAACTTGCTACACATCTCACGCCACAATCGATTTATTGCTTCAAACGTTTAATGGCCGTTTAATTAGCTGAAATGGTGATGTCAGTCGGCTGCCAAGAAGTTGCGATTTGACATCGTTGCACTATTTTTTGTGGGCCGCCGTTAAAGAAAAGTGTTATGTCGACAAACCAGAAAAAATTGAGCATTTTAAGGCCAACATTCGTGATGCCTATGGCGAGATACTACCCCATACACTCCAAAAACTGTACGAAAATTGGTTTGATTGAATGAGGTACTGTGAGGCCAGCCACAGCAGCCATACCAATGAAATAATATTCCATTTCTAATCGGAAAATTTTGCTTTACAACAAAAGAAAATTTCAAAACCGTTTTTGCTCCATTTTGCATTTTTAAATTTAAACCTTTAAATGATCTACCCTTTATATTTTCCATGCAACATTGTTGGCATGTATGCATGTATTCTCATAAAATTTCAATTAATTCTTTAAGAACAAAAGCTAAACTGATTTATGGCTTAGTAGTATTCACAATTGCAGGCATACCTTCCCTTAGAATTAGTTGATGATGCTGTTGTTTATGAGTATACCTGCCTGCCTGCCTGCTTGCCTGTCTGCCTGCACATGTATTTGTGAATTTGTTTAATTTATCAATTTTCAAGAAAAATCCCCTTAAGATATATTTTACAACTGAGGCTAATTGGTTTATTTTATTTATTCATGCCAGAATTTATGCATTTTAATTCATAATTCATCTTATTAAGACAGTTTGATAGAAAACAAAATTGAATTTTCAGAAATTGAATTTGTTGTACAACAAATTTAGGAAGGAGTAATCCATATGAGCAAGTAATGGAGTGATACGAGAAGGCATTTCTAAAATCCAATGAAAGATTGATGTTGCATAGAGGACACATCATAGGTATTACAAGGACTCAAGAATTTATTTCGTATGTTTACCAAACCTATATTGAATTCAGCATACAATTCGTAGGCAAAAATTCTGATTATAGATTCCAGACTCCAGAGCAGTAGCCTATCGACACAATTTTTACCAACATTTTTCTGAAAACAATTTTAGACCGAAAACAAAAACTGAAAATGCAAGGCTTTCAATAGCACCAGCGCTCTTATATTGATCGGTTTTATATTTTATCGATTCTTTAATGTGCTGTTGCACATTGACTTTACTGTAGCATGGGTAGTTGAAAGAGTCCTCAGTGTATTGCCTAAGCACTATTAGAAAGATAAGTGGTTTCAGGACAGTGTTTGATGAAGCGGTACTACATACATAACATAATTGGCCATTAAAACCCTTCAGTCACGATTACGACCTAGCTTCTCACACCACTTATGTTGTGTGCATTAATTTTATACATCAGTGGCGGGACCTAAACACAAAAATTTACTTCGAGCGACAGATTTTTTGAGAAACTTTTCATTCACTCTGAGAGTTTTTGCCAGAAATCTGCTGAGAGGAAGTCGGCCGAAGAAATATTTTTTCCTATTTGGCTTTTGATGTCTAACCTAGGGTTTGAACGGTAGCTTTTCGTCTAATAAGCCAACATACTACCTACTAGCCTACTTCGACTTCAGATGAAGCGGTACTAGCATTGGCAAAAACAATACCGATAGACATATTGGCGGATGAGATGAAACGGACTACTGACCCAGGACAAACTGCAGCTATAAAAGCAGAGGAACAAGGGAAATAACACTCATGATATCATCTTATCTCTACATGAGCCCGTCCCTAACCGTTCATGGATGCTTCAGAAAATACCTGCACAGATTTGGTCATGATACCTCCCCTATACGACCAAACTGTGTAGATAAAGGCAAAAATACGGCGTATCAGACTTAGTTGGCATGGGAAAACGAGTTTCGAGCTAAATTATGGAGTTCTATGGAGTCAGTACAGTCAGCATGCTATTCTCATTAGGGAGATCAAATACCCGGAAATTTCTATGACCAAAGGGATGAATTTTCTAGTGCATATTGAGAGAGTTAGAGAGAAACTGACAAAAGTTGTTGGTTCAATCAGGCGTATACTTAGGAATGACTGGACGCACCATATACGATGGACTATTTGTCGCTTGTGCGGCGTGTGGTGAGTTGTCAGAGGATTATTCTTCTAACTAGTGTGCCAGTTTGTAGGACGGTTTCACGGCACCCCTTGACTTGGAAGTAATACGTATTGCTTTCGAGATAAAGAAGGGACTATTACTTCTAGCGCAAGTCTGTGCAGTAACGCACAGACTTTAGTTCTAGCTGCGAAGTTCGACCAGAGGCTTAATTCTGGTACCACGGGTGTCTGGAGCCACAGAAACCCGACATTGTTGCGGCTCCCTTGTGGAAGCAACGAGGTTGCTGTGGTTTATGCCCAAATCGTTGGGAGACCGCAAGCTCGGAGTGACATTACATTCTTAACCACTGTCAAAAAGTATAGATAGTCAAAAGGTCAAAAAGTTAGATAGTCTCCGACCCCTCACCAAGAGGGAAGTAATATCCAAATATATGGCTTCAAATTAATAGTCGCATATGGTAATGCAATCAATGGCATGCTATTGCATATCATGTGGTTGCATTACTGTACCTGGAGGCGCTTGTAGACGCATTGTTTCCATCCGCGCTTTGAGCATCGTGGGGTATGCCGCCATGGCGAAACTTACGTTAAACCTTGTTGTTGAAGTTATGTAGGAACTCCGATAAATGGAAGTAGAAAGGCGAAATAGTAATGAATCCTCGTTAATACCTAATGGCAGTCGCGGGGTGGGAGCATGAATGATGGTTTTAGTAAGTAGGCAACAGCGATAGTGAATCATGGACACTTATGTTGAACAAAAGTGCCTTTTGAAGATTTCCACCCACGACCGAATACAAAAGACCATGGGTAGTTCACTCAGATGATAATCGTTGAAAAATGATGTAACATTCAGTGTACATATTACTTGCCTCGGTCAAGTTGGCCATTACGCGGAGATTCTTTCGAGACGCCAACCTCTCCTGGGTCAATGAGGAGTCCTGCTCCACCGCTAGGCCCACCTGGCCCCTGATGGATAGAATTCGTACCAACCTATCCGTGCTCAAGCGAGCTTTTTGATATCAGAGGCTATCACTCCGACCTAGCCTAACCTAACCTAACCTAACCTAAGCAGATTTGATGAAGTAATGAGTTTCTTATAGTATCTTAAGAAATCAGGGCACTGAAATTCTTTAGACGCTAGAAAAGTGTGCTGCATCACATTGAAGCTTCATGCCTAGAACATCCAGACATTCTGACCCATAGAGATCAGAGATCAGCAATGAATCACATTTTCGCTACTCATAAATACTCCTGAAATTTTGAGTATGAGTGAGTCATCAATATTGGAATTTAACTACTCTGATTTATTCGTACCCACTACAACGTTGATTTATAAGTCCAAGTTGCAATGAGTATGAGTACAACGTTGACATTGAAATCATTACCATTCGAAATATGTTTGTTTCATACGCCTACTCATTCAGATTCATAAATTTCGAAAAAATACTTATGATACTCATAAATGATTCGAGTGATTCGAAGCATTCATTAAAATTTACAGTCCTAGTTATTGTTCAATTACACCAAAAGGAAAAGACACACAAGCAAAAAGCACAGAGCAGCAAATAGAGCAAACACACAATATTCTAGTGAGTATTGTAGTGTTCGTAGGCGATTCATACTTATTTTGTGATTCTTCTTAAAAACACCCATCTTGTTGCAGACAAATATGTCAAATTAGTTGTCATTTATTCATCCATTCTGTTCGCTGAATGGGCTTTGGAGCAATTGACAATTTATTCCTTTATTTTTGTCGAAAAATCAAATTTTAAGTAAGGAAGTTCCATATCTAGATGAATGGGTACGAACAAAAACAAAATTTTCAAATTAGGAACAAAACTAATCTTCATAAGCATCCAATTCATAATAAAAAAGCCTCTGGTTGGTCCGGTTTTTGGCCTAGCGGCGGCCTCTATATTCCTTTAAGAACAACGGTCATCAGGTCGTCACTGCAAAGTTGCAATTGCAAAGTTAAGCTCTGTCTGACAAAGGAATAGGCAGGCAGGTTTATACGTGTACATAGCGACAGGTTAGGTTGTAGTATCTTTATTAAGGACCCTGATACCAAACTTTCTTATAGGCTGCCTGATCACTGCAGTGTTTTCCAAGCAGAAGTTTGTTAGCGGCTCACTGCTTGTTGAGTGGTTAGATTTTCCCTGAAAATCTTTTGATTTACTCAGATAGCCAGGCTGCGATTAAGTCCCTAACCAATGTAGTTTAAACGTCCATCCTTGTCCATGAATGCCGAGTATTTCTTAAAGCAATTTCGAACTATTCAAAGGTAATTCTTATATGGGTTTCAGGACATTCCTGTGTCCTTGTGGGAAATTGCATTGGTGATGAGCACGCCAGGATCATTATGGAGCTAGTAATCTTCGAAATGTTTGAAAATTGTCCACTCGTTTGATGGGAAAGAATCAATCTCGTTGGAAGCAGGAAAGCACGTTGCCAGACTCTGGTCGATACATATAAGAGATCAACAATGAATCACTTTATCGCTACTCGTAAGTACTCATGATTCGATACTCGAGTGATTTGAATCATTCATAAAAACTGACAGTCTTAGTTATTGTTGCATTTAAAACAAAAGAAAAAAGACACACAAGCAAAAAACACACAGAGCAGCAAACAGAGCAAACACACCATCTTCTAGTGATTATTGTAGTGTTCGTAAGCGATTCATATTTCTTTCGTGATTCTTGTATGTGTTGAGTCCTGGAGAGTAGAAATCGAAAACATCATGCGTAGTGTTAAGTATGAGTATGATGAGTGCTTCAAACTTTGAATATGAGTATGAGTAATGATATTAAAATAACAATGAATGCGTATAAGTATCGGGTTTTATGAATCGAATCTACTCATCTTTTTGAATAGTCATTGCTGATCTTTGACAGGGATATCGTACTACTGATAAGCTAGCCAGAGCCGGTACCAAACTTGCAACCTGTGACATGTTCCAGGGCATTTGTATTCCGATTGTCACAGTGAAAGTAGATATTATCAAACTGTTTTGCAGGGGAACTCAATTTCTTAACAAGCAATATTGCTACACATCCATCGCATAGCAGTGATTCTTACGGGTCATTCTATTTAAGGTAGGTATCCGAAAAGACTTGGAATTTCGTCAAATAATTTGTGTACAAATATAAGGCCATTCTCAGCAAGACAATCCTGTAGCGATCGGAAGCTTATAATATACCACATACCACATATGTTACAGGACATAAGTCTTATGATAGCCCCAGCGGAAGCAGATTTTATTATCCACTCGTTTTATAGGGTGCACAATCTCTCAGCTGGATTGTACAAATAATTTTGTTAGAAATCCATGTTATAATACCCATTCTTAAGTGCCACTCTCCATAAAGAAGGCATTCCGAAAGACTTGGAACTTCGTCAAATAATTTGTGCAAAAATATTGGATTTGAGTAGGAGGAAAAGACTGTCTTTCACTTCATGGGTCATGGTGCTTTTGTCATAACGAAATAGATAATTTAGAACTGTCAGTTTCTGACATCTTTGATTGAGCTCTCTAATATAAAGATTGTTGAGAGAGAGAGAGAGAGCACCCTTTAGGGAAGGCTTTATACCTGTGTGGGTTATCGGTTGTGGTATCACAATGGGCCTACATGTGGGAATAAAAGGAGCAATTTTCTTCACTTTACTTAATCTTATCTAAACTTTGATTTGCATCAGTTCTGTGGTATGCATACGCAGTCATTAAAACTGGCGCCGGGTAATGGATTACAGTTCCATTAGTCAAGTTTTTCTAGCAAAGCAGGCTAATATAGCAGGATAATAATTTTGCTATTTGCTGTAGTGGTGAGGAACTTTAGTTCTTCTTTTTTTTTTTCTGAATACGTGAACAAACAAAAATCGACGAATTTGGGATGATAAGAGCGTGTAAGATCTAAGAGCGTCTAATTTTTTCCGAGAGAATTGGTCTTTGGTATAGGTTCTGGAAAATGAAAATGAAGCCGCCGTGGTCTAGTATGGTAGCTAGAGGTGGTGGCTTATTAGACGAAAGGCCAGGGTTCGAATCCCGGTCAGACATCAAAAACGAAATATGAAAAATATTTCTTCGGCGACTTCCTCTCTCAGCCAGATTTCTGCAAAAACTCTGAGAGTAAAATAAAATTGCCATGAAAATCTTCTCAAAAATCTGTCGTTCGGAGTCGACTTAAACTGTAGGTCCCGCTACTCATATATATAAAATAAACGCACACAACATAAGTGTGTGAGAAGCTAGGCCGTAATCCTGACTGAAGGGTTGTAATGGCCAATTATGTATGTATGTAGTATGAGTATGATATTAAAATAACAATGAATGCGTATAACTAACAGAAATTATGAATATGAATCGAATCTACTCATCTTTTTGAATACTTATTGCTGATGTTTGGTACAGATGTCGTATATATATTTAGTAGTGTTGGAATGCAGTGATGTATGAGATTAAACTTCAAATGTTTAATCAATTTAGTTTAAACGTGTTAAACAATATCTCAAAAAGAAACAGCAGATCTGATCTCATGTTTGCCTTAATTTATTACAAATGCCATCGAATTTAATATTTTGTGTTATGAATTTGACATGCTGCGAACACACTCTATAATTGATATTTATTTCTTAACCAGTTTGACTGCTAACAAAAACAACCACACATAATTTATTAAAAAAAAAATGATGATTTTTTAAAAATGATTATCATAATTATTATGTTATTTATCTATCATAAAAACAACTGAACAAATTAAAAATGATAAATGATTCAAACTGAACAAATATAAAAATAATAAAAATTTATTATCATTTCCATCTTTTTTTTTTGCTCCTCTTTTCATTTAAATATCATCGAAAAGATGAAAAAGAAGAAGTTCAAAAGCAGCAAGAAGATGGGTATAGAAGGAGAGAGACTGACAAAAAAATGTTTGCCATTAAACAACAGCTACGACTCAACTCATCAATATCATTAATCAAAATATAAAATATCATTTATATTCATCTCTGTATCATCTTTCCTCTCCAGCTCTTCTTCTCTTCATCTCCTTCTCTTCATCATCTTCATCTTCCTTCATATATTGCAGGTAGAGTATAATAATGCCATAGAAATTTCAACATCAGACAACGAACGACAGCAACAAACACTGTATGGCAGCAGCAGCATCAGCAACAGCAACAAATTAATATTAAAACCACTCCCCCACCCCTCGCCCCC
>QOCX01000303.1:171188-206431 GCA_005959815.1 Sarcophaga bullata | reverse complement strand
AAGCCAACACACTACCTACTAGACTACGGCGATGGCTTAAAATAAGGAAATATGAAGAGAGTGGGTCTCTATCAGAGATCAGTAATGAATCAGTTTTTCGCTACTCATAAGTACTCATGAAATTTTGAGTATGAATGAGTCCAAAGTATTGAAATTTAACTACTCTGATTCATTCATACTCACTACAACGTTGATTTATAAGCGCAAGTTGCAATGAGTATGAGTACAACGCTGACATCGAACTCATAACATTCGAAATATGTTTGATTCTACGCCCACTCATTCCGATTGATTTATAAGTACAAGTTGCAATGAGTATGAGTACACGTTGACTTCGAGCTCATAACATTCGAAATATGTTTGATTCATACGCCTACTCATTCAGATTCATAAATTTAGAAAAAATACTTATGATACTCATAAATGCTACGAGTGATTCGAATCATTCACCAAATTAACAGTCTTAGTTAATGTTGCATTTACAACAAAGAAAAAAAAGACCACAAGCGAACAACACAGAGTAGCAAACAGAGCAAACATCACAACCTTCTAGCGAGTATTATAGTGTTCGTATGCGATTCATACTTATTGTGTGATTCTTTTATGTGTTGAGTCATGGAGAGTCGAAATCAACAACATCATGCGTAGCGTTAAGTATAAGTATGATGAGTACTTCAAACTTTGAATATGAGTAGTATGAGTATGATATTAAAATAAGTATGAATGCGTATATCAGAAATTAGGATTACGATTCGAATCTACTCATCTTTTTAAATACTCATATTTTGAATACTCCGTGGTGTCTATGCAGAAGAAACTGAAACTAAATTTTGCTCTGGCTACGGTTTTCCAATCTGAGGTCCTTGTAATTGTGAAATATATGATCTGAGCAAGTGAGAAATTGCATAAGCTTGACTTGACGATTACAGCAATAGCATCCAGTTTCGAATGTAAAAAGCAATTAATAATAACTTCAGGTATGGAATGATACATATTACATAACTACCTATCATATTAAGGAGTGATCAGTCACTCCTTAATGATAAGTTGCCTAGATTAGATAAAGCCAGTTAAGCATTGCGAACAAGGCTTTTGAAGTAGTGTTACGTAGAGCACCGGTGATATTTCAAATACGAGGTTGGGTTCGATGAGCGCAGAGTAAATCTAGCCCGAGATATAGAGACGGAGATACGTCTGAAATACGCTGCAGTGATCTGTCAATTGGGGGAAATGTTCAAACCGAGTTTTTCGGGAGTAAATACTGCTACAAACCCTATTATCTAGTCGGGAGACATCAGTGTATACATACAAGGATTCCAGGGAGATGATCATGTTAGAGACTTAGTCGTCCCTGCTCGAAATCAGATATAAACGATGTTCGATGTGTCTGGGGGATTAACCTACAAAATAGAGAAATGCTTGGAAGGAATGATGAGCCAGCAAAACGTCTGTTAAGCATAGCGAACAAGGCTTTTGAAGGATTGTTACGTAGAGTACCGGTGACATTTCAAATACGAGGTTGGGTTCGATGAGCGCAGAGTAAATCTGGTGATAAAAATTGCGGTAGATCTTCTGATCATGTCAAGAGATCTGATATTACGGAGATATTCAGAGCAGTCCAGCAGAAAGCAATTCCATAAAGGATGTTAGGTTTGATGAGCGCAGAATAAATCTAGCCCGTGGTATTGAGACGGAAACCCCATCTGGATCCAAGTGCTCTACAGCAACAGTAAACAGAGCAAACCGCTTTGCGTACCCTAGCATTCAGATTGACTTTCTAATTGAATTTAAAGTCAAGTACCAGGCATAGATAATTACCTTTGGGACTCAATGTGGAAGACAATTTGTTTGCCTATTGCAGAGGAGGAGAGGAGTACATGAATGAATTGAATTTTCCGTTGTAGCAGCTTTTTCAATAGCATCGGCTTTGGAACTCATCTGGAGCTAACCATCGAATGTCTCGGTATCTTCTCTGGAGCCACTCAGGATTGTTCGAAATCTTGGATATTGTTTATACACTCTCTAGGGATTTAATGAATATGCTTTACTGAACAATACATACATAATTGGCCATTCAGTCAGGATTACGGCCTAGCTTGTTGTGTGTGTTACTTTTAAACATGAGTGGCGGGACCTACAGTTTAAAGACGACTCCAAACGATAGATTTTTGAGAAGCTTTTCTCAGAGTTTTTGCCAGAAATCTGCTGAGAGGAAGTCACCGAAGAAATATGTTTTCATATTTCGTTTTTGATGTCGGACCGGATCGGATTTGAACCTTGGCCTTTCGTCTAACAAGCCAACACGCTACCTACTAGACCACGCTACTTCTGTACAATATAGAGATTAAATACAATGTGTGAGCAGTTTATTAAAGCGACGACAGGTTGGTAAGATAAACAAACAAACCATGAGGTAACACCAGGCACATTAAATGTTCTGCTTATTAAAAACTTATAGTCTTTGGTACCAACCAAGCCACCAACTTTCTTTCACTCTTTCGAACAGAGCACATCCTGGGATTGTTAAAAGGATAATTATTTCAACAATTTCTTCTGCTCTTCTATGTACTGGAATTTCATTGACAATAAAATAATTTCACTTCAATTATTTCTGCAATTTTCCACAACCCATTGAGGGCTTATACATCAACTTTAAGTTCTCGTTTAAAGATTGTTTTTTTTTTTCCAAAAAAATCCCATTACCAAAATACACCTTGTAAGGAGTGTTTACAAAAACAAAAACGTATTTATGCATCAAATATGTTGTATTATTTTGCAAACAACTCAACTTTAACGTTGAAATGGGCTCATGTTATCGTTGAAATCAAATTGCAATATTAAGAAGAAGTACAATAACAAAAACAATAACAAAAAAAGAGTGAATATAATCAACAACAAAATTGATTTATTATCATATTTCCGAAACTCTCACATGCATACAGGTTATCAGCAACATCGCTGCTATAGTCGTCATCAGTTGCAATTGCGATCATGCATGGAAACATGGAAACGTTGTCGCCACAAAGCAAGCAAGAGTAAGTAGCCCAGGCATAAGCGATAAGATTTGTGTCGCATACAAAATACACCTCGTTTTTTGCATCTTATTTCTGAACGCAAACGTCATTTGCCCATGCAACACTCATGCACTGAGAGATGTAATCATTTGTGGTATTTCTTGCCTGGACATGCAAACAATTTTTACTTTCTTTCCCTTGTTTTTTTTTTTCTTTTTCGATTATTTTTATAGCATGGCTCCTGCTCTCATATTTAATCGGGGCTTGTTTCTCTACCTTTTGCTTTAATTCACAACACAACTACGTTTGCATATACGAAATAAAATGGTATACGCGGCATACATTTTGTTTCCTTTTGTGCCCATTGGGCATTATAATTGGTATGTATAGCAGTGTGTTCGTATATTGCCCCCAGAGAGTGTTGTATGGTAATGAAAATTTAACGAACTGCTGATGAAAATGTCGCATCATAAATTATATTCAAACAACAACAACAACAAAAAAAAATTGCCTACATAACCCCTCCCTAACACCCTGTCTTTGGGTATGACAAGCAAATAAATTAAAGCACCAAAAAGGTAGGCCTTATATGAGCGACAGAGAGGGAGGGAAAGAGAGAGAGAGATATCTCTCTTCTATATCTGTAAAATACAAAAAGTTATTTAGACTTTGTAAATATGATTGAGTAAGTTTAATGTGGCAACGTTTGGCGCGGTTCGATTGTAACCATCATCATGCTCATGCCCCATTATTTATCAAAGCAGCAGACACGTTACATTGCATGCTTTTGGCAATTGATTATGTTATGAAATGTAATTAATTTATATCGATTATGATGGTTATCATAGAGATAAATTCATTTATATTTGTCTATGATTAATTGATTTATAAATCAGGAAATATTTATGCTATCCTAACCAGCAGAGCTGTCAAACAGTGTAATCACTAGACCTTCTATAAAAGGGAAATTATTTGAAAGACCTATTACTGTCATTATATGTAAAACAGAACATTGTTTAAACGACTGCCACATTTTCTCTGATTAGAGCGCATTGGAAATATCGAATTTTCCATGACTCCTGTATGATAAAATAGCTTATGTTGCCTTAGAGCACCGCTGTAGTTGTGACTTACTCGCATACACTTGCGACTTTGAAAATACCACAAGAAAAAAAATCTTGCAGTACCAAATCACATACCACCATACCAAAACCTATACCAAACAGCAACTCCCTCGGATAAATTTAGACGCTCTTAGATCTTCGACGCTCTTATCATCCCAAATTCGTGGATTTTTGTTTGTTCACGTATTCACAAACTAAAGTTCCTCACCACTGCAGCAAATAGCAAAATCATTATGCTGCTATATTAGCCTGCTTTTCTAGAAAAACTTGACTAATGGAACTATAATCCATTACTCTGTGCCGGTTTTAATGACTGCGTATGCATACCACAGAGCTGATGCCAATCAAAGTTTAGATTTAGATTAAGTAAGGTGAAGAAAATTGCTCCTTTTATTCCCGCATGTAGGCCCATTGTGATACCACAACCGATATCCCACATAGGTATAAAGTCTTCGTTAAAGGGTTCTCTTTCTCTCTCTACAATCTTTATATAAGAGAGCTCAATCAAAGATGTTAGAAACTGGCAGGTTAAAAGCATTTGTTTCGGTACGACAAAAACAGGATACTGAACCATGAAGTGAAAGACAGTCTTTTGCTCCTACTCAGACACAATATTTTTGCACAAGTCATTTGACAAAGTTCCAATGCGTACTTTAAGAAGAGTGGCCCTTCAGAATGGCTATTACAATCTAGCTGCTAAATTGGGTCCCCTATGAAACGAGTGCCTTGTAACACATTGCGAGCCTCCGACCGGTCCAAGGTTCTCAGAAGGGTCCATTATTTTTATACAACTTATTTGACGAAATTTCAAGTCTTTTCACAAAGCTCCGAGATTGGGTTCCCTATAAAACGTGCTCTGTAACATATTGAGAGCTTCCGACCTGCCAAGATTCTCAGGAGGGCTCATTATATTTACACAATTTATTTGACGAAATTCCAAATCTTTTCGGGTACCTACCTTAAATAGAATGGCACGTAAGGATCGCTACTATGCGTATATCTCTAGTAATATTGCTTATACCCTTTGGTTGTGAGATTGAATTCCCTGCAAAACAGGTCGATAATATCTACTTTCATTGTGGCAATCAGAATACAAATGCCCTGGAACATGTCACAGATTGCAAGCTGGGTACCGGCACTGGCTAGCTCATCAGTAATATAATTTCCAACGATATCCCTGTCAAAGATCAGCAATGACTATTCAAAAAGATGAGTAGATTCGAATCATACTCATAATTTTTGATACTTATACGCATTCATACTTATTTTAATATCATACTCATACTACTCATATTCAAAGTTTGAAGTACTCATCATACTCATACTTAACACTACTCATGTTTTTGATTTCTAATCTCCATGAATCAACATAAACAAGAATCACAAAATAAGTATGAACAGCGCACGAACACTACAATAGTCACTAAAAGGTTGTGTGTTGGCTCTGTTTGCTGCTCTGTGTTTTTTGCTTGTGTGTCTTTTTTCTTTTGTTGTAAATGCAACAATAACTAAGATTGTAAATTTTCATGAATTATTCGATTCATGAATGATTCGAATCACTCGAATATTCTAAGTATTTTTTCTAAATTTATGAATCTAAATGAATAGGCGTATGAATCAAACATATTTCGAATATTATGAGTGTTATGTATGTGTAATGTCAACATTGAACTCATACTCATTGCAACCTGTACTTAAGAATCAATGGTGTAGTGAGCACGAATGAATCAGAGTAGTAGTTAAATTTCAATACTCTAGACTCAATCATACTAAAAATTTCATGAGTACTTATGAGTAGCGAAAATGTGATTCATTGCTGATCTCTGTTCGCAGTGTCCCAAAACCCATACAAAAGTTGCCTTTTAGTAATTGGAAAATTTCTTTTAAAAATCCTCTGCATTCATGCACTAGAAGGGACATTGAAAATACTTTCGTTAGGGACTTAATCGCAAGTTGTCTGGCCGAATAAATCAAGGGATTTTCAAAGAATATTTCGGCAACCCAACAAACATTGTGTTGCTTTCAAAATTGTATGCCATAATAACAAAAACAAAAAAATAAAGAAAGGCAGGCTAAACAGTTCTCTAAAGATATAAGAAGATGATGTTTTATAAGAGCCTGGTGTTAACACAAAATGGTTTTAATCAGTTGCCAACAGAAGACTCATAATAGAAAAGTGAAACGACTCAAAGCCAATTCAGGAGATTTTTTCTATGCAGCCGGTGTATAGAGCTTGACGGTTTTAAAAATACGTAATAAAATTATAAATCTGCTGACTGAATACATACTTATTAGAGCCTTAGAACCTTGGAGCTAAACACCCAATATATGCCAATAGGCTAGAAAATGGGATTGTTAAAGTTTCAGTATTCAAAACAATCGAAAAACGCTAACAAGCGGCTTATTGATGTTAAATTTAAGAATAAATGCCATTTCTCTACCTATTAGATTGCAGAGGCCCATTAATATGCCTACGACCAACAAGATACCACGTCTCGATTAAACTTTTTTTTAAGAAATTCAAGTAGGTAGGAAGCTGTCTGAAGCTGATCTCCAATTTAATTTATTTTTTTAAGCATGCTTCAAATTTGAAATCGCTGTAGTGTAGTGGGTAGCGTGTTGGCTTATTAGACATGAGGCAGCGGTTCAAACCCTAGGTTAGACATCGAAACGAAATATGAAAAAATATTTCTTCGACGACTACCTCTCAGCAGACTTTTAACAAAAACTCTGAGAGTAAACGAAAAATTGCCATGAAAAAGTTTCTCAAAAATCTGTCGTTCTGAATCGACTTTAAACTGTAAGTCTCGCCACTTATGTATACAATTAACACACACAACATAGGTAGTGTAGTTTCTCACACTACCGTAATCCTAACTGAAGGGTTATAATGACCAATTATGTGTGTACGTATGAATGTATGCATGAAAATTCTGTTCAAAAATAATTCTCAAGTAACACGTTGCTAACGGCTTCTGCAGAAGCTGTAGAGATAAGAAAAAAGAAGAGACTCTCCTTCACCTGCTGGGTACATGCCCTGCCCGGCTCTTTGTCAAAGAAGAAAAAAGTACTTGGATGCTTACTACATGGATAATCTGGAAGAACTCTCAATGACTGATATTTGCAGCCTAAGTCGCTTTATCAGGAGCTCTGAGTGGTTTAAAGGTTAAGGGATATCGAAGAACTGTGGTAACAGAATGGGCCCCTTTAAAGTCTAAGTGTGTCTCTCCAAATCTCTTCTACTACCAACCTATCTAATTCTTAAGTACTGAAGCAGGCCATGGAATATTGCCTTCTAAATACCGTTTAATTTCTTAATTTATTGTTCAATTTATTAATTTATTTACACACACATACATACACACAACTATTATTATTGCCTTCATAATGAAATATATTCTAATATAATTCACTAAAAGCAAATTAATTTATAACCTTATATTCGCATAAATATTACGAAATCCTGAATCTAAGCGCTACCACATGCGACTAGCAGCAGTGTGCCACAAAAAACAAAAGGGATCAGTGCACGATATACTAATTTTGAGTGTATTTTGGCCAAATAAATCTTCTCAAGTACATACAACACATACATACATACATACATACTTATTGCATTGTAAGGTAATATTTCAAACCCGTAAAAGTCTCATATTTCACACTGCAAGTACAGAACGTATGCGAAAATGTAAAGAAAAGAAAAAAAAAACCAAGAAGAGGAAAGAAAGAAATTGTTTAAGAAGGTGACCTCGTAATAGTCAAGATTAATGGTCATTGCTGAAAATTAAACAAGAACTTATAGAAACGTAAACGTAAACGTAAACGTAAGAGGCGCAAATAAATTTTTATTTTATGTTCGTTCGTTTATACGTTCATTGTAGTTTGGGCCAGTTGAAGCCAAAGTACTTGTACGTTGTCGTACCGAGTATATAATATGGCTTTGGCTATTGCTATTGTTGTTATTGTTGTTGTTGTTGTGTTAAATAATACCTCGTATATTACAATACCGGCATATCAAGGACCATAATTCATTTTGCTTATACTTGCCCCGGCATACTAAGGGGTTCTAGAAACGGGGTATTCAGTTCAGTTAGCCACTTTTTCATGTTGGTGGCCATGTTGTATTGTTAAGCTTTATAAGACTTTCTTGTAAGAAATCCACTTGGTAAGGCCAAAAAGAAGTAAAACAATACGAACATGAGCTAGCCAGTAAAGGGGCGTTTAACCATCTTTAAGGTGGTTATAGAACGTTTCTCTACTTAAAGAAGAAGTTTATTGGATGCCAAAAGTGATACTCGAACAACTACAGCACTTATTGGAAGACTTATGAACTTGTAAGAAAATTCTTAAAACCTGCCAGCAAAAGTGTGTGTAATATATGAGGTTATAAATCTATTTTAGAGTCCTTTTTAAAGTACTTTTTTTTGGCACAAAAACAAAATGATAAAAAAAAACAAAGAAAGAAAATAATTTTTGCTAAAAACTGTGCACAATATATTGCGTGTGGAAATGCGTTCTTTCCAGTTATTGAAAATAAAAGGCAAATTTTCACTGTCTGTTGTAATACAGGTAAGGTCGGCTAAATACAAAAACAATGTTTTTTTTTGGTGGAATAAGCATTCCTTTGTATATACAAACAAAATCAATAAATTAAGTTCTGCAATAAAAATTAAATTGAAATAAATCTTGTATTACATAAACACGGATTTAGTTGAAATGAAAATTTTCAAATACAAATCTCGGTTATTAATCACATACTCACCTCTCCTTACTGATTTCTTAGTCATGACTATCTTAATTCACCTCTATCAACTTCACCATCTTTCTATGCAATTATTGGCTTTAGTTTCCTACGTTTTCCATTGTGAAATTCTGTGTACCGTACAATGTGGGTGTTTTGTTGTTGTCTATTATTGTTGTCTATATATCTGCATAACAAAATTTCCAGCACAGTCCATTATATCTAAGCTAATGACCAAAATAGTATAATTCCTCCCACCATCAAGCATCGAATAAAATTCACTACAAGCTTCTAAAGTCCATAAGGCTTCTGCTTATTATTATATAATGGCAGTAATTAGGCGATCTAAGTGCCCACGAGGTTCTATCAGGCTTCTCAAAAAGCTTGTCTGAAATTATTTTCTGCGTATTACTCGCGTAACGTGTTTCGGCCTCAGAAAGTCTATAATCTCGTTTCTTTCTTTCTGTTACTTTTCGGGATCATGGGACTTTCACAAAGCGTTTTGCTTTGCTTCAATTTCTTCAATAAATTTTTAAGATAACCAACTGACTTAGCAGCTCCTAGTATAGTAAGCTTGCCTAGTATATGTCGTTTCATCTGAAAAAGTATCGTATTGTTGTTGAGCTGAACGGGTCTAGTACGGAGCTCGTCATATTCGACATATTAAAGGGCATAGGCATTCCGATTAATTGACTGACTGTCCACACATATGACCAAGTTCAAATTCGTTTGTCTTTTCGTTTGCCCTTTAGTTTGCCTTTTAGTTTGCCTTTTTGTTTCCTTCTATGTTACAATGCCTTGCACCTAGCAGTGGCGAGTGTTGTGTCGACGTACATATACGGTGTAGAGAGCTAAAGCATCTCCTGACGTACTTTGATGTGACGAGATGCAATTCCAGCGCTTTGATTGCCGATTGACTGTAAATACACACGATCAAGTTTAAAGGAGGTAGGTTCTCGGTTTCAAACATACCGTGCAACTTGTTCAATAGCAAAAATCTCCTTTTAAAATATGCTGGTCTGTTTATGTAATATGTATGATCCCTTGCCATGAAAAGTTTTCTTTAAACTGTAGGTCCGCCCACTCATGTATAAAATTAACACACACAACATAAGTGGTGTGAGGCCCATATGTATAAAATTAACACCAAAACATAAGTGGTGTGGAGCTAGGCGCATGTGCTAGTTTATCGGAATAGACCTCAGATTCAGTACCACATTCCATTTCCAAGCCATCGGTGAAGATCATTATATCACCGTCACCAATGAAAGCTTCAGCAACCCATTCTTCCCTTGTGGGAATGTGAATTTTATATGTTCGTTCGAAATCAGACCCTGGTCCCATGCGATCATATCTAAAACCTTGATGAGTTGGTTCTAATTTATGCAGGATTGAAGCATGGCTCACCGTATATGGCCTAAAGATATCTATTAACTTAAGCCTCAGTGCAGACCTAACATACCCATTTCGGAGGAAAATGTCCAGTGACTTTAGAAACAATATGACCTCGAGGCCAGCCTGCAGTGTGGATATCAAAACATTCTTGTGCATGCCAACCTGTGTACCTTGTTCAGCGTAGCGAGATAGATCCTGGAGAAACCTTTAAATGATCAGAAATTTCCCAGCGAAAATTTTCTCGAAATTCATAAACAAGGACGAACGTTGAAACTACATTAACTAGCGCTTTAATTGCAGACTTGCTGTGAGAGCAAAATCAAGAGATTTTAAGGGAAAATCGTGCCACACAATAAGAATTGTGCCGCTTTCAAAATAGCCATAACCTCCGCCTGGAAAACGCTGCAGTGATCAGGCAACCATAAGAAAGTTGTTTATCAGAACTTTAAGTAAAAGTACCGCAGACCACCCTGTAATACATCCTTGAACCAACCTACGAATCTTTAGACAAGAAGCTTTTAGCCTTTTCGGCAACTTTCTCTCAGCCATCTTCTGGCATTCTTACGATGCTCTTTTGAATCATTACATACATACATAAGTAGTCAATACAACTCTTCAGTCAGGATTACGATCTAGCTTCTCACACCACACTTCATCGCTGAATGTCACCGTCGCGTTAACTTTATACATGAGTACTCCACATACAGTTTAAAAGTCGACACACAATGACGGATTTTTGAGATTCTCATGGCAATTTATTTTACTTTTTTGTTGGAGATGCAAATAGTCCAACGTTGTCAAATCGGAGCTTCTTGGCCGGCTATTGACATCATCAATTCGACTAATTAAACCGCCGTCAAACGTTCTGACGCAATAAATCGATTGTGGCATGAGATATGTAGCAAGTTGCATCATCCTCTTTAAGCCAAACATCGTTCACATCAATACCATGAAGAGCGGGTACAAAAAAATTGGTTATCATGATGCGATAGCTGTCTCCATTGACTGTAATGGATGAGCCGTCCTTATTTTCACAAAAATAAGGAGCAATGATGCCTCCGCTCCACAAGCTGCAGCAAACAATCACTCGTAATGGATGCATTAGGCTTCTGTAAGACCAAGTATGGGGTTTCTTAAGCCCTAAGTGCAGCAATTTGCTTACTGACGTACCCACCAAGATGAAAATGAGTTTCAATGTAAAAGATGATTTTGACATCATCGTGTAGTTTCACGTTGACCCAATCAAACTCAATGTTGTTTGAGAGTAAATCGTTTCATTACGTTCATTGGCGATAAGAATAGAATGACATAAGTATTGTTAAATTCGAAATAACCAATGATTCAAATATAAAACCGATATATGGCGCATCCTATAGTTTTCGTCTTTGTTTGAACCACAATAAATTCTAATCTTCCTTTTTAGGTTACATACTACCCTACAAATACGTATGCTATACGTTAAATATCATTTTGTTTCCCTAAACATAATTGGCCATTACAACCCTTCAGTCAGGATTACGGCCTAGCTTCTCACACCACTTATGTTGTGTGTGTTAATTTTATGCATGAGTGGCGGGACCTACAGTTTAAAGTCTACAAGTCCGAACGACAGATTTTTGAGAAACTTTTCATGGCAATTTTATTTACTCTCAGAGTTTTTGCCAGAAATCTGCTGAGAGGAAGTCGCCGAAGAAATATTTTTTTCATATTTCGTTTTTTATGTCTGACCGGGTATTCGAACCCTGGCCTTTCGTCTAATAAGCCAACACACTACCTACTAGACTACGACGACTTGTTTCCCTAAACCAATTACTAATTGCCATTAGCAACATTAACGTTTAGCTTCTCATTGAGCTTTAGTCCTCAAATTAACCTCAAATTTAATTTTTTTTGGTGTTCATTTCAAAAATTCTACGTATTTCGACCGTATAACAATGCATTTCAGTCTTCGTGATTCGTGAGAAATCTATATTATCCTTTTATTTATTATTTAGTTAACCTTGAGCTCCTTTTTTCTTTTTCTTCTTTTTTGTCCAACCACTCGTTTACGCTGTATGCGCAATTTAGCAACCCAAATAATCAACTCATTGTTATCCTTAATGACCATTTAAGCGAGATGGATAACGAAAAATAATACTCCACCACCAAAACAAAACAAAACTATAACGAGTCATCCATCTACACAATTGAAAATTAAAATAAAAAAGAAAAATGAAAAATAAAAACAGAGAAACAAAAAACAGAGAAACAGAAAATCATCATCTGCAGCCATGACTGACTACACATGGCTGACAAGTCGTACTCAACTCTGGTTACTCATTATTCACGAAAAACGTTCATAAGCAAAATAAACCCAGTAAGCTTTACATTACACATTTTATTTTATAAGCTGCGTTGAAATGCATGTTTTTCTTTGGCGATTGTACAAGCGTGTGTAGTGTGCTTTAGAAGAAAAAAAAGAATAATGACCACTTTGGCATCTCGTGGCAAATAACCATTCATCAATTTGTCCAAATTACAGACATTTCACATCGTTTGCTTGAATGTGTTTTTTTTCAGTTTTTTTTTTCTCATTTTTTTTTTCTTTCTGTTTCGTTTTCTTAAAATTCGTTTACACCAATTTTACGGATGAAGTATAACGAGCTTTTTTATATGAAAGGGGCGGCGAATTGGAGTGGAGGCACTGTATTTTGCAATAACGATTCTTAGTATTTAATGCAATACAATCGCTGTATTTAACTGGGCACCATAAATAAAATACGAATCCCATAAACAATGAAATGAAAAGAAATGCAACGTAAATGGAACAGCAGTGGCGACAGCAATAGTGCACAGAATGTAAGAGATTTCAATCACTTTGGAAGATAAGATTTGTTGAGAATAATCTTGGGTTATAAATTTGAATTTTGGATGGGTTTTGGAGCAATAGGAACTATCAGGATAACAACCTAGCAACGATAGATTTTTGGAGAGACTTTACATGACAATTTTATTTACGCGCAGAGGAATCCGAAGGACCTTAGGCTATCGTCTAATATGACAACACCCTACAGAGTACACTAAGGCAACTTGAATGGTAGCCATATTGTGATCTTTAATCAGAGATTGCATTGCTTTTAAACTTACCGGAAAAGCTTTAGACTGCGAGAAAGTTGATATACGGCAAACAAAAAAAACAGAAATTGTTCTAGAAATTGTTACGAACCATATTGTGTCTACCATTATAGGGTGGGCCAATTAAAAGTTTAAATTTAAAAATGCATTTAAACAGTAAACGGTTTGAAATTTTTTTAAATTTATTTTTTTTTTTTGTTGTAAAGTACAATTGTTCCGTTTAGAAATGGAATATTATGGCTATTATGGAATATGGCTGCCGAGTGGTTCAAGGCCAGGGTTCAAATCTCCGGTCAGACATCAAAACAAAATATGAAAAAATATTGTTTCGGCGACTTCCTCTCAGCCGATTTCTGTCAAAAACTCTGAGAGTAAATAAAAATTGCCATTTCTCAAAAATCTGTCGTTCGGAGTCAACTTTAAATTTTAGGTCCCATCACTCATGTATAAAAATTAACACACACAACATAAGTGGTGTGAGAAGCTGGGCCGTAATCCTAACTGCAGGGTTGTAATGGCCAATTATGTATGTATAAATACATTACGTATGGCATTACAAATGTTGTCCTTCAAATGGTCAATTGACTCTGGTTTGTCAGCTTATCACTTTTCTTTAACGACGGCTCACAAAAAATAGACCATCGGCGTAAAATTGCAGCTTCTTGGCGACCAATTAACATTACCATTTCAATTCATTTTCGAAGGAATATGGGCTAATGATGCTTCCGCTCCACAATCCGCACTAAACAGTCACTCGTAGTGAGTGCATTGGCTTCTGTAAGACCACGTGTGGATTTTTTGAACCCCAAATGAGGCAATTTTACTTATTAACGTACCAATCGAAATTAAAGTGAGGATCATACGAAAAGATGATTTTTTTTTACCGGCAAAATCGACATCTTCGTGCAGTTTCTCGTTGGTCCATCAATCCAATTAATCCCAATGTTGCTCAAACGTAAATCGATTCAATGCGTTCAGAGAAATACTTGGCATACTAGAGCTAGATACCAGGTCTTAGAGCGGAAATTTTAGATCGATCTCATTAACAACATCATTAGAGAAATAACAAGTACTTTTAGCCAATAAAGAGGGAAATTCTTCATACAAATGCCTGACAAGCCAGGGAGATGAGAGAGAGAGGGAGACGCAAGAGCTTATGACACACTAAGCTTATGACACTCTAAACCGTGATATAAACTTTTTACAATGCCATGACCTTTGCTGCCGACTTCCTGTCAGCAGGTTTCTATCAAATAAAATTGTCGCGAAAAAGTTTCTCACTCTCACAACTCTGTCAAATCTTTAAACTGTAGGTCTAGCCATGTATAAAATTAGCACACAAAATAAAAGTAGTGTGAGAAGCTATGTTGTAATGTTGACTGAAGGGTTGTAATGATTAGTTATATATGTATGTATGTATGCAGACATAAGGATGAGTTCTTGTAAGTGACGCGAAATCGACTGCATCATTATGATTATTAGGACGTACACAACATAAGTGAAGTGAAAAGTTAGGTTGTAGATTGCTTACTGAATCATTGGACGCCAATAAGTGTTGTAATGACCAATTATGCAATACAATACAACAAAATCAAATTCATATTCACAGAGAGCCTTATTCCTAAGTAACGCACATCGCAAATGATTTCTGCAGAAGCTGCAGAGTTTAGGAGGAGGAAGAGCCCGGCGCTATGTCAAAGAAGGAAGAGACATCTTGATGCCTACAATATCGATGATTTAGCTGATTTGTAGATTGATTGATATCGGTAGTTTGAGTCGCTTCATTGGAAGCTCTAAATCGTTCCAGGACTAGAGGATAAGTAACATTAATTGTGGTATCACAATGGGCCTAAGTGCATCCCTCATGGAAGGTCGGCCACCTATACCTACTTACCTAAGTAACGCTCTATCATCCTAGAAACTCTTAAAGTCAACAAAGCGGCTTAAAACTTGGTAACCCATACAGGAAACTAAATAAGCAGATGAAAATGCATTGTGACTGTCCTATGAAATTAAATTTAGCAAGACTCAATTCAATCACGTCAAGTGTGATGTATTAAGTCCAGTAAAGTTGCTAACATTCGTTCTCTTAAGCGCTTTTGCGGCGACACCACTGTAAAATACGCACTCACTTTGACACCACCATCAAATATTACCACCAGTTCATAGCAGTCAGCAGCCAGCAGCCAGCAGTCGTAGTGGTGGTGATGGTGGTGGTGATGGTAGTGGTAGTAGTAGTGGCAAAATTGCCTTTCGTGTAAATCATTTTGAAATTTATGGTTTAACCAAACTAATCATTTTGCTAAAAGACAACAACTGTATTTTAAATAGCTTGCTCATGCTGCTGTTGCTGCATCGACTGCTGTTGCGGTCTGCTGCGTGCAAATGTTTAATAAACGGAAAGAAACCTAAATGGCTGGCTGAGTAAGCTGGTTGAATGGCTGACATATTGAAAAACAATTTCGTTTAATATAATAATCATAATGAAAAATTATTTATAATTTTCACAAAATCGATCATCATTTGGATGCGTAACATTTTCAAATTAATTAATATTCCATTGAAAGCGAACAGTGATAATAAATATTGAAAGCTTTAGAGGACATTGGCTTTTAAAAATTTTCATTTTTTTTTTCGTTCACATAATGAATGACATGTTTGACTGGATGTGGCCATCCAGCCGTCATTAATTATCAAAGAAGACAATTTGCCTTCAGTCCTTAAATAATTGATCATTTGTGTGTCTAATTGGATTTGTTTTACCTTTTCAAAACACATCAACATCAAGCCACAGTGAGTGCCTCTCTCTCTCTCTCGTTTGTGTTTCCAATTTTTTGTGGATTCTACTTTTGGTTTTTATTTTTTTTTTTGTTCTTTCCTTTATGATAAGTTTCTTTGGTTTAAAAAAAAAACAAAATCATTTAAACTTATTGGTCACACCATCACCATCAGCATCATTATATTTGTGTGTGGAATTATATTTTTCACAACCGCATGACAAGCTGTCATGACAAGTCATCATTTTGATCTGGGTCGTTATAGAAATCTTGCCTTTGGCCATGATAAGTATGTTTAAACAAATTGTTGGAGTCTGTTCTTTTATTTTTTTCTTCTGTTATGCTTTTGTGAATGGATTTGACCAAAACGGCCGGCATCGTTAATGTTTTTTTTTTTTTTTTTTTTTTTTTTTTTTTTTTTTTTTTTTTTTTTTTTTTTTTTTTTTTTATCGGCATTATTATTTTCAAAATTGTGAACGATTTTCACATCTCTGCCATCCGCTCGTATATACTTCCTATCGACTCGAAATGTCTATCATTTTCGATTGCCACTTGTCTTACGCAATTATTTGTTTTGTTATGTTGAGATTTCATTTTTTTTTTTTTTTTTTTTTAAATTTGTGGTCAACGATTTTGATTGTAATTGCCTGTGAGGTTTGCTGAAATCTTTTTATTTTTTTTTTTGGCTGATATGAGACAAATATTTGATTTCTTCTATTAAATCGTTTAAGGCAAAATTAAATTTAATAAAAATCTCAATTGTATTTGCTTTCCTTTTTTTTAAGTAGCCCCTCTTATTAGTTCAAACTGTTGACGACTGAAATTTTAGGAGAAAACATTGTCAGATTATAGAACATGGCTTGCAACTCGATCGTTCAAATTCTGTTTTATGTTGATGCAAAAGCAACAACAATTGCAGTTTTAACTTTTGACTTTTTTAGGTTGAAGTGGTTTAGACCAGAGATCAGCAATGAATCACTTTTTCGCTACTCATAAGTACTCATGAAATTTTGAGTATGAGGGTCAATAGTATTGAAATTTAACTACTTTGATTCATTGTTACTCAGTACAACATTGATTTATACGTACAAGTTGCAATGAGTATGAGTACAACGTTGACATCGAACTCATAACATTCGAAATATGTTTGATTCATACGACTACTCATGCAGATTCATAAATTAGGAAAATAATTATAATACTCATAAATGATTCGAGTGATTCAAAACTTCTTCAAAATTTACAATCTTAGTTTTTGTTGTATTTACAACAAAAGAAAAAAGACACACAAGCGAACAACACAGAGTAGCAAACAGAGCAAACATCACAACCTTCTAGCGAGTATTATAGTGTTCGTATGCGATTCATACTTATTGTGTGATTCTTTTATGTGTTGAGTCATGGAGAGTAGAAATCACAACATCATGCGTAAGTGTTAAGTGTAGTATGATGAGTACTTCAAACTTTGTATATGAGTAGTATGAGTATGATATTAAAATAAGTATGAATGCGTATAAATATCAGAAATTATGGGAATGATTCAAATCTACTCATCTCTTTGAAGACTCATTGCTGATCTCTGGTGGAGACCCACCATAAAGGTTCAAGGTCTCATGCCAATAAGCATTCATTTAAGCTTTCAAGTTGGCTTGTTATGAGTTGATTGTTGATAGCTACAAATAATATTTCCTACAGAAAATCAATACATGGTACAAACTTTCTCAGCTTCTTTCAGCCCACTTTTCTGGATTGATTTAGGTTTGATATCGAGCATACAAACAAAGAAATGACATACAAAGTGTATCACAATTTCGATCTCTTTTCCAAATGTCATGCATTACAACATAATACATACATACATACATAATTAGTCATTACAAGCTTTAAGTTACGATTACGACCTAGCTTCTCATACCACTTATGTTGTGTATGTTAATTTTATTCATGAGTGTAGGACTCGCCAACAGTTTGAAGTCGTTTCCGAACGACAAGTTTTTGAGTAACTTTTCATGGCAAATTTTTTTTTTTAACCACTCAGGAATTTTCGCCAGAAAATCTGCAAGAGGAAAAGCTCCGCAGAAATATCTATCATATTTTGTTTTGTTCGAGATGTCTGATTTGGGGTTTGAACCGAACCTTCACTTCTTATAAGCCAACACACTATCAATTAGACAATTAGGCATCTTCAGGTTTCAAGTACATCTTCATATTATTCAGAAGAATCACCACAGAATCTTCATATTGTATACGACACGATCCACATTCTGAACAGATGTAATTGAGGTCTACAGAGTTCTGTCAAAATGATGGCTACAAATCTCAAACTATTTCTGGGGACTACTTGTATTTCCTAATAAAATATTCATTGACTCTCTTTATTTTCCCTATCATTGACGAAACTGTAGCAGACATGTTTTCCTATTCACCATAAAAGGTTTTTGGATCTATTAGCGGCAGGAAAGCTGAACTCTTCATGGCCTACAGTCTGTTATACTATTTCAAGCCAGTCTCTATATCTTATCCCACTACATTTAACATGATTTCGGATATGTTTTGTCTACCTAAACAATGGCCTCATAGGTCACTATTTAAGTGGATAACATGGTATATAGCTAGGGCCCAGTACTTAAGTTACTTTTCTAGGAATTCTCTATATGCACCTATCCACAATTTCGGTAAAAAATTTTAATAAAAAGGAAGGAGAATGGAGGAAGGAAGTAGAAAGTGAGGCATAGGGGTTTTGTATTGATTTTATTTTTAATGCTATAAAATCCATACGTACATAAAATAGCTGGAATATATATTCTCGTATCCGATGTCCTATATACTATAACTGTATACCGCTGTTAACCATTTAACGTTACTCTGTTAACTTCAAAATTTGCTCTGTTAATACCAAAATTGCTTGTGCTAAGCATTTTGGTTTGTGTCTTTGCTAATTAAATACGAAATTGTCTTCACACACATATGGAAAGTCTGCTGAAGTTCTAGAGGAGCGAGTTTAGCGTTGTTATCATAGGCATTACTTGTCATTTCGTTCTAGGCACTAGAGCCTTGGTGTTGGCCATAACATTTGCAGAGACTTGAAAGACGGGAAAGAGAGAGGAAACTATTTCTTAGCTCGAAAGGCATTTTGTTGCAGTGCCAGACTGGAATTTTAGAGATATTGCATGAACCCAAGTAATCTATCCCAGATTGCTTATCTCAAGTATTCTTATAAGAAAATATTTGCTTCAATGAGAAGCTAGGTTGTAAGCCTAACTAAAGGGTTGTAGGGACCAATTAAGTGAATAAGTAAGTAAACACTTATTAACCCAACCTTTTTAATTTGACCTCATATATTAAGAACACAGTGGCTTTTGATTTAACAACCTCTGTACTGTCTCTGATGTGCTTAAAAGCCAATGTAGTTTGTTCGACTTTAAAAGTAATGTTAAGCTGATTACACCCCTGTTAAGTTAACAGACAGTTTCAAAAAGAAACTGCTTTTCATACTGTAATGTTATACTAGGAACTGTTTGGACCTTGTTTATTAAACACATGATATTCTAGGTGTTACTCACACCTAGAGTCATTAAATCTATCCTCATAACAATTTTTAATGCATTGTCATAAGCTGACACAGGGCTTGTCAATTAGTCTTATGAGTTCTTTTTTCTTTTTTTTTTTTTGTCTTGACATTTAAACAACATTCTACTGTCATCTACAAATTATGTTGGAATATCAAATTAATTTCTGTGATCAAAAGAAAGAAAGAAAGAAAGAGAAAAAACCCCATTGAAATCAACTGTCTGAATAGAAAATGCTATTCAAGGAAACTATGGTCAATTTGCCATCATCAAAGGCCTCACAACTAGAAATTAAAAATTATGAACAAAACTGCCTAATACCCACACTGCATACATACAGATGTATGTACGTACATACGCCACCCAAGGCAAAATTCAAAAATACTTCACATGTTGTTTTTAAAGGATTTTGAATATGAAATTGCTCATCAAATACAATTTGAGTTACAATATTGTAAGTGAATGACTGAATGAATGAATGAGTGAATGACTGAATGAATGAGTGAATCAGTGCGTTCTATTCTCATTGCCGTCAACATTTTGTTGTTGTTGTTGTTGTTGTTGTTGTTGTTGTTGTTGTTTTTGTTTACGATAAGCATTCTATGTCAGCTTGTCTTCTTTACTAACTGACAGCTGGACTTGACTGCTGGACTTCCATTTATTTTGCTCCTCTTCAGTTCTGTTCAGTCAATCCCTCAGCCTTTATTTATTATTTTTTTTTTTAATTTTTCCCAGCACTCCTACTGCTGTGGTCAGCTAAACTATTTTCCTGTCTAGTTGTCTGTCAGCCAAGTCAAAACATACAACAACAACAACAACAACAACATTCGTATACAATTCTCATACATTTTCCAGTATATCTGAAGGGATGTGTATGTGGATATTGTGCATTAACATTTGCAAAGTGTATGAAAATCATTTTCTCTATCTGAACACAGATAGACAGACTCCTTCTCATCATTATAATCTTATTATGTTGTTGTTGTTGTTGTTGTTGTTGCTGTTGTTCTAGGTAAAGTTTAACTTTTGGACCAACACATACGCATTGAAATGTATACCAGAAAAGGAGAATATTTGACTGAACAAATTCATGATTTCCTTTTCACATCACATCCCATCGCATCGCATCGCATCGCATCGCATTGCATCACAATCATTCTGTATGTGGGTCTCCATATTCTGTAATACTCTTGGCAATTTTTGTTAGACGAATGAGATGGATGGACACATGAATTTGCATATGTTTGCTGTCATGACGTAAATCGTTTTAACTCAAAGTCTAAACAGCAATAACAACAACAATTGTTTATTTGCAAATCACACTGACAGAAAATATGGGAAAACTCATAAGAAATGATGCAACGAACGGGGAATAACAAAGTCCATCAAACTGGTACTCGTAGGATTAACAGAGGAACCATATTGGCTGCATTAGGTATTATCAAACCCGGTTTGAAGGTATTATGCAAATGGTTGCGATCATGATAATCGATGATCAACGAATGCAATGTTTACTATACCTAATGAGCTATTCAGGTACTTTGGCGAGGCAAGTGGTTACAGGACAATAGATCTGAAAGTCACATGAGCATGGAAGTATAGGAACTATGGTTGCATCATACTTGTATGATGAAATAGGTGGCGTTGATATTATCACGGCATCTTATAGGACTCAAGAAAGCTATACTCTTTGAGGCTATACACATTATCTTGCTGGAAAAATTCCTTTTTCTTAGACAAATGCCGCCGTTCTTTTCAAATTCTTATTAAATCGATTGAAAAATTCAGCATAACCTTTGCCATTCCTTTTAAATGTTGTCAATGAAATTTAGTTGGCCTCACAGTACCTCATTCGATCAGACCAATTTTCTTGCACTTTTTAGAGCGTATGGGATCCTATAGGCAATGGCATTACGAATGTTAGTCTTCTAATGTTCATTTGTCTCTGTTTTGACGGCATAATACTTTTCTTAATGTGCCTCACAGAAAATAGTCCAACGGTGTCAAATCCCAGCTTCTTGGCGGCTAATTGGCATCACCTTTTCGTCTAAATTAACGGCTATCAAATGTTTGAGGCAATAAATCATTTGTGCATAAAATATCTGGCAAGTTGCACCATTCTGTTGAAACCAAACATTGTTCGCAATAATACCAAGAGCGAGTACAAAAAATCGAATGTCATGGTGCGATGGGTGTCCATGGACCGTAATGGTTGAGCCGTTCTCATTTACTGTTCCACAAGCCGTACCAAACAGTCACTCTTAATGGGTGCAATGACTTTTGACACGTACGAGTTTTCTAAGCCCCAATGCGGCAATTTTGCTTATTAACGTACCCACCAAGATGTAAATGAGCTTCATCAGAAAAGTTTATAAATTTTTTTGGCAAAATCGATCCTCGTTGGCCCATCTAGCGAAGCGAGTAGTCATGCGGCTTCAACTCTTAAACCTATTGAACTTTGTAAAACGTCATACCGAGATCTTTTTGCAAAATTCGACGTAAACTGCGTGAATTGTTCAATTTTTGAGAACGATGATGAATCGATGTTGATAGATTCTCAAGTACACTCTCAGCCACTGCTTCGATATTTTCTGGTGTACGCACTGTAGGAGCACACTCACGTCTTGGCGCATCAACAATGAAATCAGTTTCACAAACTTTAGCCATAAACTTGCGTGTAAGCTAGCAAATTATATACGNNNNGTACGAGCACACTCACGTCTTGGCGCATCAACAATGAAACCAGTTTCACGAACTATAGAACTATACTTGGACACTGTTGGTGCTTCTCTGCAACCTAATTTTGCGCAACATTTTCCTGCAGTTTCCAAACAATTGTCTTTGTTTCGGAAATAAATATCCAATAAATCCCAACATTGCTCAAGCGTAAATCGATTCATGACATAAGTATTGTCAGTTTCAAAATAACCAATGTTTCGAATTTAAACCGATGGCGAACTCGACTTATTTGAAAAAACTGTCCTATTGGCTGACAAATTCACCTTGACCTTCAATTGCGTTCTATCGGTTGAATTATAATGGATTTACATTTCGTTCTTGGTAGCGAAGCAATACAGGAATTTATGCAACGCCATACATTTCTTTAAACTAGCGACGACAAAATTGTTTTATTGAAGGCTAAGACTAAGAAGCCAAACAATAAAGAACATCTGTAAGTTAGCTGAGCATGTATCAGATAGGTTCAAAGCAAAACTACTGCTCATTAATCTGGTCTTTCTTTTAGATGCACGAGAGCTATTGACATTAATTACTATGGTTTTGCAGCTGAAAAATGTCAAACTGTTTTGAGACTTCTAGTGATTAATATGTGGGAAACCATTGTGAGTCTTTTAAAGCTTTAAAAATATGGAAATGAAACTGACTATTCATAACCGATTGGCTGTACCGTTTGGCCAACTTAACAATATTTTTATGGAGTTGGATTTATAATCTTTGTTTTATAGCCTTCTCGTAATTTCATTCGTATATGCTTATGCAGTACCGTACCTTATGTGCATTTTGTTGTTGTCTGATTGTCTTGTAACAATATTATGGAATACATTTCTTATAACCAAAATCCCTTGTATAAACTGTCTTAATGAAAGTGTCAAAATTAAAATCGCAATTTTAACCAAAAAAATTTCTCTGAGTGTACATTATGTAGCCCACAAACATTTTATACGATATTAGACAAACTTATTTACAATTTGCTTTGCCAACAATTGTTGATTTACATTTTCAGTTTGATTTTGACTTGCATTTTGATTCTACACCCTTCCTCCTGTTCCTGTTCCCATACCACCACCAACCGTTTTCGATTTTCCATTCTGTTTTCTGTTTTGAATATAAACTGAACATGAATGAATGAAGCTGTCTTACCAAAAAGGCTTAACATTGTTTCTAGTCATAGTTGGGCATACTACTCGTATATACATACATACATACATACATACATACAATATTGAGAAATGTTTGAAGTTTAAACTTTCAAGTCACTGTCAGAAACATAATTTAGCAGTAACATTTTACCCATTTTTTGGAAGATTAATTTGTTAGTTTTACTTGAGTGAGAAAATAAATTTTTGAAATTCACAAATTATGACATGAAAGATTTTGCCATAGATTGTCTAGTTAGACATGAGCTAATAAAACCTAAAAAGAAAGTTAATACTGAATAGAAAGAAATTAATTTTCAACTATTTTGAAGCATCAATTAAGAATAATCACAGCATAAAGTTATAAAATTTAATTTAAATTGAAAGAAAATATTCATACGCGTAGATGGTTAGGACACCCTTCATTTATATTTGAATATGAAGTGCACGAAGTATTAAGATTGGCACTCCATTTTGCAGTCTTTAAATAACATAATTAGCCATTACAACCCTTCAGTCAGGATTACGGCCTAGCTTCTCACTTAGACTTAAGCGATAAATTTCTAAACGAGAGAACTTGCTGCAATACCTACAACTGCATCAGAAACGAAACATGAAGTAAGCTGTGGAATTTATTTCAGCTTCCCATTGTCTGTTCGGTCTTTTCGTATCCCTGCTAGATACGTGAGATTTTCTCGATAACTCCTACGATTATCATAAATCTGTCAGAATTTGGGCGCATTAACAAGGAGCAAAGAAGCCAGTGGATGTTGCCGTGGTCCAGTAGGTAGGTGTTAGCTTATTAGACGTGAAGCCACGTTCAAACATTTCCATCAAAACGAAATAATGAGAGAGATACTTTTTCGGCGACTTTCTCTCATTGGATTTCTGGCAAAAACTCTGAGGGTAAATAAAATTGCCATGAAACAGTTTCTAAAAAATCTGTCATTTGGACTCGACTTTAAAACTGCTTGGTGCCGCCACTCATGTATAAAATTAACACACACAACTGTAAGTGGTATCAGAAACTAGGTTGTTATCCTGGCTGAAGGGTTGTAAATTTATTCCTAAATATTTATACAGTACCGTAGCTTATGTGCATTTTGTTGCTGTCTGTTTGTCTTGTTGTTGAACGCTTAACAATATCTTCGGATACATTTCTACGGACAAAAATCTCTTGTATAAACTGTCTTAATGAAGTGACAATTTTAAACGTTTCAAAACATTAAATTATATAAGCATGGCCCATATGTCTAGCTTGTTATTTTAAGATGGATGATTGGTGATTACTGTAGAACAATTTTTTATAAACCTGACGGAATAACAGCAGCATGTTGAAAATAATTAACAGAAAGGTTATATAAGAAAGGAGTATATCCTATAATTGCTACCTCGGACCTGATATACACCCTGATGTTTCTTCTGGTATGCATTTACATCATCATTCAACCTATTTACTGTGTTCGAGCTGATGCCCATTCTGATGTGGTATATCCTGAGTCTGAATTGGCCTGTCAATAAATTGGTTACCAATCTATACTAATGGTAGGTAATGCTGCCAGTCAGTTTTAGTAAAACTGAGTCGTGTACACCGTATGATATTACATCCTGTATAGTTTCATTATTGTAAAGTTTGATCATTGTAGTTAAAGAATTCTGTAATGCAGTAAAGTGATCGAACATTATCTTCAACGACTTCCTTTCATCAGTCTTCTGGCAAAACCTCTGACGATAAATAATTTCGTGAATAACCTTTTCAAATCTGTTATTCATAAGCGACACTAAACTGTAGGTCCCAGCTCTCATGGAGAAAATTAACACATACAACAGGGGCGGTCAAACAAGCTATGCTCTGATGCTGATTAAAGAGTTTAATGGCAAATTAAGGAGAGGAGATCTACCAACGGCCTCATGCCAATTGATATACACCTTTGCCATCACTTAGGCTTGTTGTGCGCTCACCATAAGGAATATCATCTTACTTTCTACATTAACTGTGCATCACCTAGAAACTTCCTGAACATCTTTGAGTCCATTCCCCTGAGATGCGTTATGTCTGGTAGAGTGTCATCCCCAAAATATTGGGATCTCGATCTTACAAAAGCTGAGCAATAGTACATAAAGTGCTCCATCGTTTCGATGTCTTCACCGTATGCTTGCATTCAAAATATTCCATCACGTCTATACGGTCCATGTACTGCATAGTGTCCCGAAAGTATGGTCATTAGTGTGCTTAGGTGGCTCTTATATCGTTCTAAAATACTCATGGTTCTCATCTCATTAGGATCGACCCGAAAAAAACGAAAGCAGAATTCTGAAAAAAATTCTTCTGAGAATAAATTAAAAAGGCCATGAAAAGCTTTTCAAAAATCTGTCGTTCGAAGTCGAATTCAAACTGTAGGTCCTACCACTCATGTATAAAATTAACACACACAACATAAATGGTGTATGAAGATAGGTCATTATCTTGACTGAAGGATTGTAATGATTATGTATGAATAACCGTAGAAACGGTTAACTTGTCTAAATAGGCCTCCAAACCAAAAACCTAATGCTCGTTTACTAACAGCATGCATATCCCTAACTTTATTTGCCTTCAAATTTATATTTTTCTTTAGAAAGTTTTATTTTCTCTTCTCTCTCTCTCTCTCTCTCTCTCTCTCTCTCTTTATCCATCTATTGTTTTCGCCGTTCATTTTTATTTTCTAAGACCATAATCAAAATGAAGGGCCTGAATAATAAATGGCCCCGAGTGTCTAGATCTAAAACATGCGGAAGACAGCAAAACGTTAATCACGTTGAGTTATGTGACAGTCTTATTGGTGTTTGATAATGGGTATGGGCACTCTCCTTTGTGTGTATGTGTCTCTCTAAACAACAACACCTTCTCCTGCCACCCCCGCGTCCTCATCCTCCTCCACATAAAGCTTTCTTAACCCTGACTAAGAGTAGAAAATATATCACCATGATGTTATTTGTTTTGTTATTGCTTTTCTGTTGGCGATATGTTGCTACCATTATTTACCATTTCTTTGTCAGTTGGTTGGTAATGTTTAAGACTTATTGTTGATGTTGTTGCTGTTGTTGTTATTTCTGTTGCTGTTGTTTGGTTGCTGCATTTATTTGTTTGTCTTCAGTGCATATGTGGATGAGTACAATCAACCACTTTCAAAAGTTATTTTCATTTGTATGTGTCGCATTCATTTGTCTTTCACGAACACGAACACGAACACGAACACGAACAAAATACAAGTGTTTGGTGTATGGTTGCTGCTCTTATCCTTTTATTTTTTTGCTCTCTTGTTCTTACAGTTATTTTAAATCCTATTCTGCTTCTGTTGGCTATTGGCATGGACAGCCACACGTACATGCATGCATTTATTGTGTGTGTGTATGAATGTATGTCTACTTTGTTAAATGCGCCTGAGTATGTTGTTGACATGTGAATGAATTACTTTAAATTTGTTTTTTATTGCTTCTGCACTCAATGTAAAGAGTTTGTTGCAATACTGGGTAAAGAAGTTAAATTGTATTGTATCGGATGGTGTTGGTTTCTGTTTCTTTTTTTAGTTTAACAGACCACAATATAAAAAAAATATTTCTGATGTTGCCAAAAAAAAAAAATTCAAATAAGATGTGAGATTTGACGTCATTATGAAATTTCAATTTTGAAAAATTTAAATAATCTGCAATTAACAATAAATTCTGCGAATGGGTCAATAAAATGTTGGATCAACTCTCACTGCTATTAACTCTGGTAAGCCCCTAACAGTCAAATTAAAGGAACATGGACTGCAAAAAGTTGGATTTGATTTGATTCTCAAACTATCAACAAACAGCCTCAGTAACTTTCACTTGATGTTTTATAAGAGTGATAGGATCACTGAAGCAGCATTTTTTCTTAAAACAACATTATCTTCTTTGCTAGTCTCTCTCTCTCTCTCTTTTTCTTCCATTCTGTTCCTATAATTTTGGTACATCATCATACAACAAACCATTTTGGACCTACAGCTTAATGTCCGAACGATAGATTTTTTGAGAAACTTTGTTTGGGAAAGTTTTTATTTACTCCTAGAGATTTTGCCAGTAATCTGTCAAGTGGGCGATTCCCAATGTAGTGGATAAGATTCTGTAAACCAACACCCCTAAACGCAAGCTCTGTTGAAAACATTGCCGCTATGCATGTGAGTATACATTAAAATCCGGGGCAGTCGATGTAATGTCACTTACAAGAACTCAGCCGCACCTCTGTCAGACCACAACTTGGTAAATTTCGCCTCACGACTTGCACTTTACCCGTGCACAATTCAGCTGATCTAGAAACTGAAGGTAAACCACCATAAACAATGTTGTGTAATCGCTGAATTGGCTCTAGGATATCATCCTCAGCAATGAATCCCAATTCTGGATGAGAGGGTACCAAACAAAATTATCGAATTTGGAACGATATCAATCCATACTAGATCCAAGAGAATTTCATGCATTCCGAAAAAGTCACTCTTTGTGTGTAGATTTTTGGCGGGCGGCATTATCAGTCCATTTTTCTTTGGGAACGATATTGAGCAGGCCTCTACTGTTGACGATGGGCACTATAAATGGGTGATTACTAACTTCTTTTGGCCTAAAGTGAATGATATGGGCATCATGCCATATTAGATATACAGCACCACGATTTGGGAACATGGTCAAACATAAAGTAACATGGAGACGTTTAAACTGGCCACCGAAATCGTGTGCTTTAACCTCCTTAGACTTTTTCTTGCGATTTTTTTATAAGTTGCAGTTATATGCGCTTAAACTACAAGCCACAGCGACCCTCAACGCCAACATAAACCAAGCCATAGGTTACAGTCAACCTGATCTCTGGTCTGGCGCATACTTATAGAAAATTTGACATTTCGGGTGTGTTCGATCTAGAGAAGCCTTGGTAGACATTATTTGATGGCATCAAAAAGTCTTTCAAACGAATTCAAAAATTCTATAATATCTCATAGGCATTTTGATTTTTTTTTTAAGATACTAAGCGTCGTCAATTTAAGAACAATAAATTAAGTGCGGTCAAACGATTGTCTATGATTGTACTGTATTAATACATAACATATATACCTACAAACGTACATAATTGGTCATTACAACCCTTCAGTCAGTATTAAAACCTAGCTTCTCACACCACTGATGTTGTATGTTTTAAATTTTATACATGAGTGGCGGGAACTACAGTTTAAAGTCGAATCCGAACGACAGATTTTTAAGAAACTTCTTTCTGGCGATTTTATTTTACTCTCACAGTTTTTGCCACAAATCTGTTGAAGGAAGTCGCCAAAGACACATTTTTTTGTGGTTCATTTTGTTGGAAATGTGTGATCTGGGGTTTGAACTGTGGCCTAACGTCTAATAAGCCAACGCACTAATTACTGGACTACGTCCTCAATAAGTGTTTCAAACAAATAAAAAATTTCAATGATAACTCAAATACGCTTTGTTTTTCTTAAGATAGGAAGCGCATAATGGCAGACCTGATGTATAAACTTATTTAGAATAATAAGTTCAGTGCGGCCAAACAAATGTCTATTACTGTACTATATTAATGCCCCATTAAATTAACTCTTTTTTTTTCAAAGACAAGAAGAACTTAATGAAAGACCCAGTACATATAAACAAAATAAGTTGAGTAAATTAAGTGCGGTCAAACGATTTTCTATTACTGTACTATATTAATGCACCTTTAAATTACCTTATCTTTCAAAGACAAGAAGAACTTTATGAAAGAGCCAATACATAATAATAAGACAATAACTTAAGTGCGGTCAAACGATTGTCTATTACTGTACTATATTAATGCACCTTTAAATTACTTTATCTTTCAAAGACAAGAAGAACTTTATGAAAGAGCCAATACATAGATAATAAGGACAATAACTTAAGTGCGGTCAAACGATTGTCTATTACTGTACTATATTAATGCACCTTTAAATTACCTTATCTTTCAAAGACAAAAGAACTTTATGAAAGAGCCAATACATAGATAATAAGGACAATAACTTAAGTGCGCAAACGATTGTCTATTACTGTACTATATTAATCCCCATTAAATTAACTTTTTTTTTCAAAGACAAGAAGAACTTAATGAAAGACCGAATACATACATATAAACTAAATAAGAACAACAAATTAAGTGCGGTCAAACGATTTTCTATGTTTGTACTGTATTAATGCCGCCCTATTTTTCAAACAGTAGTATTCAAACCGAAAGTACTATCCAGTAAAACTAATAATTTCATCATCAATATCTTGCAGAACCAAAACCAAACTTCTATGGTAGGTATACAGAGAGTGTAATTGCATTATTTTACAATTTCTTAAGTTCAAACTTAAATTAACTTATAATCTAATAATTCGTGAAACGCCATTATAAACAAAGATTTGTTTTTCAGGAAATTTACCAAAGCAATCTGGCCTCTGGCATGCTAAAAATTTAAATCCTGCAACAGAATTGCTAGAGATTTACTTTATTTTTAACTCTACTACACAAACACAAATACACACACACACACTCACGCTTCTCTAAAAGTATTTATTTTGATAGTAAATGAAACAAGGATAAAGAGAAGAGAAAAAAGAAGTCAACGAATTCTTAACACAACCCCCATGTAACAGCGCAAATTCACTCTAGCATGGAAGCATTTGGTTCCACAATCAATTTAAACAAATAATAATCCCTTCTTACTTCCCGGTCGCACACAGGCAACACACACACACACACACAACACCAAAAGATATTCACAAGGTCGCCATATAAAATTCTACCAAAAAAACATAATCAAGGACACTCAGCTCCACCGAACTACATACTACATACTAAACCATTGGTTTGAAGCACAACCATTTGCAGAGAAGGTTTCTGCCAATGCGAAACATTCAAGTTTCTGTTTCTGTTTTTGTTTTCTGTTTTCTGTTTTCTGTTTCTGTTCTTTTCTTATTTAATGTTGTTGACGAGGTTGGTATTGCTGCTGTTGCTGCTGCTAAAGTTGTTTGTTTGTTTGTTTTCCTTTCCATTTTAGTTTCCTCCTTTCAATGTTCTACTCTTAGTTATTGGAGTATTCAATGCCACTAGGCTCTGTTGTTGCTGTTGTTTCAATTTCATTTTAAGTACGGAACATAAGGGAATAAGGAATTGAAATGTTTTTTGGATCCTTTTTGTTGTTGTTGTTGTTGTTGTTGTTGTACTTTTTTTAACAACATTTAAATTTATATGTTCAGTTGCTACAAGCCAAGCCATAGCAATGGAAATAGAGAGATTCGTTTTGGCTGGCAAAATAAATCAGAGACTCTAGAAAAAAAAAACTTTCATTGGTGCACAAAATGTAAGGGTGACCATAAGAAAATAATAGTTTTTTCAATCCTTTTATTTTGATAAGGATTACAGTTTCTGATAACAAGTTCCAAGATCGATATTTTCGATATCGATCGATATTTTAAAAAAGACTCAAAGTCTGCGAATATTAGTTCCACGACTAGCTTAACTCTCGTCGAATGTGCAACAGAACACCTCCACGATTCCTCATTTTACATAATTGATCATTACAACCCTTTAGTCAGGATTACAACCTAGTTTCTCACACTACTTATGTTGTGTGTGTTAGTCTTATACGTGAGTGGCTGGACCTACAGTTTAAAGTCAATTCCGAGCGACAGATACTTAAGCAGGTTTTTCATGGTAATTTTACACACAGTTTCTGCCACAGTTTTTGCCAGAAATCTACTGAAAGGTAGTTGCCGAGGAAATATTTTTTTTATATTTCGTTGTGTTCGAGATGACTGACCTGTGGTTTGAACCATGGCCTCATGTCTAACAAGACCACACCCTGCCTACTAGACTACGGTGACTAATATTCCCTATGTCTACAGGGTAATTGAATCAATCGGCCATTTTCCCTTTTCACATGTTCGTGTCCTCTATCTAGCATGATAGCAGTCAGTACTTTTGAAGTAACAGATAAGGCTTACGAAAGTACGTTCAAACACCGCTTGAAATCCCAAGGCCATAAAAACTCCAATTTACGTCTTCGTATCCCCGTACAGTCCTCTAGCAGATACTATAAACTGCTTTCTTTCATCTTCCCAGATTCTGGGTTACAGAAGATTGCAAATAGGGTCTTCTTTTAAGCGCTTTCTATCTTTAAATTTAAATAAAACAAACGTCATCGAAATTCTTTATTCATTTTAAATGCCATTATGGCATAGGTTACGGGCTTTGAGGACTATATGGCCCATTGCGTGCGACTTAAAAAGAATCTGAAAGGCAAATGGTGGTCAGTTCACAGCACCTCCTAGTAAGATGACAGAGCTCTCAAATCGCTACAGTAGAATATCAATGAATTGGTCTGTGAAAACTCATGATGCCCAGATCATACAAATTAGGCACAAAAAAAAAATGTTGACAATTATCAACCTATAGTAGTCTGATTAATGTCGTTCTCAAAGAAATATAAACCCATAATGCCGTCAGCCAAAAATCTAGACTTTATCTTTATTGCTGAGGATAATGTCCTAGGGCCAATTCATCGAACACACGATATTGGTGGCTTATCTTCAGTTCCTAGAAAAGTTGAATTGTGTACGATGTACGGATGCCGGTCTAAATCACAAAGGAAAATTCGCCGAGTTATGCTGAGTGGCCGTAGTCTAGTAAGTAGTGTGTTGGCTTATTAGACGAAAGGCCAGGTTCGTATCCCCGGTCAGACAACAAATACGAAATTTGAAAAATAATTTCTCCGGCGACGTCCGTCCTCTCAGCAGATTTCTGGCAAAAACTCTGACAGTAAGTAAAATATCCATGAAAAGTTTCAAAATCTGTTGTTCGGAGTCGACTTTAGACTGTAGGTCCCACCACTCATGTATAAAATTAACACAAACAATATAAGTGGTGTGAGAAGCTAGGTCATAATCCGGACTGAAGGGTTGTAATGGCCAATTATGTATGTATGGTACGTATGTGCTGAGTTCTTGAAAGCCACGCGAAATCGGCTAGCTCGGCTGTTATGGACAGAAACGATGTTTTCAACAGATCTTGCGTTTAGCCTGTTTACAGATGTTGATTGATTATTTACTGAATCGGTAGATTTGAGTTTCTCCATTACATTATGAATGGTCCTATCGTTAGAATGATCATTATGTCCGCGGGTATAGATTGCTCCAGTTCAGACGTCTCCAACCTAACGAATTATTTAAAATAATATTTGTTGGGCTATTTGCTCTCAGCTGAGTCGTCTTTAAATTGTAGGTCCCGCTACTCATGTATAAAACTAACCACGCAAGCTAGGTCCTAATCCTGACTGATAAGAAACTTTTCTGTCAACAGTTATAACAACATTCTAGTTTGCTATGCTGCATACATTTACCAGGTAAAATTTACTCATCCTCCCCTTCCAATTTCTTTCTTTTTTTCCACAATTCCAGCTTTTTTTCAATTTCTTTACTTCTTCTGCAGAATAAAAGAAAAAATAATAATTTTTTTATATTTTTATTCAACCAACAACAATATTTTCATTCTGGTAATTTTTTTTTTTTTTTGTATAAAATTGCACCCAAACTCGACATGCGGATCATGGGGTTGATAACATTATGGCTCATTTCTTCTCATTTTAAGACAATAGATTTGTTTTTGTTTGTATGTGTATCTTATTTACTTGATACCATCGGTATCCTATATTGTTGTTTGTTGTTAGCCTTGCTTTCACTTGCATTACTTAACAATTTAACAATCTTCCTTAAGTTTGTATTTTTAAAACGAATGCACAACGAATATACAACAATTTGCGTGAAAGTGATGGTACACTTGAAAAATATTTTGTTTTGGCGGGGGAATTGGAATAGCTGCTGACGATGACATAGACTATAGTACACTCATGACATACATACTACTAACGTACATACATACATACATACTAATAATACATACATACATACATACATACATACATACATACATACATACATACATACATTACATACATACATACATACAATACATCAATACATACATAACATAATAATAGCATTACATACATACATACATACATACATACATACATACATACATACATACATACATACATACATTATTAGTCATTACAACCTTTCAACCACTTGTGCTACCTAGCTTCTTACACCACCATATAGTGATAGACATTATTTACGCGTACTAGAGTAGCGCAGTCATACGATTTGTTAAACTACTCTCACTCTGTGTAGGCTATCCTTATAATATGCTCTCAATACTGTTGCCTCACAACCATTACGATCCGTGCCTATTGCTTGATAAACGCCAAAGTTGAAATACGTTCTATTCTAGTCATTCGTACTTCTCATCACTGTACTGAACTTGACTCGAATCCTGATCTGAAGCAAGTGTGTCTATAATACCCGATCAGCTTACTCATTACTATCCTCAGTCTACATCTAATACCATTCCCTTACAATTACCTAACCAAAGATCAGATTTTCTCAAATGATGGCATATACTTCCCCTTTGGAATAAACCTGAGAGTTTATCCATGGGCTTTTACTTTCACTCTGAAAATGGACACCTTTGCTCCTGTCCTTTTGCAGATCCTTAAGCACTCTTTTAAAACAGTATGTAGCAATCAAATTATTTCTTTCGCTCTTCTTATGCCATCTGGTTACGAAGTATTTCGAAAAACAACAACCAATTGATGATTCTGATTCTGGCTATGAATACCCTGAATTTATGCTTCGATATGAAACAATGAATCCATGATTTTGCACCGAAATTAAAAAGGATCGTCATCTAGGTGTATTGGGAGTGGTGAACAGTTACAACAGTCGACTAGTAAGGCAATCACATGAATATTTAAGAATGCTCATGGAGAAATATTCACCGACAATCTTGAAAAGAAGAAAATAATCTTCAACAGTGGTTATAACACAGCGTTATTGGAGCGTTTTCTTTTTTTTTTTCTACAAACTTTTCAGCCCAACTGTTATGAGTGAACTTAAATCAATCGCACACAATATCCTGTGCTTGTCTAATTCGGTAACCCCGAAGTAACATCAAAACTTCTTTCATTATTTTTTGACTTGTTTCAGCTTCTTGTTTCAACTTCCTCAGTCAAGTTGATGATTACTCTACTACAGCTTGCCGTAGAATAAATGGTTTGCCATCGGTCGTTAGCGGAAAACAATGCATCTTGTGGTACATATAATGGCTGTAGTTTAGTAGGTAGTGTGTTGACTTAGTAGACGTCAGGTCAAAACCCAAGTCGGACATTTCCAATAAAACGAAACAAGAAAAAATATTTCTCCGCCGACTTTCTCTCAGCAAATCTCTGGCAAAACCTCTGAGAGAAAATAAAATTGCCATGAAAAAGTTTCTCAAAAATTTGTCTTTCAGAGCCTACTATAAACTGTAGCTCCCGTCTCTCATGTATAAAATTAACACATGCAACATAAGCGGTGTGAGAAACTGGGCCGTAATCCTGACCAGAGATCAGCATGAATCACTTTTTCGCTGCTCATGAGTACTCATGAAATTTTGAGTATAAGTAAGTCCACAATATTAAAATTTAACTACTCTGATTCATTCGTACTCACTACAACGTTGATTTATAAATC
>QOCX01000303.1:142374-162979 GCA_005959815.1 Sarcophaga bullata | reverse complement strand
GTACGAACCATAGAAGTATATATATAAAACGTATAATCAATAAAATCGGGTAACACAAAAGGCTTTGACAGGCTAGACTGTTTTCACTGACAGGTCCAAGATATGACAAGCTCGAGTACGGGGTCCTGTGGCGTCAACGGGTCGCTATGCACGCTAGTGATATCAGAGGCAACTATCTCCGACCTAACTAACTTCATTCATTTTTTTCGACAAATGTTAGGGATTTATACAAGCTCCCATCGTGATGTACTCTTTTCCAGGCGGGGGTTCTGGAGATCGTTAAAGTTGCCCAACTGGACAGGACGCATACCAAGTTTTTGTGATTACAATTTATGTGGATAATCAGACAACATTAAAGGCTTTGTGGGAGCATGTTTTTTAGATAGCATCTGTTCTCAGAATATAAAAGACGTAACCGGCCTTATGTCAGATTATGAGATTGAATTACGCTGGTACCATGAATACCCAACGATTTACTGATGACTGGATTAGCTTTGAGGGTATATATAGGAGAGGTAGGTAAACTCACCAATAGGCTCTCTTTCGGGTTTATTGAGGTTTGATTCACTACAAACTGTCCATGTGGATTTGAACGGACGGTAGTATTACGCAACCTTAGTCAAGGCTCAACACTAAAGGGGCGACACATATCTAGGCATTGCAAGACAAAAGAGAGAGCTACTATAGGAGTACTAACTGAGCATGATGATTTGGACACAGTATCTGTAAGTGGACTGGAGATAACTCAGATTTCTGTAGGCTATGTGAAGGGGCAGAGCTAACAGTGTATCATGTTTTTTGTCACTATCCTGTACACATAGACGAGATGGCTGGTAGTCGAATTGTTGATAAACTGGTACATCTAAGAGACTATAGACATGAGGTATAATACTTACTTACTTACTTAATTGGTCATTACATACTTTTGTCGGGATTACGAACTGGATTCTCATAACACCCGTGATGTTTGCGATAATTTTGTCAATGAGTGGCGGGACCAAATTTAATGTCGGCACCGAATAACTGATTTTTTGAGAAACTTTTCACGGTAAATTTTTATTATTGAAGGATTTTACCAGAGGTCTGCTGAGAGGAAGTCACCTTCACTTCTGATGAGCCAACACACTACCACATAAGTGGCAGGACCTACAGTTTAATGTTGACCCCAAACAAGAGATGTTTTGAGAAACTTTTCATGGAATTTTATTCACTCGCAGAGGGTTTTTGTCAGAAATCTGTTGAGTGAAGTCGCTGAAGAAATATGCATTCATAATTCGTGTTGTAGATGTCTGATCTGGGTTTGAACCGTGCCTCACACCTAATAAGCCAACACATTAACTACTTGATTAGAGTGATTCAGCTTGACTTTTACTTGATTTAATTGCATCAAAACCTTTTTCCTTTTATGAACCAGTCACTGAATGAATAATATGTTCATTTTCATTACTTGATCTTTGCTGTCTATTTGCACTACTCATACTGCCACCCATTGTTATTTGAGTGAAGTTCAATTTTTTCTCCTTTTTTTTCAGGCACACTCTTCTCTATTGCATTTTATGTGCGTATTCTTGCATTTCGTTTGTTGTTTTGTCTTCAAATTTATATGGCAATGCAGAGTGTATGAGTGCATTACGAGCAAACTGTTTAAATGTTTAATTTATGTTTCTATGAATAATATATACGACTGTGTGTATTTGTGTAAATTTTTAGTTCATTCCTGTCTTGCTCTGTCTCTGAAATCTGTTGTATGTGTTTGCAAGCAGCAGTCATTTCTATTTTAAAATGTGCCAAAGTGCAAAGACCATAGTTACACACAAGGATGCACTTTCTTATTTTTTCCTGCTGCTGTTGTGTTTGTTTGTTTGTCGTTGCTGTTATTATTCATTGGTGAGCAGTGTCTAATGTTTGTTGATGGTGCAAAAAAGAAAACAACAAAAACAACAACAACACAAATAAATTTAAATTGATTGTCGTTTTGAAGGTTAGATTTGTGTGATTGTGTGGTGTCATGTAACTATGAAAGTTTAGTTTTCGGTCTTTTGGCTTTTCTTGACTTCGTTTTTTTCTAAATTACAATTAATTTCAAGAAGATCTAATTTATTTTCATGATTGCTTGGAATAAGACTAGGAAAATCATAGTGCTCTCAGCTTTACAGGACACCCTATTTGCCAAGTTTTATGTTAATGGATTAAAATGATTGGCAATAGAAACACAACATATTCAAATATACATTCAGAACTCCCTTTTATTAGTATACATGACTGACCTTGATCCAAGAGTGCTTATAAGGAGAAATTCTTATTATAATGCCATTCTTTGAGGCAAGTGGCAACTCTGAAATTTTTGACGCTGCTTCTTGAATTAACAAAATCGGAAAGCTTTTTCGACGCGAAGCTTCTATAAATGCGCAACTTATTACAAAATTTAGAGAGGCATGCCTGAGACCCAAACTTTAAAGAATTTCAAGTAACAAAGTCCCGTCTAATTGTTATCATTTTAAGAATCAATTCTTTAATAACTGTGCCATTTTTGGAACCAGAAAACTTCAGTATATCACCGGATTGGTTATCTTGTAGGTTTCGAACTTCTACAAAACCTTTCATTACAATATAATGAAACCTACATATAATGAGTTGCGTAGTAAGTGGTAGTAGTGGGCTTTATTTAAACGAAAGGCCAGAGTTCAAATACCCGGGTCCAACGACAGCAGACTAAATCTGAAAAAAAAATCATTTCTTGGCGACTCTCCTCTCAGCAGATTTCTGGCAAACTGCTGAGAGTAATAATTTGCATGAAAGTTCTCAAAAAATCGTTTGTCTCGGAGTCGACTTTAAACTGTAGGTCCCCCACTCAATAGTATAAATTAACGCACAACACATAAGTTAATGTGGGAAACTGATTGTAATCTGACTGAAGCGTTTGTCATGGGGCGATATGTATGTATGTTATGTATATGAAAACGACGGCTAGTTCCCTTCAATGGGCATGGACACGGCTGTTCATTCGGGGGATTAGCGTTTTAGGATAACTCTAAACTCGTTTTCAATTGTGAAATTATCTCGGCGTCTGTCTGAGCCTTCAGTGTCTCGACTTGTTTGAGTCCCTGACGCAGGACATGCAGGCAATAGTAGGAGCTTGGGGAAAAAATAGTTCCGCAGGTAGGTTCAACTTTCTCCGGAACCCTCGCCAGTCGATTCTGGGCTATGACATCTTACCTGCTCAATTGGCAATTCGGCAAAACTTCTTTCAGCCAACGCCAACCTATCTAGGCTATTGAGGAATCTTGCTCCTTTGCAGATGCACATCCCGTTGACGGTAAAGAGACTTTACAACACATTACTCACACTCTTTTATTACAATCAGCTCGATCACGTGGCTCGTGCTTTACAGGTTCATTGTGTTATAGCCAGTCTCGGTAAAAACTAAGCTACATACCAAAGCGACTTTTGCCGGATTGAAATATTTAGAAAATTATATGTCGTCATAAGAAATAAAGAGTTAGCAATGACTGTTCAAAAGATTGGTAGGATTCGAATATCCTCATAATTTCCGATAATCTTCATCGATTCACACTTATTTTAATATCATATATTACTACATTACAATTGAAGCATCTCATTACTCATACTCTACTACGCATGATGTTTTTGGATTTCTACCTCCAGGATTCACATAACAGGATTCACAAATAGTTAATGAACGCATACGAACCTACAACTACTCACTGGAAGGTTGGTTGTTGCTCTGTTTGCTGGCTCTGTTTGTTTGCTTGTGTGTCTTTTTTCTTTTGTTGCAAAATGCACAATATAAGACTGTAATTTTTGATGGAATGGATTTCGATCACTTGAATACTTATGAGTATGTACGCGGATTCATACAATGTTTTGTTCCTGTAAACAATTTTAGATTTTTGAGAAATTTATTCTGAAACGATCATCACTTCGTACATTGTTGCTGGAAAGCAAGGCTGTCATCATGAAATGTTTTGTAAACGACGTATTAAGTTTACTATTATCAAATTTTCTATCACATTGCTTTATTAAATTGAAGTTATCGTGGCAGCACTGTTCGCGTTTGTTTCGGAACAAATTAATTAAACAATTCCAAGCTAAAATCTGTTCCCAACAAAATTAATCTCTTCTCTCTCTGTCTACACAAAAGAGAAACGTCAAACTGCATATAAGAAAATTGTTTTGAAAAAAAAATTTTGTTCGAACATGGGTAACATCTAGGCATTATCATTTTCTAAATCTTCTAAATTTCTAAATTTTAATTGAAATGGCGTAGGCATTCTATAAAATTTCGTGAGTCTTATGGGTAGTACGAAAATGTGATTCTTCTGATCTCTGATAGAGTCAAGGTTACCTTCGATGGCCTTGGCCTAGTTGCTGGTATTCTAAACTTTCAGTGCGTGAGTTTGGGTTAGAATTCTTAACAGAGATTCAGGTGTATGTGATTGTATGACTGTTTCTCTGAATTTGATGCAGATTCTATTTCTAGGTGTTTCTACACTGGTCTTACAAAACAAAAAAAGGAACAAAATTCGTCCGCCACTAACCTTAATTCCTTCTTCTATAACTATCTTTTTCCTGGTGTGCACACATTGCACTCTTTGAGGAATAGGAGCGAATGTTTTTAAAAAAGGATAAGCTCAAGAAAAGAAGGAGAGAAGTAAGGAGCCAAAAACATTTGTCGAATCAAGTGGGTTGGAAGTAATCAAATTTTTGATACAAATAAAGCTTAAGCAAGATCTTTGTTCATCCAGACTGTACAGGCAATAACTGAGTTTGATGTGAGCTAATTTCTTCTGGACATTCATGAATCTTTGTTGGGACTAAATTAGCTCAAGAAGAAGCACTGAGATTGATATCCAGCTGTTATGAATGGGAGTCGACATATTGACTTAAGCAGCTCTATTGAAATGTTGTCAGCGCAATAGCGTTGGTTGGAGACGTTATACAGTAACATTTTAAAGTTGGAAAGGGAACTAAAAAGTAGATTGTAACATTGGGCCAGTACTAAAGCAAGCAATATAATGTTAATTGGTAGGTAGAATATCGTATAGTTCGTTTTCCGTAAAATTTTGCATGGGGCCGGTATCCTAACAAGTAGGGACAACTAACTTATATTGCAAATGTGGATAATAAACTTTCGAAATCAGATACATCATTACTGAAGTTTGTCAAATTATCGACTTAGCTTCTCCCACTTTTGTTGTGGTGATGGTTTAGTATTATAATGCGTGGCGGGAAGGCTAAGATTTTAAATGAAATTTTATGCAAATTATTTACCTATGAGAAATTTCTAGCAGAAACGCCGTACAAAGAGAATTCATCATCGACTTGCTAGGATTGTCTGACTATGGTTTACGAAAAACTTAGCCTCACGTCGAAGCCGCTACCTTAACTAGACCACAACGATACAGCTTGTACAGACTTAATGTTTAAGCGAAATTTTTCTCTTGTATGTTTGAATGAACATGTAAAAATCCATAGCAACTTTGTCATCGCCCCCAGGGCTCACTCTCTATAGAATAGATGCTTTTTTAGCCCATAATCTTTCTCGTATGCGATGAACTTAAAATGACTTTTCTGGATTATCATCCCGCAATCAATTATTACCATTCTTTACGTATATCTAGATATTTGTTTGTATTCCTGCTCTCTCCAACATTGTCGGGATTACGAACTGGATTCTCATAACACCCGTGATGTTTGCGATAATTTTGTCAATGAGTGGCGGGACCAACAATTTAATGTCGGCACCGAATAACTGATTTTTTGAGAAACTTTTCACGGTAAATTTATTAATTCTGAAGGATTTTACCAGAAGTCTGCTGAGAGGAAGTCACCTCACTTCTGATGAGCCAACACACTACCCACATAAGTGGCAGGACCTACAGTTTAATGTTGACCCCAAACAAGAGATGTTTTGAGAAACTTTTCATGGAAATTTTATTCACTCGCAGAGGGTTTTTGTCAGAAATCTGTTGAGTGAAGTCGCTGAAGAAATATGCATTCATAATTCGTTGTTGTAGATGTCTGATCTGGGGTTTGAACCGTAGCCTCACACCTAATAAGCCAACACATTAACTACTTGATTAGAGTGATTTCACGTTGACTTTTACTTGATTTAATTGCATCAAAACCTTTTTCCTTTATTGAACCAGTCACTGAATGAATAATATGTTCCATTTCTAATTACTTGATCTTTGCTGTCTATTTGCACTACTCATACTGCCACCCATTGTTATTTTGAGTGAAAAGTTCAATTTTTCTCCCTTTTTTCAGGCACACACTCTTCTTATTGCATTTTATGTGCGTATATCTTGCATTTCCGGTTTGTTGGTTTGTCTCTTCAAATTTATATGGCAATGCAAGAGTGTATGAGTGCATTACGAGCAAACTGTTTAAATGTTTAATTTATGTTTCTATGAATTATATATACGACTGTGTGTGTATGTGTGTAAATTTTTAGTTCATTCCTGTCTTGCTCTGTCATCTGAAATCTGTTGTATGTTGTTGCAACAGCAGCAGTCATTTCTATTTTAAAATGTGCCAAAGTGCAAAGACCATAGTTACACACACAAGGATGCACTTTCTACCCTTTTTCTCTGCTGCTGTTGTTGTTGTTGTTGTTGTCGTTGCTGTTATTATTCATTGTGAGAAGTGCTTAATGTTTGTTGATGGTGCAAAAAAAGAAAAAAACAAAAACAACAACCCAAATAAATTTAAATTATTGTCGTTTGAGGTTAAGATTTGTGTGATTGTGTGGTGTCATGTAAAATGAAAGTTTAGTCGGTCTTTGGCTTTTCTTGACTTCGTTTTTTTTCTAATTACAATTAATTTCAAGAAAATCTAATTTATTTCATGATTGTTGGAATAAGGACTAGGAAATGCATAGTGCTCTCAGTTTAAGGACACCCTATTGCAAGTTTATGTTAATGACTTAAAATGATTGGCAATAGAAAACCCAAAAATAATGCAAATAAATTCAGAACTCCTTTATTAATAATAATGACTGACATTGATCCAAGAGTGCCTTAGTAAGAGAACAATTTCTTAATTTAATGCCATTTTGTAGGCAAGTGGCAACTCTGAAATTTGACAGCTGCTTCTGAATTAACAAAAATGGAAAGCTTTTCGAACGAGAAACGCTCTATAAATGCGAAAACTTATTACAAAAATTTAGAGAGGCATGCTGAGACCAAACTTTAAAGAATTTCAAGTAAACAAAGTCCGTCTAATGTGTTAATCATTTAAAGAAATCTAAAATTTTTAATAAACTGTGCCATTTTGGAACAGAAAAACTTCAGTATATCAACCGGTTGGTATCTTGTAGGTTTCGAACTTCTACAAACCTTCATACATATAATGAAACCTACATATAATGAAGTCGCCGTAGTCTAGTGGGTAGTATGTTGGCTTATTAAACGAAAGGCCAGAGTTCAAATACCCGGTCAAGACAGCAAGAACTAAATCTGAAAAAAAAAATATTTCTTCGGCGACTTCCTCTCAGCAGATTTCTGGCAAAAACTCTGAGAGTAAATAAAATTGCCATGAAAAGTTTCTCAAAAAATCTGTTGTTCGGAGTCGACTTTAAACTGTAGGTCCCACCACTCATGTATAAAATTAACGCACACAACATAAGTAATGTGGGAAACTAGATTGTAATCCTGACTGAAGCGTTGTAATGGCCAATTATGTATGTATGTATGTATAATGAAAACGACGCCTATTTCCTTCAATGGGCAATGGACACGCATTTCCATTCGGGGGATTAGGCTTACGATCAACTCTAAACTCGTTTTCAATGTCGCCATTATCTCGGCGTCCTGTCTGAGCACTTCAGTGTCTCACTTGCTTGAGTCCCTGAACGCAGGAACATGCCAGGCAACTATAGGACTGATGAGTTCACCAGAGTAGGTTCACTTCTTCCGGAACCCTCGCCAGTCGATTTGGGTATGACATTTACCTCAATTGGCAATTCGGCAAAACTTCTTTCGCAACGCCAACCTATCCTAGGCTATTGAGGAATCTTGCTCCTTTGCCAGATGCACATCCCGTGACGGATAAGAGACTTACCAACCAACTACTCACACTTTATTACAATTTCAGCTCGATCACAGTGATCGTGCTTACAGGTCATTGTGTTATAGGAAGTCTCGCGTAAAAACTACAGCTACCATCAAGCGACATTTGCCGGCATTGAAAATATTTAGAAAATTATCATGTAGTCAATAAGAATCAGAGATTAGCAATGAATATTCCAAAAGATGGGTAGATTCGAATCATACCTCATAATTTCCGATAATTATACGCATTCACACTTATTTTAATATCATACTCATATTACTCACATTAAAAGTTTGAAGCACTCATCATACTCATACTTAACACTACGCATGATGTTTTTGATTTCTACTCCCAGGACTCAACATAAACAAGGATTCACAAAATAATATGAATCGCATACGAACACTACAATACTCACTGGAAGGTTGTGTGTTTGCTCTGTTTGCTGCTCTGTGTTGTTTTGCTTGTGTGTCTTTTTTCTTTTGTTGCAAAATGCAACAATAACTAAGACTGTAAATTTTGATGAATGATTCGAATCACTTGAATAACTTATGAGTATTACGCTGGATTCAACCAATGTTTGTTCCGAAACAATTTTAGATTTTTGAGAATTTATCTTGAAACGATCACTCACTTCGTACAATTGTTCTGGAAAAGCAAGGCTGTCATATGAAATATGTTTGTAAACGACGTATTAGTTTTACTATTTTTATCAATTTTCTATCAAATTTGCTTATAAAATTGAAGTATCTGGCAGCACTGTTCAGTTGTTTCGGAACAAAAATTAAAATTAAACCAATTCAAGCTAAAATTGTTCCCAACAAAATTTAATCTCTTCCTCTCTCTGTCTCACAAAGAGAAACGTCAAACTGCATATAAAAAATTGTTTCAAAAAAAATTTTGTTCCGAAACCATGGGTAAATCTAGTTATAAATTTTCTAAATTTTCTAAATTTTCTAAATTTATAAATCTGAATGCGTAGGCATTCATATAAATTTCGTGAGTACTTATGAGTAGCGAAAATGTGATTCATTGCTGATCTCTGATAAGAGTCAAGGTACTTCGATGGCCTTGGCCTAGTTGCTGGTATTCTAAACTTCAAGTGCCGTGAGTTTGGGTTCGATTCTCACCAGAGATTCTAGGGTTTTGTGATTGTCTTACTGTTTCTCTGACATTATATGCAGATTCTATTCTAGGTGTATACACTGGTCATTACAAAAAACAAAAAAAAGGAAACAAAAATTGTCGCACACTACCCCTTAATTCCTTTCTCCTATAAACTATCTTTCCTGTGTGCCAACACAATGCACTCTTTGAGGAATAGGAGCGAATGTTTAAAAAGATAAGCTCAACGAAAGAGGAGAGAAGATAAAGAGAGACAAAAACTCTTGTCGAATCAAGTGGGTTGGAAGTAATCAAAAATTTTGATACCAAATAACGATAAGAAGAGATCTTTGTCATCAGACTGTACAGGAATAACCTGAGTTGATGATGAGACTTAATCTTCTGACACATTCACTATGAATCGCATACGAACACTACAATACTCACTGGAAGGTTGTGTGTTTGCTCTGTTTGCTGCTCTGTGTTGTTTTGCTTGTGTGTCTTTTTTCTTTTGTTGCAAAATGCAACAATAACTAAGACTGTAAATTTTGATGAATGATTCGAATCACTTGAATAACTTATGAGTATTACGCTGGATTCAACCAATGTTTGTTCCGAAACAATTTTAGATTTTTGAGAATTTATTCTGAAACGATCACTCACTTCGTACAATTGTTCTGGAAAAGCAAGGCTGTCATATGAAATATGTTTGTAAACGACGTATTAGTTTTACTATTTTTATCAATTTTCTATCAAATTTGCTTATAAAATTGAAGTATCTGGCAGCACTGTTCAGTTGTTTCGGAACAAAAATTAAAATTAAACCAATTCAAGCTAAAATTGTTCCCAACAAAATTTAATCTCTTCCTCTCTCTGTCTCACAAAGAGAAACGTCAAACTGCATATAAAAAATTGTTTCAGAAAAAAATTTTGTTCCGAAACCATGGGTAAATCTAGCATTATAAATTTTCTAATTTTCTAAATTTTCTAAATTTATAAATCTGAATGCGTAGGCATTCATATAAATTTCGTGAGTACTTATGAGTAGCGAAAATGTGATTCATTGCTGATCTCTGATAAGAGTCAAGGTACTTCGATGGCCTTGGCCTAGTTGCTGGTATTCTAAACTTCAAGTGCCGTGAGTTTGGGTTCGATTCTCACCAGAGATTCTAGGTGTTTGTGATTGTCTGACTGTTTCTCTGACATTATATGCAGATTCTATTCTAGGTGTATACACTGGTCATTACAAAAAAAAAAAAAAGGAAACAAAAATTGTCGCCACATACCCCTTAATTCCTTTCTCCTATAAACTATCTTTCCTGTGTGCCAACACAATGCACTCTTTGAGGAATAGGAGCGAATGTTTAAAAAGATAAGCTCAACGAAAGAGGAGAGAAGATAAAGAGAGACAAAAACTCTTGTCGAATCAAGTGGGTTGGAAGTAATCAAAAATTTTGATACCAAATAACGATAAGAAAGATCTTTGTCATCAGACTGTACAGGAATAACCTGAGTTGATGATGAGACTTAATCTTCTGGACACATTCATAGGAATCTGTTGGGCACTAATTAGCCTCAAGAAGAAGCACTGAGATTGAATATCAGCTGTTAGAATGGGAGTCGACCATATTGACACTTAGCAGTCTATTGAAATGTGTCAGCGCAATAGGCTTGGTGGAGACGTTATAAGTACACATTTTAAAGTTGGAAGGGACTAAAGTAGATTGTAATGGCACAGTACTAAAGCAAAGCAATAATAATATGTTACATTGGTAGGTAGAATATCGTATACGTTCGTTTTCCATAAAATATTTGCATTCGGGCGGTATCCTACCAATAGGAGACAACTAACTTATATTGACTAAATTGGATAATAAACTTTCGGAAATCAAATACAATCATTACTGAAGATTTGTCAGAATTACGACTTAGCTTCTCACACCACTTATGTTGTGTGTGTTAGTATTATAAATGCGTGGCGGGACTAGGCTAAAGATTTTAAGAAATTTTCATGGCAAATTTTATTTACTATGAGAATTTTTAGCAGAAACCTACAAAGAGAAATTCATCATCGACTTGCTAGAGATGTCTGACCTATGGTTTGAACCTTAGCCTCACGTCGAACACGCTACCTACTAGACCACAACGACTACAGCTTGTAAGACTTAATGTTTAATGCCGAAATTTTTCTCTTGTATGTTATGAATGAACATGTCCAAAATCCATAGCAATTCCTGTCAGTGGCCCCCAGGACTACTTTCATATTATGAATGCTTTTTAGCACCATAAATCTTTTCGTATAGCGATGAAATCTTAACAAATGACCTTTTCTGAACTTATAACCTCGCAATCAATTATTAACCACTTCTTTACGTATATCATCAATATTCGGTTGATTAATTCTGTCTCTCTCACACACACACATATACACATATACACAACAAACACTCTTGAAAAAAATTGAAATTTTTTTTTTACATAAAAAAGAAAGAAAAGAAAAGCAAAGAAAGTAAAAGAAAAACGCAAACACGTAAAGAAAATCTTAAATGTCAAAATAAATAACAGGGACACTCGTTTGGGGGATTTGTAAGATATCCACCACCAGTATGCGTGATATATGATGTTAAGTGGCAGTAACTAGTATAACTGGACGACAACATCAACACACACACACACTCACACTCATTTTAGGATAAAATAAAGCCAAAGAAAAAAAAGCATTAAAAACAACAACAACAACAACTTAAATAAAAGAAAGTTTTCTTATGCTCATAGATCATGTTATAAAGGACCAAAAGCAAAGAGCAAAAGAAGAAAACGAGAAAGATGAAGCATGCACCCATCACCCCAGTGAGCCCAGTGAGCCAGTGAGCCAACCAGCCAGCTAAACAGCCAACGAAACGACCAACTAACTAAACACAAAATGATTAATGACTTTTCAAGTGACTTGCCAGAAAAATAATTCAACATTATACATACTGACGTACACACACACACACATACAAAACATTCTCATGCAATTCCCTAAGAAATCTCTTGTGCCGACACACACACTCACACACAAATAAACAATTTATCTAAAACTAAAGCGCCATATCGCCATAACAGAAAACCATAAGAAAATATCACAAAAAACAACAACAACAATTACAACAACAAAAACCGAAGAAGAAAAAAAATACCAAAAGTAGAGGATAAATCGAAGCCGAGTCGAAGTTCATACACAAAAGAAGTGAAATTAGGAATAACAAACGACCTCAAGTCACTAAAACATGGTTGGCATGTCTAAAAACAGCTCAGATTAAGAAAGAAAAGAAGAATGGCAAAGAGAAAAACGAAAAAAAAACTCTTTATTGTATAAGAAACTCTCGACACAAGCAAAGCAACCAGAGTCAAGCGAATGAATGAGTGAATCAAGAAATTACAGCAAAAAAACCCAACAAAAAAAACGTGTGGGGTCACGAAAATTAATGACTTGAATGACTTGCGAATGAAATGATGAAGCACACTACGTACAACAACAACAACAACACCAACAACAACAACTAAAATAATAACAACGAAAATAACACCCATCATCATCACTCTGCAACACACTGTGCTGTGCGAACTAAAACTGACAGCTCAGGAGAAGAAATAACAAAAAAAAAATAAAAGAACTGAACGATAATTTTTCGCACTGCTTTTTATTTTGCCTTAACAGTGCTTTGAAAGTATTAAAACATTTTTCGAATAGATAGAGCAGCATATGCGCTCTTAAGGCTGTATTTCAATTCTATAGAACAGTGCTCTTCAGATCAAATATCCACCATATCCATCAATTTTTATGATATTTTCAAACACTTTCCACACACACAAGCAAATCTTATGCTCTGTTTTTGTAAGACAAGCAATTTCACACGTTCGACTATTTGGTTGTCTTACAAAAAAAGCCCCAAATTGGACCCAGAAGAACATGAGTGAATCAGTTGAGCTTCAAAAGCTACCTGTAGCTTGGCTCTCTTCTAATGGAATCCTGTTTTAGGATGTATTTTTAAGAGCTAAAGAACTGAAAATGATCAGATACGACAGGGAATAATATTTTTAATCGTAGTCTAGTTCATGATTTTATGGCGTTTCATGTTTTAAATATGATTTCCAGCGCATACTTCTATCACTATCACTAGACCCATACCCTACCTTAGACTACGGCCACAAGATCTCTTGCACTCCCCTTATATTTTATATGCTATCCCTATAATATCCTTATAATATCTCCTCCAACTCTATTGTCCTGACAAACGTCAGAATGCTGCTCGCTGTTAACTAATCTCAGCACCTAGTTTGCATCATTAAGGGATGCATTAATGCCTCACAGGTTCCAAGTATGTGCTCCAATGATACGTTATCATCGTCACGTGATCGGTATGTTTGACTCGTTAAAACATGAGTCTATAAAGTCCTGGCAAAAGACAGGTCAACAACCTCAACTTATTCCTGATACAAGACTAAGATTTCCTTTTGTTGTGGAATGTTTGAGTCGTTTATCTTTCGTTTCGTTGAATATACCATTCCAAACACCCGCCAGCACTTCACAAGATGGTTCTGGCCCCATCAGTGGAGTGGATGCTTCTCTCCCCGCAGGCTTATCTGCCTTGTCATTGGCGAGAATTTCCCCACAACCTGCTGCTCATTAACTTTAATCTGCCTACCTATCTGATTTATGAAGAAATTTTTCATAACAATTTTCTTTTACACTCCGAGTTTTTGCCAAACATCAGCTGAGAGGGCATCGCCGAAGTAATAATTTTTCGGTTTTCGTTTTGATGTCTGACCTGGAGTTTGAAGCGTTTCCTGACGTCATCACTCTACCTATTAGACTTCACTGACTTCTACAGATAGTCCATAGTATCGTCGATTTAACCTCATTAGAGCCGAGTGTTCGAATACGTAGATAGCATCGCCATGTCCTGTTTTTGTGCACATCTTTCAATGGCGTATACTTTCACTTGGAAGATAATCATGAGTTTTCCCACATGCTTGGAATACTTCACTATGGAGCCAAAAGTTCCGGCTTCTGTTTCCAGATGCGTTCTTGACAGATCTATCCATTTTTGAGAGAGCTTCCAGATTACTTTTCTATTTTCGGTTCTGCTCTGGTTCTACTGGTTCTGCCCAAAGGACAGTTAAGGAGAGAGCTGTTAGCTAAAGGATTCCTTAATGTCCGAAATTCTCTAATGAATTTAATGTTGGACTTGTCTGCCATGAAGTACTCACGATCATGTACAGTGGACTGAAAACAGACCTTACAGGATAATTTCCTATTTCCATGCTATATTCACACACACTAAAATCTGTATGTTCTCCGATTCCATTTGAGCTGTTTCCAAATTTCCAAATTCTATCTGCAGAGACAATTGCCCCAAAAGTTACAATGGGTTGGAGCTTAAGAGAACATATTTAGTATATAATGTCGGGATTGTATCCCCAGGAGTTCTTGCAAACTTTTTGGGTATCATTAAGGCATGTCTGACATTTTGTGAGATGGTCTCGCTGTAAGGTCATGTTAATTCATATATCCCGCGATATTCCAAAGATTATTTTATCTCCGTTTTCTTTGACATTATCACCATTCGACCATAAATTCGTATTTACGCGTCCTTTTGAAAACGTAACGCTGCAGAAGGAATACTCTCTTCAACGTATGCTGAATCCTTTACCAGTTAAGAGGCAGTAGCTTTTAAATTTACTCAAACGTTTACGTCAAAACTTAGCCAAGTCAATGGCAACACCGTAGTTACCCTATCCAACTGTCAGACAGACAATGCATTCCAACGAATTCATTACTTCAAACTACTGTTTTGAATGCGAGAATGTTTGTTTATATATGTATGTATGAATGTGTGTGTTTGTGTGGTATTAACTTGGAATATGTGTGTGATTTGTTATCCTTAACTTGCGTGTTAATTGCAGCAAACGTCAAAAGTCGACAGTGTAGAATGGCTGACTGACATGATGTTGATGGTTCTGTTGATGATGTTGATAATGATGGCAATGACGAACGAACGAGAAGACATGTTTCAACTACATCAACAACAAATGGAGGGTAAAAAAAAAGTAAAAGAAAAACCAAACCCAACCAACCAAACTATAGCCAACAAAATACAACAACAATAACAGCAACAAAAAGAAGCGAAAAAAAAATAAAATGAGAAAATAAAACAAAATCGAGAGAATGAAGATGAAGCGAGAAAAAAAAATTAAAAATAAAGAACGTCCACATCAGTGATGAGTGAGAGTAAAGCACAAGATTGTCATGTTGTTAATACTGTTGCGCTATTGCTGCCATGGATAATGACGATGACGATGACGATGCTTGCCACTGTTGATGCCATCAGCTGTCAGATATTTTACATGCGGCAATGTGGCAAAATGTAAATGAGAGGGCGAGATAGAGCAAAAAAAAATAGAAAGAGAGAATAAAAACGCGAATATCAACATCAGTCAAGTTGTACAAAATGCGTTTGTCGTACTTGACAGTTTTGCAGTCAACTGTTGGTGTTGCTGTTGTTGGTTGCTTACAAATGGAACAAGTAAATAATAGTAGCCGAACTACAGCCACAATAAATATTATCAACCAACTACTACTACTACTACTGCCATACGTAGAACATGCCACAATATATAACAGCATCGTCATCATCATCAGCATCAGCAACAACAACAGCAGCAGCATGAGCAGCAGCAATGAGGCAGTGTGGCAACCAACCAACAAACCAACCAACTAAGATTGATGTTTTAACGTAAAATAACTGATGATGGTGATTATTTTTCATTGAATGTTTTACTAAAAGTTCGTAAACATTCTGTATCTGTATTCAAACACAAGCAGATACTTAAGCAATCACACATACACATACACTTACAGTGTAGAATACTGCTTGCAACATAATTTTTTTTTTATTTTTTTTTTGTTGTACAACCATTTTTATTAATCTATTCCAGCCAAAAGTAATCATCCATTCATCCATCCATCCATCCATCCATCTAAAACTTCTAGTCATTCATTTACCAACATTCATCCATCCATCCCATTCATCCATCAGTCAGTCAAGACAAGTCAGTTAGTCCATAAAGCCAGTATCTTAAAACATTTATGCGTTGTTGTTAATGGCTGTGTATGTTGTGTCCAATATGATGATGTTTTAACTGTTTGAGCAGGATTTATTTCTTTCAATCCCCTTTTTTTGATATCCTAAAATAACACACAAACATACACACACACACATACACACACACTTCGTGGATATGTTTAAAAAAAATTCGTTTTTCCAACATATACGTAGCTCAACGAGGTTGCAGGCGACGATATGATTTCCATATTTATGAGTACCAAGGGACGATGATTTTCAGGAATCTGTCGAACGGATAAACTGGCGAAGCGGGACACAACCATTGAACTCTGCAATGAATTCTCGATTCTAGGAATCCTTATGAAACTTGTAGGCTCATAATTTTATCGATTCCGCCATATGGGCGGCCTCGAACAGGGATAAGATGGCAAGATGGATAAAGAGCATTACGTTTGCTTAAATTCTAGAAGGACACGCTTAGTATGGTTTTGTGGTTATTACGGGACATATATATTATGCCTTGGATACAGTGATATTCCGGGTAACTGGCCAGTCGGGCAACAACCTCCTACTCTTCAACGAACTCTCGACCCATGAGAACCTGTAACCTTAAAAATTAACAATGATTTCGTCGATTATGTCAACGATATAAAGGCCGCCTTGGACACGGGTAAAAAGGCGCGAATATAAAGGATGCACTGTACATCTGCCTAAACTCCAAAGAGGCACGCTCGGTATAATTGTCAGGTCATTATGACGCATTGTTTTATGGGATTCATGCAAGACGCATTGGTCTTGGCCACCTTGCTAATGATGCTGCACAGATGAGGAAAAGGAAGAAACTGTCCTTCACCTACTAGGTACTAGCCCGGGCGTAAAAAGAAATGTATATTGTTGCCTACTATATAGCCAATCTGGAAAAACTGTAAGAAAACTTCTTTTCGCCTACTAGGTACATGGCGACACTGAGTCGTAGAAAGAAGGCATCTTGGTGCCTATTATGTGGAACATCCGTCACGCATTAACGTTTAATGCCCAAATTGCTTCATTACGAGCTCCTTGTGTTTCCGGGACTAGGATGAAACATAACACTATTGTAATACAATGGGCCCTATGTAACCTAAGTGTGTCCATCTAGCTCTCTCTAGATAGGCAGCCACCTCTATCTACCTACTTATGAAAACGTTCATAATGGAATTGGTTTTGTTAATAAATTTGTATTCTAAGAAGTAGAAAGGATCCTTTAATTCCGTTATAATATAAAACTAAGAACCTTTTTGTACTGCCTTAAGTCGTGGACTATGGCTTCTGGGGAGTTTCTGAATTTTTATTTGAAAAGCTTTTGTTCTAGAATCAGCATAAAGTCGTGGCAGTCATAATACAAATAGAGATTCCAAAAAGTTTCTGTCCTATTAAAAACTGCGTATATTAGACCAGAGCTCTAGAGAATACAGTACTCCCCCATATACATTCTTCATCAATTTCATGAAAACCTTCGATATCAACAACACGACTGCTATATGGTAAGTATTGAGAATAAAAGGCGTCTCTCAGAAATAATTCTAATCATCAATGATTTGTAAAACAAAGACGCCCTTGGGATTGTGCCGGTATATATCACGGTATTACCATGTCTGGAAAGAAAAAAGGAGGATTATAAGGAATTTCTTATGAGAACTTAAGGCTTTCAATACTGGAATTGGATATTTGAATACTCCAATTAGAGCTAGAAGAACTGGGGAATTGAGAGCTAAAAACTATGATTTATCAACGTTAGCACAGAAAATTGCATTCCACAAGGACAACCATATAGCCTCCACTATTTAGACAGTAAAAGGTATCAAACAACAAGCACAGCCAATTGAAAACAACATTCTGATAACATGGAGTCACTCAAAAGTATCCAAACGAACCAAGCTTAGAAAATTCAACACATTTGCGAAATGTGCGATTAAAATGTAGGATATTTTGTGCCAACATCATCTGCAACACGGATCTGTGGAGCTTAATCGGTGTAGAATAAATTCAAATGTTTAAAATGTTCTTAAAAGACCTCTAGGTCCCAGACCTCTAGACCCCATTTTATATCCTAATAATACTGTAATCCACATACGTACATACATAATCGGATTTTATGATCCTTCAGTCAGGATTATGAGCAAGCTTCTCACAATAGTTATGTTGTGTGTGTTAATTTAATGCATGAATGGCAGAACCTTACAGAAATCTGCTGGGAGGCAGTCGCCGAAGAAATATTTTTTGATATTCGATACGTTCGTGATGTCTGACTTGGGTTTTGAACTGTAACCTTACGTGTTGTAAGCCATTCTATTACCTAGTAGAGTTCCCATTTTACTTAGATTTTGAAATAATTTTAAAGTGTCCCTAATTTTTGTTACATCACTGTATTTTCTTTTAAGCTTTGTTCAATTGGTACTTCTCCCTCAAAACAGTACGTGAGTTTGGGCAACTTTTCACTGTCAACGTATGTCGAATTCTTTGACATCTATTAGCTGCATCTTTCATTAATTTTTTATTGTATGGAGGCAACTTCTATGCCAATTAAAGTACTCATTGCGTCAACCTCTCATGTCTTCTTTTTTCTTAATTCAATCAAAAACAAAAAAATTGTTGAGGCAAAAATAGTCCTTTTTTGGGGCACATAGTTCTTCATCACCCGTTAAGGAGTTTGCTTTTAAATAATTGCAACATGTTATAAGGCTTTACAATATTTCCCTTAAATTCCAAATGCTTATTGTCTTCAGTAACACACCGAATAAAATCTCTGTCGAAAGTAAACTTATTAGTTAAGACACACAAAAATTCATAGTTCAGCCATCTACCACCAGAGAGAAACACAAAACAACTCTAGCAAGTACACGAACCATTTAAAGTTTCGTTTTGAAAATGTTACTAGTTATTAACAGAAAGCGCCAGTAATGGTTGTATGATTTAAACTTTGTGTCATGTAGGCACACAGCATAAGTGATGTGAGAAACTAGGTGTTAATCTTGACTAAATAATTGTAGCGACCCTTTATGTATGCATGTGTTACGTCAGCAGCGTAAACATTAATGCGTGGGAATATTGGGGAATCAGATTAATTGCTTAAAACCAAATGAAATTTGGAAGTCCTTCAGTTTGGAACGAACTTCACAGCCACAATCTCTAAAAATTTCCGAAAAAATTGCATGGCATGAGTAAAGCGTTATGACGGCATCTTCAGCAAACTTCTCTAATTTTGATTCGACAATTCTCCAATAACCATTTTTTTTTACTTTTTCAATATTTTCATCGCCTACTAATATGCCGGGGCGTCCAGGGCTAGTGTTGTCATTCACATTTTATCGATCTACTGTGAAAAACATGCACCACTTGTAAACATTTTTTCGACACAAAGTACTCTCACCGTATGGCACTTCGATGTCCAGAAAGTTTCTTTTAATATCCAGCAACCCTACTGAACGTAATCACTTGGAGATTTTTTATGTGCTTATGTGCTTCAGCTTTGACCGCATCTGGACTCCCCTACAAGGCTTTGACAGAATGTTTAACATGATTTTGATTTATAAGCTCGCAAATCTTTGCATGTGTTCCCAACATAGTGACTATATTCCCCCTACTGTTACTTAAAATATCAGTATCCCCCGGTATCCATAGGACAGGAAAGCCGCGCTGCCTGACTATTCCTTTAAGATAGTCTACTCTACGCCAAACTCATTACATAAGTGCTTCAAACAGTCAAAAAAATATTTGAGTTGTCCTTGAAAGCCATTATCGTCATCTAACTATGTTCACATTATTCTACAGCTAACATTAAAAACATGTTAGAAGCCTTTGGTCTTATAGTGTCCTTCCAGAAAACCTTTCAAACTTTGATATCGTCTTCAGCGATTATGCTCATTTCTGCATGAATGGCTACGTATACAAACGTAATTGTTGAATTTGTAACGATTCCAATACACATGAGACCAAGACCAACCAACGCATACCGAGAATGTCACAGTTTGGTGTGAATTTAGGGGTCAATATTTATTTGAGATCTACGATATCCATTCCATCACTGTCAAGAGCGAGTACTACAGGTCAATGATTTCTTTTAGCCTTAATTTTAAGATCTCTACACCAACGTCTTTTCAATAGAACAACGCTTAGTGCCACACAGTTAATACCACATTGGATACCCTAGGCTTGTGGTTTGACAGCATAGCCATTTTACGTGGATGTGATGTAAGCTTGCCATCGAGATCATGTCATTCGCCATTGTTGAGACTTTTTCTTATAAGATTTTCTTATTTCTTATACTCTTATAT
>QOCX01000303.1:106634-142349 GCA_005959815.1 Sarcophaga bullata | reverse complement strand
TCTTATACTCTTATACTCTTATACTCTTATACTCTTATACTCTTATACTCTTATACTCTTATACTATTATACTCTTATAATCTTATACTCATATACTCTTATAGTCTTATACTCTTATAATCTTATACTCTTATACTCTTATACTCTCATACTTTTATACTCTTATACTCTTATGCTCTTATGCTCTTATACTCTTATACTCTTATACTCTTATAATCTTATACTCTTATACTATTATACTCTTATAATTCTTTGTAATAACTCCTTTTATAACCTTTATACTTTCATACTTTTAATACTTTTAATAACTCCTTAATGCTCTATATCTGAAACTCCTAATAACAACTCTCTTATACTCTTATAATCTTATACTCTTATACTATTATACTCTTATAATCTTAATACTTTCCTTATACTCTTATACTCTCATACTTTTATACTCTTATACTCTTATGCTCTTATACTCTTATACTCTTATACAATTATACTCTTATACTCTTATACTCTCATACTCTTATACTCTTATACTCTTATGAGTATCGCTCTTGCACTCTTATGAGTATAAAAGTATTGCTCTTGTACTCTTATGAGTATAAGAGTATCACACTTATACTCTTATATCCTACATTTAATAACATAAAATAGCCTGCGCCCACATATAAAATTATTTATACGTTGCTTTTTAAATTAAATTACGAGACACCACAATATTTTTTTCTTTAATAAATTCCTTTTTTTTACAGTTAATTTTCTACGTATATTTTAAATATTTTAGTGAATTTACTTCAAATCTTAAGTGATCGTAAAAACTTTCCATCAGAAAATTCCTTTCATCAGTTTTCTGCAAAAGGCAACCTTCTAGAAAAGAAAAACGACAACAACAACAACAACTTAATACAACAGCAACAACAACTTTATACAACATAAGTGAAATTATTTATATTTTGAAAAGCAATTTCACTTTGGTTAACAATTTGTAGATAAACCGTGTAAAATTTATGTACGCACATCAAAAACTTTAGGCCTCTTCATAACGCGTACAACAACGTACTATTAACTATGATGGCCAAAAGAGCGTAATGGCATAGGAAAAAAATGACTTCAAGAGACAAGAACATGTGCGTAATAAATTTAAATGTACGCAGAAAAACCAAAAAAAAAAGACAAGAAAACTTACAAATTTACAAATTTATTTATAACATGAACGGTAAAATTTACTAAAAACTCTCCAAAAACTATGAATAAGTGACTTTAAAAGACGGTGGAATGGTAGACAATGGAATTTATGTACCCTATAGGGTATCAGAAATTTTTTGTCTGCTTCAATTCAGACATATTTCTCGTTATAAGTCTAGCCTTCCTACAAATGCCATATTATTACTGTACTTATCGCAGAAATACGATTAATTTCAGGTTGTTGATCAACCTTGTTTGAAGTCACCATAGTCTAGTAGGCAGCGTGCTGGCCACATTCTTAAACGCCACGATTCAAACCCCAGGTCAGAAGTCCAACCGAAAATATGAAAAAATATTTCTTCGGTGGCTTCCTCTCTGCAGATTTCTGGCAAAAGCTCTCAGAGCATATAAAACTGCCACGAAAAGCCGACTTTAAACTGTACGCCCCGCCATTAATCTATAAAATTAATGCATACAACATAAGTGCTGTGAGAAACTACGTCGTAATCCATGCTAAAGGGTTTTAACGACCAATTATGTACGTCAGCCTTCTTTCCCTTCTTTCATTGCTCATGCTTATCCTAAAACGTTGGGAGTGTCGTTTATCAAATGATGTTGGATATGCATTACAACCCTTCAGTTAGGATTACGACCTAGATTCACATACCAATGATGTGGTGTGTGCTAATTTTAGCCATGTAAATCGGGCAATTTTATTTACATCCAGAGATTTTATCAGAAATTTGCTGAGAGTAAGTCGCCGTCCATATTTCTGTTTGTTGAAGTTGTCTAACCTGGAATCTAAGCTTAGAAAAGCAGGGTCTGGTTTCTGGGTTATTTATTTCGTCCTGTGCTATTGGTGTAATCAGTTTTCTTTCACAAAAAGTGGTCTTTTTTAGTGGTCATAATTTGGCCATTAAAACTCTTCAGTTAGGATTACGGCCTAGATACTTCCACCACTTTTATTGAGTGTGTCGATTGTTGTAAAGAACGGTAGATTTTTGAGAATCTTTTCACGGCGATTTTACTTTCGGAGTTCTGAACAGAAATCCGGAGTTCTGAACAGAAATCTTCGCCTATTTTACGATCACCACAGTCATTCTATCGGTAACGCTATAAATGAAATTCGAGTTCATTAGTTCGATCCATTTTTGGGTGGAAGGGGACCAGAACAAAGAAAACTGTTGTAGTTTGGATGAAACAAGCCACATAAGATCCAAGAGCATCCAATGCATGCCAAGAAAGTCACTGTTTGATTTGGATTTTAGACTGGAGGCTTCATTAATAAATATTTTTTTGGGGACCATATTGCTCAAGTCATAGTTGTCAACGGCGAGCACTATGGATCGACTGTTAACAACTTCTTTTGTCCTGGATTGATTGATCTGGATGCCTACAACAATTTGGTTTTTATAGGATGGCTTTAGATTTCACATAGCTCATGGCATATTGAATATTCAACACGAGCGATTGGAACGCACGGCCTTCCCCATGTTCAGCTGATATGAACTGGGCACCGAGATTGTGTGACGTGTTCCTGTGAGATTTTTTTTGTCGCAAGTGTATGCGAATAAGCCACTTACCACTGAGGTTCCCATAGCCAACATAACCCATGCATATTGGTCAAATTCAGTTCGATTTCGAAAAAAAAATAGGCATTTTGAATGCGCTCTAAACCGAGGATCCAGAAAGGATATTGCATTTCACTTATAAAGCTTTGAAAAGGTCTTCCAAACGCATAAAAAAAATTTAAAAAATTCTTCATATTGACATAAGCACGTCTACGTAGCTGTAATCTAGTTGGCAGTTGGGGCCACGGTTCAAACCTTAGCTGAGATATCTTCAACGAAACGAAATATGAACGAATATTTCTCTGGCGACTTATTCTCCGCACAGTTCTGGCAAAAAACCCTGAGAGTAAATAAAAAATTGCCATGAAAAATTTCTTAAAAAACTGTCGTTCGAACTCGACTTTAAATTGTTGGTTCGAACACTCATGTATGAAATTAACACACACAACATAAGGATGTTGAGAAGCTAGAGCGTAATCCTAACTAAATGGTTATAATGATCATCCAACATAAAAATGTTACGTACGTCTAGCATTACATAATATACCGCATTTTAGTACCCATCTACATACATATGTACATACATACATGCATACCATATTTATTTAGATATCAAACAATCTCTAAAAGATGTTGTAAATGTTGTATGCAACTCCATTTAACAAATACATGGCAATGCTGAAGTACTTGTTCGTTATAATGATGCGGACCATAAATTGAGTCAAGGATGACTAACAAAAAAAAATTTTTTTGGTTTTTTTTTTTTTTTTTTTGGCAACAAAACTTACAACGGATTCTGTTATAAAAAAGAAAATCAATAAATGGTGTGAAAATTTCTTTAAAAATATCTCTCGGTTACTACTTGAAATCTGCGTATAATACACAAGGTGTATGTGAGGAAAGCAACGTTTTTTTTTGTTGTCTTTGTTACATACAACATCCGCCAAATGTGTTAAATTCGTAGATAAATTACTAGAGTAACCAATGGATGGATAGAGTTTCATTACATGTCCCGAAGACGTATGTATCAGTTAAAATGCAATGTGTCCCATAAGTTATTTATTATAAACGCACTAACGTACGCTACGTACGTACGTACGTACGTATATTCATTGTCAATTGAATTTTAAATGCTGCATTTTCATTTGAACGTTTTTTTTTTTACTTTTCCTCATGCAAAGTATCAATAGCAGGGTGTTGAATGTGCATATGGGATAACAAGGTATGGCGTTTCTTTTTAACTGCCTTTTTTTTGTTATTGTTTATCAATTGAAATTATCTTTTGCCAAAGCGTTGTAAGAAATGCTTCTTTTTTCCTTTTCTCTCTCTTATTTCTTAAGCAATTTGATCATTGGCTTTAGTGTGTAAAGCTGGTGCTGTCTGGTTAAACGAGTCTTGCCGTCAACCATGCGTTTTTTTTTCTTAACGGCACTTTAAGCGCCTTCTTCACTTGCAGCAAATTAATTTGTACGCGCAATTTGTTTACATTACCAGGGCAGGAAATAGAATTGTATGCTGGGAGTTTTAGAGAATTATGTGGTGATAAAATATTACAGAATTTTCTGTTTTTTTTTTATTAGAATTTTGAAAAGTATGTACGTGTACCCTACACTTTCATATGCTTCGATATGTAAAATGCTTCATTCAAACACGGTTTTAAATTTTGCGAATTTTTTTTTTTTTTTTTTTTTTTGTTGTGATGTGCAATTGTTCCCGGTAGAAATGGAATATTATTTCATTCATATGGCTGCCGCAGCTGGCCTTACAGTACCTCATTCGATGACGCCAATTTTCGTGCACTTTTTCGAGTGTATGTAATCCTATCTCGGCAATGGCATTACGAATTTTGGCCTTCAAATGCTTAATTGTCTCTAGTTTGCCGGCATAAAAATTTTCTTTAATGACAACCCACAGAAAATAGTCCAACGTTGTCAAATTGCACCTTCTTGGCCGGCCAATTGACATCACCATTTCGGCTATTTAAACGGCCATCAAACGTTTGACGCAATAAATAGATTTTGGCATGAGATGCGTGGCAAGTTGCAACAGCCTGTTGAAACCAAACATCGTTCACATCAATCCCATGAAGAGCGGGTACAAAAAACTTGGTTATCATGGTGCGATAGGTGTCTCCATTGTCCGTAATGGTTGTGCCGTCTTCATTTTCAAAGGAATATTGCTCAATGATACCTTCATTCCAAAAGCCGCACCAAACAGTCACTCGTGATTGATGCATTGGCTTCTGTAAGACCACGTGTGGGTTTTCTGGGCGCCAAAATACGGCAATTTTGTTTATTAACATATCCACCGGAATGAAAAGGAGCTTCATTCGAAAATATGATTTTTTTTTTTAGCAAAATCAACATCCTCGTGCACTCCTTGGCTCCATAAATCCCAACGTTGTTTAAGAGTAAATCGTTTCATTACGTTCAGTGCAGATAATTAACTGAATTTTGTGAGAGAATAGAATGACATAAGTATTGCCAGGCTCGAAATAACAGATTGTTAAAATTTAAATCGATAGATGATCTACCCGTTATGTATGTAATAGACTCTGGGTGCATACAACCGGACACTAGACACATATCACAAAGCCAACGACTTCTGCAAAAGTTGTAAAGAATATCTACTCCGTCACTGTTGAATACTTGAATCTTAGATAAAGGACTCTTGAGCACCCAGAGTGTGTTGAAAGAAAGTTTCTATCAAAGGTGATTTACACAGAATCTGCTACACCTTTATAAAACAATCGGGATGGCTTAGAGCTGCCATTGGTAATAATTCTTGAACGAAATAGTAGGTAATTTGGGTGCCCTGGAAGCCTAGTAGATAGTGTGCTAAACTTTAAGTGCCGAGGACGTCGAATCCTTCCCTAACTGAGACTCTGGGTGTATGACATTATATGTGCACTGCATTGGCGTCATCTCCCGAGTGGTCTACAAAATATGTTGCTGTTACAAGGGAACCTCATTGTAACACCAAGTAAGCTGTGCTTTTGCTGCTCAATAGTTTAAAGAAGCTGTCCATTACATACATATAAACATACAGTGAGCGTCATAAGAAACTGTACATTTAAAAAAATATACATTACGGAATTACCGTTATTTTTATTTCAAAATTGTTTCATTGCCAGCTTTTAAAATTTAAACAAAAAAAAAATTACAAAAAAATTCCGAAATATTGCCAAATTTTTTCGGGCACTCTCCTGAAAGTGGTAAAAGTTGAGTTTTTGTGGGATGGTTAGAATTTTACAAATAGTGCACAGTTTCTTTTGATGCTCAGTGTACATAATTGGTCATTACAAATCTTCAATCAGGAGTACGATCTGGCTTCTCATATCAATTATGTTGTGTGTGTTTATTTCATACATGAGTGGTGGAACCTATAGATTAAAGTCAACTCTGGCCGACAGATTGATTTTTTAGAAACTTTTCATTGCAATTTTTCATTTACTCTCAGAGTTATTGCCAGAATTCTGCTGAAAGGAAGTTGCTAAAGAAATCTTTTTTCACATTCGTTTTCGTTTTCTTCGAGATCTCTGACCTGGGGTTTGAACCGTGGCCTTACATCTAATAAACCAGCACACTACCAACTAAACTGCAGCAACTATTAACCCATTAGAATTGTTACGACATTCCTAAGCTGGACTCTAGACAGTTTACGCAAATTAAGCCCGTAGTCGTACATCTAATAAACCATCACACTGCCAACTAGACTATGGCGACTATTACGCCGTTAGAACTATTACTGGACTCTAGACAGTTTACACAAATTTAGCCCGTGGCCTTACATCTAACAATCCAACACACTACCAACTAGACTACGGCGACTATTACCCTGTTTTAACAATTACTGGACTCTAGAGAGTTTACGCAAATTTAGCCCGTGGCCTTACATCTAATAAGCCAACACACTGCCAACTAGACTACGGCTACTATTACGCCGTTAGAACTGTTACTGGACTCTAGACAATTTATGGAAATTTAACCCGTGGTCTTACATCTAACAAACTAACACACTACCAACTAGACTACGGCAACTATTACCCCGTTAGAACTGCTACTGGACTCTAGACAGTTTACGCAAATTTAGCCCGTGGCCTTACATCTAATAAAACAATATACTACCTTCCAGACTACGGCGAATATTACGGCATTAGAACTGCTACTAGACTCTAGACAGTTTACGCAAAATTAGGCCGTGGCCTTACATCTAACAAACCAACACACTACCAACTAGACTACGGCGACTATTATTCCGTTGGGACTGTTATTGGACTCTAGACAGTTTACTTCAATTTGGACCGTGGCCTTACATCTAATAAACCAACACACTGCCAACTAGACTACGGCGACTATTACCCCCCTTAGAACTGTTACTGAACTCCAGTCAATTTACTTAAATTTGGACGGTGGCCTCACGTCTAATAAACCAACACACTGCCAATTAGACTACGGCGACTATTACACCGTTTTAACAGTTACTGGACTCTAGACAATTTACTTAAATTTGGACCGTGGCCTACTAGACTACAGTGACTTAAAGAAGCTGCTTGACATTCAATTGGTACGGCCAATCCTATCTTAATTTTACCCTCTGTAGCGCTCTATTCAGTCTATTTAGCCGTATTACTGACAAATCTTTTTTATTATCATTATAATAATTTGATTTGATTATTAATTGTGAACTAAATTTCCCAAGAAACAACAAATTTCTCATTAAAACATCCTATTTAAGACAGCAAAAGATAAGCAAAAAAACAACAAACTTTCATTTCCTTAAAAAAAAGAAGGAACACAACACAACACAACACACATCACACATCACAACACATCACAACAAATAATTCTTTCACTTTAATTTTTAGCATAGAAGTGTAAATGATATCCTGAGGTTAGATTTTAACGAGTTTGCAACAACAAGTGATAATTGCTTATACGTACATACACATACATACCAAGGCTTAAATGTAATTTTAGAGAAGAAAAAATAAACAGAAATTGGAGAGGAAAGGAAATACAAAACAGAGATGAACCAGCAATGAAATCATTTGGAATATATGTACAACAACAACAACAACAACAACAACAACAACAATTGTAAAGTGTAATTAAAATAATTTATTTCATTGCCATTGCAGATATAATTATGCTGCTTAGAAGATTTACAGCAGCCTGGCCTCAAACCAAAAAGTCAAGTGCTTTGTAATGCTAATAACAATAATCATAATAAAAGTAACAGCAAAATACACACCAAAATGATAGAGAAAAAAACAAGACAGAAAATAAAAAACAACAACAGAAATGAAATAAAGAAAGAAAGAAAGATTTCTACAAATCATAGTTGTTTTGTATGAAAGGCTGTTATTAACCTGATGATAATGGAAATCAAAATACAAATACAAGGAGTTGCCTTTTTTGAAAACGGCAAATAGCACACATACACATACATACGTACATAGATTTCATTTATAAAAGCCACCAACATCCAGTCGTCTAAACTGGGTCAATTTGTGGCACATTATTAGTTTAGTAGAGCGACCATGTCTCTAAACATGGTGGCATCAATGGTGGTTTTTTTTTCTTTTGCTTTCTTTCATTTCATAAAAAACTATGCCAAAAATATTTCTCCAAAAGCAAAACTCCATTAAGAAAACCTTAAATTATGACTTTTAAACACAAACATTTTAACTACGCAAACAAACGTACACACGTAGCAGCATTAAGACAAAAACTTTATTTCGTTTCGTTTGGTTTCTTGCACAATTCATTTGATTGAATGTTGTTTATTGAATCAATCCATGCACATTTCTAATGCAATCTTAAAGGAAATTGAAAATTGACTTCAATGAACGTCTAAATCCAAAATAAATAACAACAAAAAGCATAAAAAAATAATAGACGACGGTGGATAGTACAAAAAAAAATGAATAACTAACAACAACATAAAATAATTACCTACAAACAACTTGCAACATAGTTAATACAATAGAAACAACAATAGACTGCTCAAGATACACTGAGAAAAAAATTCAAATTCAATCATAAGTCTCCCCACAAATAATTATACAGCTAAGCCCTCAAATAGGTTTATTGTTCATACGTACATACATACATACATGCATACATAATTGAGCAGGAAGCTAATATACCTAACGGATGATGGAGAAAAGGAGTACGTAGTGACGGCGGGTGTCCCGCAGGGCTCTGTACTTGGGCCACTACTGTGGAACATCATGTACGATGGTGTACTTCGACTGCCAAACGGGACTACGATTGTTGGCTTTGCAGATGACATTGCCATAGTCTCGGTCGCTAAGACGGTAAAAGAAATAGAGGAGAAGACGAACGATTCGAAAGGTAGGAGCATGGCTTGATGAGGCAGGTTTGACACTTGCTGCACATAAAACGGAAGCCGTTTTGATAAGCGGCAGGAAGATAGTGGAGAAGATGGAAGTGACCATTGGAGGCATCAAGATCGAATCGAAGAGGATCATAAAATACTTAGGAGTGATTATCGACGACAGGTTGAACTTTAAGGAGCACGTCAAATTCATCGGCGAAAAGGCATCTGTAACCCAGGGAGCACTGACGAGGATGATGCCAAATATTGGAGCACCAAATCCACTTAAAAGAAGAATAATATTGAGGGTTACAACCTCGATAATGTTATATGCTTGCGCAATATGGTCGGAGGCACTCTCCGTGGGGACAACAAGGAGGAAACTGGCCTCGATGTATCGTCTAAGTGCGATCAGGCGATGAGTGGCTTCAGGACGTGTCTGATGAAGCGGTACTGGTATTGGCAAAGACAATACCGATAGACATATTGGCGGATGAGATGAGACGGATATACTATCGCCGCCTCGAATACATAGGACAAGTAGCGGCTGTAATAGCGGAGGAACGAAGGACTTCAATACACGAATGGCAGTCACGAGAACAGTTTAAAGAGAAGGTGGACATTTCGCCTTGTCCTTGATATAACCCCTTGCATGGAGAACAATCATTTCGAGCTGGTCATGGATGCTTCAGGACTGCACAGATTTGAACATTTGCCCAAACTGTGAAGATGAGGAGGAAGATGCGGAGCATATTCTAACATGCTACCCCAGATTTAAATGGACCAGTGAAACGAGTTTTGTACCAAACCGGCTTTTGGAAGAGGTGATGAATTCTAGGATTCTATGGAGCCAACACAGCCAGGGAATGGTTGAAGTTATGCTGGAACTCCGAAGGTTAGAGGAACGAAGGCGAAATTTAAATTCGCAGGATAAAGCTTTAAAGCTAACCAGCAATCCGCGAAGTAATACCTTACGGCAGTCCCGCGGGGGGAGAGTGGTTGAAGAGTGTAGGGGGTGGGTTTAGTACGCAGGCATCAGTGATGGTGTATCGTGCACTCTTTTGTTGGAACAAAAGTGTCTTTCGAAGATTCCCACCTCCGGCTTAAGACAAAAAAAAACATAATTGAGCAGTCAAGATTATAACCTCTATTCTTCCACAACTTATGTTGTGTGTATTAACTTCATAGATGAGTGGCGGGGACCTACAGTTTAAAGTCGATTCCGAACGATAAATTTTTTGACAAATTTTTCATGGCAATTTTTTACTTCCCCTGAGAAGTTATGCCAGAAATCTGTTTATGTTGAAATTGCCGGCGAAATATTTTGAGGTATATCTGGGGTTTGAACCATGACCTCTTATATCTAATAAGCTAATACGCTACGAGTTCTAAGACTAATGTGCTGACAAATTTCAGGATACCGTTCGGTATTAAGTATGACAACTCCCTGGGACAAACATTTGACATGCATATACCGGGTGGGTCATATATCGGTTTAAATTTAAACCAATAACAATACTTAGGTCATTCTATTCTTTCACAAAATTCAGTACATTATCTCCACTGAACGTAATCAATCGATTTACGCTTGAGCAACGTTGGCATTTATTGGTCCAACGAGAAACTGCAACATAATGTCGATTTTGCCAAAAAAAATATCTTTTCGAATGAAGCTCATTTTCATATTGATGGAGACGTTAATGTGAAAAATTGCCGTATTTAAGGCTCAGAAAACCACACATGGTCTTACAGAAGCAAATGCACCCATTACGGGCCATAGTTCGGTGCGGCTTGTGGAGAGGAAGGCTTGATCATTAAGATCTTTTGTACATCATATCCAAGTTGAATTGAGCTCCCTTTTGAAAAATATTTGTGAATTTCCCCATGGCTTTGAAATATTTAATTCTGTGACCAAATAGCCCCTATTCGTGTTCCAAAATCCTTTCTTGACCTATCTGCATATCCTAAGAAGAGTTATGTCTGATTTAGTGTACTTAACAAAATGTTGGGATCCCGAGCACATGAAAGCTAGGCAATGCTACATCGGCCCGCTAGATGCTTTGCATTCACTGTTATCTACCTCGTCTATTCCGTACAGACGTTAGGCGGAATGGCCCGTTGAAAACTGAAAATTATTGTAGCTTCAGTTGCCACCAGAACAAATACAAAGAACACAAGTCGTAGCCTATGTTCTTCAGTCAGTGGGTTAGTTGAACTTTGTGTGGGTGCAAGCACAATTCCCGATACAAAATTCGCCAAGTTGTGGTCTGCGAAAGGCCGGGTTCTTGTGTCTAACTCTTACGAACATCGGTGCCAAATCGTTGATATAGGAGTATTGGTCGACCAATACTCGTTATTATCATTGTGAATAATTGTCTCTGTAGAAGGAATATAACGATCTTTGAAACTTGCGATACGTTGAACCTTTTGATACAAAAATTTTATCATTTGCCTGTACTGTTGAATGCTGTATTCATCCTCGGATATTTGTTCAAGTGTATAACGCAATATTAGCAAAACAACAAGACCAAGAAGTCATCATTTTCTAGTTTTTTTTTTTTTTTGTTTGTTTGTTTTATTTGCTATTTTTGTAAGAACTTCAAATAATAATTCAATGTTGTTTTGTTAAAAGTTGCAACAGCATTTGCAACAATCATGTAACTCCACTCCATGCAACAAGCAACATGCTTAGCAAAACTGACTAACAAAAACAACAACCAAAGAAGAAGAAGAAGAGAAAAAAACCAAAAAAAAAACAAAAAAAAGCAATAATAATCCATGAACAAAACCACAACCTACCACTTACAAATAATATCTAATACAACAAGAATTTTTGTTGTTTTACCGCTGCCTACTCAATAAACTCAAATTGACAATAACAAAAACAAAAAAAACAAAGAACAAAAACAACAACAACACAACAACAATAACAAGTTAAAAACAATATACAATAATAATAACAAAACGCCCAACTATAAACCAACACGGGTAGTTGGATTTTAAAAAGCCAGAGGTGAACAAACTTTGCAAGCCGTTCAGTAAAGAATGAAAGACCACCATGGAAGTTACTTTATACATACATACAAACATACATAATTATCATTACAACCCTTCAGTCAGGATTACGTCCTAGCTTCTCACACCACTTATGTTGTGTGTGTTAATTTTATACATGAGTGGCGGGACCTACAGTTTAAAGTCGACTCCGAACGACAGATTTGTTTTGTGAAACTTTTCATGGCGATTTTTTTACTCTCAGAGTTTTTGCCAGAAACCTGCTGAGAGGAAATAGCCGAAGGAATATTTTCGTTTTTGATGTCTCACCGGGGATTCGAACCCTTGCATTTTGTCTAATAAGCCAACACACTACCTACTAGACTACGACAAGGAAATTATATCAAGTCTTACAAATAGGGACTTGCGACTTTTCGATGAATATTAGCGTCAGCTACCAACTGCTCCATCGGCTAGCACACGTAGTTGCTTATGTTCTTCCAAGATTATTTGTTAAAACAGACTGAAGAAATGATAACTATTTGACAATTAAAGCTTGAACAAGATGGCCGTGACTAACTGACAAAGTTCAAATGTAACTGTTGGAAGACTCCATATATCGGGTGGGCCATCTATAGGTTTAAATTTAAACCATAGGTTATTTCGAATCCGACAATACTTATGTCATCTTATTCTCTCACAAAATTCAGTATATTAGCTCCACTGAACGTAATGAATCGATTTACGCTTGAACAACGTTGGAATTTATTGGAAATTGATTTCCAAAACAAACAGAAATCGGCGGACACAGAGAAGGACCAACAGAGCCCGGTATATGCAAATTTATTGCTAAAGCTAGTGAAACTGGTTTCATTGTTGATGTGCCAAGACGTGGGCGTGCTTGTACGGTGGGTTCACCCGAAAATATATCGAAGCTGTGGCTGAGAGTGTGCATGAGAATCCATCAACATCATCATCGTTCTCAAAATTGAGCATTTCACGCACCAGTTTATGTCGAGTTTTGCGAAAAGATGTCGGATGTTGAAACCGTATGACCATCAACTACGTTTTCGTTTCGCTAGATGAGCCAACGAGAAACTGCACGATGATGTCGATTTTGGCAAAAAAAATCATCTCTTCGGATAAAGTTCGCTTTCATTTGGTGGGTACGTTAATAAGCAAATTTGCTTATTTGGGGCTCAGAAAACTCACACGTGGTCTTACAGAAGCCAAAGTACCCGTTAGGAGTGACAGTTTAGTGTGGCTTGTGAGCGAAGGCATCATTAGCCAAATTTCTTTGAAAAGAGGACGTCACAACCATTACGGTCAATGCAGACACCTATCACGCCATGATATCAGTACCACGCTCTTCGTGGTATTGATATGAACGCTGTTTGGTTTCAACTGGATGGTGCAACTTGAAACACATTTCAAACACAATGGATTATTGCGTCAAATGTTCTTTGAAAATGAGCACGGCGTAACCATTACGGTCAATGAAAACACCTTTACGTTCAATGAAGACCTGACGCACCATGATAAGCAATTTTTTTGTATCTGCTCTCTTGATGTAAATAATGTTTGATTTCAACAGTATGGTACAACTTGCCCTACATCTCATGCCACAATCGATTTTATACGTCAAACGTCTGATGGCCGTTCAGTTAACCGAAATGGTGATGTCAATTGGCCGACAAGATGTTGCAATTTAACACCGTGGGACCATTTTCTGTGAAGTGACTTTAAAGGAATATGTTACGCCGACGAACTAGAGACAATTGAGCATTTTAAATCTGACATTCGTGATGCCATTACCAAGATACGACTCCTTACACTCGAAAAAGTGCAAGAAAATTGGTTTGATTGGATGAGATACTGTGAGGCCAGCCATGGCAGCTATATGATTGAATTGATATTTCATTTCTAAACGGAACAATAGGACAACAAAAGAAGAAATTTGCAAAATTAAAAAATGTTTCTCTCTGATCGCATTGTTAAATTTAAACTTTTAAATCAGCCACCCTATAGGACTCTATCAACTGGACTATCAGCCGCTAGTTCATCTGATACTTGATACTTGTTTCAGGCTTGAATTCGATTTAAACATTGCTGCTGACAATGTTTCAGTGACAATGCACAATAGTGGTGTCTTCTTTACATAGTTGGTGTGAGACCTCTGCTGCAGGAATGTTGTTTAAAGTGCCGAATTTTTCCATTTAACGGTAAAATACCATTTGAGAATATTTCAAAATTTGTTGTTTCCGTAGATAGATTATGCTTAATGTGCCTCTAATTGGCCATCCCAGATTCAAACTAGCCAGACACAATGTTGACAAATTCTGTGTTTTTTTTTTTTTTGTTCATTTTTCCTTGTTGTATTGCCTCATGTTGTATTCGTTGTAATTTTCAAATAATCATACTTCCTATTAAAAACGATGGAATAATAAGAGAACAACAACAAACACAGTGTTTCCTTAGAAAATCGAAAGAAAATCATAACAATTATTGGAATCTAGAAACTAGAACGCCAGTCTTAAATGAAAATTGCCCCACATTCACAAAAAACACAAGAGAGAAAGAGAGAGAGAGAGAGAGAAACAAATTGAAAAATATCCATAATTTTTCATAAGGCTTATGGTAGAACAGGCTGAATATTAGAAAAAATTTTTCACAAATTGTTGGCTTTGGCATCCTTTATGCAAAACACTGTGCCACGGTGTAATTTAAAAATACAAGAAGAAGAAAAAAAAAACGAATTTTTTTTTTGCATGTTCATCAATAGAAAAACAAGAGTTTTAAGACAAAATAAAATAAAAGAAAAATTATTTTAAGATGATAAAGAAATTTCACAAGTTTTTTTGGATTGGATTTGGAAGGAAAAAAAATTTTTTTTTAATTTTTTTTTTAATTTTTCAGAATGATTTTAATCGTTGGAAATTCAAGTTCCCCCTCCCCAAAGATATTTTTTTAATTATTTTGTTGGTTTAATGCTGCTGCTGCTGTTGTTAATCATATTCTAGTTCACATAGTTCATTGCCATAAATCCCCATACACCAACAGTGTACAGTGTACACCGTGCATGAATATGTTTTTTCTTTTTTTTTTTTCTTTTATTTGTTTAAAGCAACTGAAATGCAGAGAAAAATAAGAAGAAAAAGAGGAGAAATTTTATTTTAAACACCTGTTGCCACTGCCGATGTTCAGTGTAGCCATTGCTTTCGGCTGTTACTGTGTGTATTATTGGCTTAAAGACTTGACTTATTTGTAAACTCCTTTTGCCGGTTAAGTTTGTTAAGAAATTAATTAAAAAATATCTGCAATACTTTGTTAGTATATCGTATCGTGTTATATTTTATGATTTTTTTTTCTTTTTTTCCAATGCTAAGAGATCAAACAAAAAAAAAAAAAAAAAACCAAAGAAAAAAGGAAAATCTTATTGCTCTTAATATGATGAGGAGGATTATGAAAAAATAAAAACAAAATAATTAAAATTAAAAATCTATTAAGACCATAGATTGGCCACTTGCTTTGGCCAACAGCAGTTGCTTGAATGGCCTTTATAAATGGGGCCAATCTTTGCAACACAAACTTATTCAAAATTTCTCTTTTTTTTTCTTTTGACAATTGAGAAACGAGTTGAATTTTTGAATTGAACAAATTATTATCGGCATTACTTTTACGTTCGATTGGCTTAGATTGAAAAGGGAGCATAGCTTATTACCTTTAAATACCCATGTGCGTTTGATTAACAAATTACTCTGGCGTTTCCCTAATTTAGTATTCTTGACAGAACATTCATAATTTCCTTAATGGATTCAATAACTACCAGGAAATGGAGATGGAGCAGCCATACACTCAGAAGGAATACTGATAGTATAACAAGAATGACACTTAAGTGGAATTTTCAAGGCTCAAAAAGCCGTGACCAGCCAAGGAACATTTGGAAACGTTCAATACTCCAAGGTCATGGACATTGCAATCTTAAATGGGAAGACGCAGAAATAAAAATAGGCAATCAGACAAGTTAGAAGTTCTTTGTGAAAGCCATATGCTGTCAAGAGGGGTAATGGGGAAAAAATAAAGGATTCGTCCTTGTATCAATAGCTTTTTAGCCATTGTCTTCATTGTCCATTTGTTATTATTCTGCCACTATAACTAATTAGTGTCAGTAAACACAGCCCATCTAAATGCTTTATTTTCGATTCAGCGTCCTAAGACATCTATTCTAAGGTTCTATTAAAAAGCTATTTTTCTCATAGTTAACCATGATTTGCAATTAAAAAATCTGCATATGCAACCTTTTTGGTTTTTCTATGACATTATAAGACATTTTAAATATGATATCCAGCGTTGTCATGGCTACGCGTTCCAACTGGTCATATCGGTCATGGTTTCAATAGTAACGGATAATGCTTTAAAGATTGCTGATTCTTGACCCTTCTGTATACCATAAAGTAATTCGTCTTTTAAAGAGACGCACACATACATACCTAATTGGTCATTACAACCCTTCAGTCAGGATTACAACCTAGCATCTCACATCACTTATTTAGTGTGTGTGTGTGTTAGTTTTAATTTTCTTGACTTTCTGTATACCACACACCGTCTTTTAAAAGAGTATACAACTCCCAGATACATACATACAAACATATTTGGTTATTACAACCCTTCAGTCCGGATTGCGATATGTTATACATGAGTGCCAGGGTTTAAACGGTTAACAGATTTTTTGTGAAACTTTTCATGGTAATTTTTTATTTACTCTCTGAGTAGCAAAATTTTTTTATATTTCGTTTTATTGAATATGTCTGACCTGGGCCTTGAACTGTGGCTCACGTCTAATAACACCGTACCAAATAGACTATGGCGATTTCTACCAGATTACTCCAACTCCAACACTGACGCTAAGTGTCGTTGGAAATTACAATTAACAATTTAGTAGAGAGTTGCCAACAATCAATTGCTTAGGTTCCGAAATTCCCTTTCATGTCAGGACAGATTCTCAGTTCGCCGGCTAGGCCAATACACACTATTCACTGTATGTTGTCCAACTCCATTTGAGCTGTTTTGTAGGTTTGTTTTATCAGCCTAGACAACTGTCCTGTAGACAACTGTCCTGTAGAACTGTAGGTCACTATTGGTCTGACCATCATGCTATACATCCAGCGATTAAGTCCGAGGGTGCACCCCAGGATTTGCTAGTAAACCTTCTGCGTACCATTATAACACATCTGGGCTTTTCTGAGATACTTTCCATATGAGCTCCTTCATATCAATGTACTATCAGGCGTTATTCGTAGATATTTGACCTCCATTTCCCGTGATATTATCTTGCCTAGGAACCGAATACTCTTCCATTCAGGAAGTTTTCTTTTTTTTTTTGTAAATGATAATTTTGTAGTCTTAACAGAGTTTATTGTCATGCCCTAACGACTTATAATATCAAGATCTATTTGAATGATGACACAAAGAGTTTCTTCAATATTACCTTTAGCCATGAAGACTATATCGTCTGCATATTTATGGCACTCACTCACTGTCTGCCTCAGATAGTTGTGTTCATTAGTTCGCGCACAAGCATTAATGGTGAATTGTTCTGCACTGTGTCCATTCTCTAGTTGTGCCGAGTGATGAGTTCGTTTCCTTCATAGGTTTCTGTAAATCGATTGTATTGGACTTCTGCCATCCATGGGAATACCTAAGCCTATATCTTTTCTATCTAATGGCCTATTTAGGATCTTTATCGTCTCCTTTTCAGACATCTCCAATTACTTCCATGTCAGTTTATCCGTCTTTTCGTTTCCCTCTAAGTCACTGTGGCTGAAACCCAGTAGAGGTTGTGTCTACGTATACAGTGTAGAGAGTCAATGTAACTTCTGACGCCCTTTGATTGACGAAGTGGAATTCCAGCGCTTTAATTGCTGCTTTAATATCCACACATATGATCAAGTTCAAAGGTGGTAGGACTCTGATTTCACCCATGTGTGTAGCTTGTTCAGTTGCAGTTTATCGAAATAGACTTCAGATTCAATTCCGCATTCCTTTTTAAGCTATCGGTGAAGATTGTTATATCATATACCGTGTGGGAGTGGGAGTTTTGTGTGTTCGTCCGACAACAGTCTTTATTATCATGTAGTCACATCTAAAACCTGGATGATTCGGTTCTACTTCAGGTAGAGTTGAAACGTGGCCCACCGTACATGGCCTAAACATATCTGAGAACTTAAGCTTCAGTGCAGTTCTAACAGTCACGTTTCGCAGGAATGTATGATTGTTATTACAAACAGTATTTGTCATTGTCATGCCATTGTCTCATCTTGAAAAGGCAAATTGAATTAAAAGCCAACCAGGAGTTAAACTTATGTGCATAACATCGATGTTGAACCGGATCTTATAACAACCAAGTAAATAAAGCTGCTGGTAATTTAATTTAACCTACCTTGCTGAAGTGATAATTAAATCAGACATAAGCTTCATAGGTAAAGATAACTCTTTAATGAAATAGGTTTCTATTGAACACGAACTTTAGTAGTAGTAGTAGTAAGCGTAGTCTCTGTACTGACCGAACTAATCGAGCGCGACCAACATTTGCTGAAAATCAATTTAATAAACGGAGCTATATCCTTGATATTAATGGATGATAATTTCGTGAAGCTGATTAGGAATGGTGAACTAAATCTGAACCTCACAAGAAATGTGTTTTCTCCTCCTTAGCAGACCAAGTCCTCTGCAATCTTTACGCGTGCCTTCCCAGCACGCAACGACCTGTAAGCTTTGATAGTAAAATTCAATGATCATTCGGTTGTAGATTTATTGGGTGTAAATGCCTTTTTGGCATTGTCACATGTCACGAATCTCTTTTTTATATTAAAAACCAAAGAGCAAATATATTAAAAAATTTTTTTATAAAATTTGAATAAAATTTCTTGGTAGATTAGGGCCGATTATATCAAATCTACCCTCTCATAGTTGCCCTTATACATGTTAATATAAATCATGTTAGATATTAATACCATACCGTATGTATATAATGTTATAAACGTATCGTTGACCTGTGTTTGTCTTATATTACCTTCATAAAACATTGTAATTTATACTGTGTTGTTATAAAATGAAGCAGCCTCTATCATCACTTCCAAATTTGAATTTGAAGAGAAAAAAAAACGAAACAAGAAAAATGGCAATGTATTACGAGAAATTTTATATTGACTTCCTGAAAAACAAAACAAAAACTGACAATTCGTTTGCAGTAGTGATGCTTTATACTAAAATTACCTTTAAAAACAAAGAGAAGACAACATAGAGAAACGTATGTAAACATAAACAAATTACTTAAAGGTGTAAAGATAATATTTAACATTAATTTACATGCTGGCAACCCACATAAACCAGCATCACTAGCACAACCAGTAATAGCAACACTAGAATTAATAGTACAAATTACCTTTAAGAAAACTTAAGTGCATTTAATATGCAGTTTAAATATCAACAAACATGCAGATGACTGACTAACTGACTGACAGAGAGACAGACAGACACACTAACTTGACTACACACCTTTGTATTTGGGTATACCAAAGAGATGTACACATAAGAGTCGTTTTACATCCCATACCCATAGTAAGTAGGCGAAATGGTTTTTTCTTTACATTTATTTTATTCACATGGAAATGACCCATATGTTGTTGATATGAGCCTTAAAAAATTTATTTTTTCTTTCTCTTTTCTTTGTTTTTAACGAAATTGCTTTAAAGCAAATATTTAGTTGCTTGCACGTATGGTAAATGTAGGTAAATGCGAGTGTTAAGAAGAAGGCCTATTGTAAGTGGTAAATGACAAAAGTACTTAAGTTGGACCACAATGATCATGAAATAGTCATACAACAATACAGGTTATAAAAAACAGAAAGAAAACATTTAAAGCTTACAAATATTTTTTAACAAAAGCGCTTGAGGTTCTTTATAAGAAAAGTACACCGTGCTCTGCACTCCAAAGCCAAAGTAATCAAAACCAAATATGGGACCTTTAAAGTTTATGTTTCCTTTTTAAAAACAAATCAAATAAATTTTTGGACTCAAAGTTGTGGACTTAAAGTAACCTTAAATTTTTTTAAATAAAATGCTTCGATATGGCATCTCGACCACCATTAAGTCTGGCTAAGCATTCGCCAACACAGTTATCGGAAGAGAACTACTCTCACCGACTGCTGCATTTCTAGCCGATGGTTTCTTTTTGCGAAGCCTTAGGGTGTTAGTGTCTAGTAGGTAGGTTAGTAGTCTAGTAGATAGTGTATTAGCTTATTAGACAAAAGGCCAGTGTTCGAAACCCCGTTCAGACATCAGAAACGAAATGTGAAAAAATATTTCTTTGGTGACTTCCCCTCAGCAGATTTCTGGCAAAAACTCTGAGAGAAAATAAAAATTGCCATGAAAAGTTTCTCAAAAAATCTGTCATTCGTAGTCGACTTTAAACTGTAGGTCCCGCTACTCGTGTATAAAATTAACACACACAACATAAGTGGTGTGAGAAGCTAGGCCGTAATCCTAACTGAAGGGTTGTAATGGCCAATTATGTATGTATGTATGTTAGGGTGTTAGATTACTTACTGATGACCTTAATTGTCCTCTACTCAGTATTACGACCTAGCCTCTCTCATACCACTCATGTTGTGTGTGCTAATTTTATTCATGAGTGGCGCGTCCTAAATTTTAAAGCCGACTGCAAAGGATAGAATTTTTTGAGAAACTTTTTCATGGCAATTTAATTTAGAAAGTCACTGAAAGAAATATTTCTTTTTCACATTTCGTTTTGTTGTAGATGCCTGAGCTATGGTTTGAACCATAGGTTCATGCTTAATAACCTCAAACACTAGCCACTAAACAATGGCGAGTTCCAAAGGGTTGATTATATATTCTCACTTCTAAAGTTTAAAATTGAGTCCGAACGATAGATTTTTGAGAATTTTGACACAAGATCGCAGAGAGGAAGCCGCCTAACGAAATATATTTTCATATTTCGTTTTGTTATCTAAGCAAGGTTTTGAACCACGCGCTCACACCTAATAAGCCCAAACACTCTACTAGACTACTGCGACTTCCAAGTGGTAAATTACTAAAGTCAATATTCCACCTTCTGCTGATTCAATACCTCATAATGATGGAAATTCCCACCATTTCATAAGAGGACTTTCTACTCAATTTGGATTTCATAGTGGAAAGAAATTTAAGTCTTGCATTCGGTAGTCGAGTAGTATGGACATTTGCACAGAATAGCAATCGCTTCCGGATATCTTTTTGAAGTCTCTGGATCACCAAAGCCTAAACACATTTGGAACCTATGCTTCGTTAAGCATTTGAAGAGCAAAGATCTGAGTGCTTATTAAGGGATGGATGCTGAGGTTCGTAATGGCAACAGTGTTGTGATTGCATACATGCAAAATGCTTATGAGACACTCCATTGTGTGCATTTACTTGGTACTTAGTGAAGCTAAATCCGTGAGTTTAGTTGTCATTTATTCAGTCTGTTTAGGCAGATCACTTTGCACGACCAAGGCCGATTTATAGATGAGTGGATACGTGAACAAACAAAATTGTCGAGTTAAACCACATAAGGTACCGTTTAACGTGAATTTTGGGTTCACTGAGAACGACGTTTGACGCGCCATCACTTTCAATGGAGATAACCATCATAGATCGATCATTACCATCTTTTCGTTGACCTGAATTTGATGATTTGTCATTTCAAGTGGTCCGTACTACGTGCCGCTTAACTTATGCTATCTCGCACTTGAAGATGATATGGTCTGGCCACCGAGAGCGTGAGATATGACTGCTTTGGTTTTATATTGTGGGGTTTTCTCAGATTTCAAATGTAGTAGAAATAGCTACAAACCACAGCGGTCCTCAGAGCCACACATAAACCCTTGCCATCGATTAAATCCAGCCTAATTTGGGTGCCACAGTCATGGAGAATGAAACATTTCGTATGCACTGCAGCCAGAGAAGCATTTAAACGACATTATGTTCCACACATAATGACTAATACTCTACAAGACGCTGATCCTACCCATGTTTCTTTATGGCGCAGAGGCATGGACTCTATTAAGCACTAATGCAGCAGCCTTGAGAGTATTCGAGAGAAAAATCCTACGTAAGATCTTCGGTCCAGTGCAAATTGACGACGATTTCCACATTCGTCCAACAATTGGTTATGTGAGCTACCCGACAATATGGACGTTGTGCAGCGTATTAACATCCAGCATTTGCTTTGGTTCGTCCCTGTCGTTAGAACAGATGAGCATCCTCCGTCGAAACGGGTATTTGATGCTTGTATTTGCGGAATTCGGCGAAGAAGACAACTTTGTTTACGTTGGAAGAACCAAGTCGGGGAAGCCCTGTCATCGATTGGTGTGTGCAACTTGCTAAGCCACGCAAGAAGCATAGGCGCCTGGAGGGCACTTGACAACATTTAAGCCAACAATTTCTTACCACTCTCTTATCTCTCAATGTGTTAGGAAACAGTGTAATTGTAGGTACATTTTTTTTCTAATGGCAATATTCCAAATATTTAGTATACAAACACACATAGACATACAGTTTAGGTTGTTTAACATTTCAGGAGTCAGCATAAAACACTTTAGAGTACCAACATCAATGCTGTGTTGAAGGGTATACTAAAAATACTAGAATAGTGGTGTGGGTAACAAATGTTTACAGCCTGCAAATGTTAATTAATGGTCATTAACATTACACCACACAATGATGTTAGAAAACATTAGAAACCACAACTAAATGGTATAACAAAACCAAAGCCAAAGATAATGGCTGCTAATGTAATGTAGGAGAGGAGAACATCATTAAAATCAAGTAACTTTAGTAAGGCATTAGTAAAGTGTGCAGCGTACAGTGTATGGAATAAGATGGACATTTTGGTTCAAATAGGCGTAGAAAAATCTATGAGTTTAAAAGGAAATATTTTTGTTCAATTTTAGGCTGGCAATACTGAAATATAGAAAAAAAATCTTTTCTAACCTCAAAAAAAAAAAAAACTCTTGGATTTTTCGAGGTTAGAAACGATTAGATAAATACATGAGTTTAAAAGGAAATATTTTTGTACAATTTTAGGTTGGCAATACTGAAATATAAAAAAGAAAAATTGTTTCTAACCTCCAAAAAAAAATCTCTTGGATTTTTTTGAGGTTAGAAACGAATTTTATTACAAGAAAAAAACGTGTTTAAAAATTAGGTTAATTTTTCCTGTGTGTTATTTATTACAACAATTTCTTGAAAAACTTTATCAAATACCTTAAGGGTTCATGGAAATTAAATCGAATCCATTCATTCATGCAGTCATTCATTCATTCATACACTCATGCATTGTTTTTAATAAATTTTGATTTAAATTTTAACGATCATCATGTCTTGGGTAGAGAAAGAACTGTTGTTGCTTTAAGCTAGAAAATGAGCACAATGTCAATATAAAAATTGTTTTTTTCTTTTTTTATTATTATTTTCGCTGTTAAAAAGTAAATGCCGCATGCATTTGCAAGCCAGGCTTTAATGGTTCTTATGCACAAACGGCCAAAACCCATTTTACAACGCTTACAAGCTTGGCGTTATTTTTTTAATTTTTTTTTTCTCTTTAGACCACAGCCTGTAGCAGATTTCTATTCAAAACGAAAATTAATTGCTTATACGCATTTCGATTCAGGGCAACAACTGGCTTTTATTTCTTTATATCTGGTTTAGTTTTATTGTTCAAAAATAAAAAATAAAAATAAAAAAAATTTTTTTTCTTTTTATGATTCAATATGGCCAAACAGCAAAATTCTTTTCGAATATTTATTTCATCTTTTTATTTTTTTTTTTTTTTTTTTTGTGAAAGTATTTGACTGACATGCAAAAACAAGGTGCAGAATATTTCATTACAAAAAAAAGAAGAAAAAACAATCCAAGATAAGATAAAAACAAAAAATTTATTTTCTTTTAATTTTTATTGGTTTTTGAAAAAAAAATTTTTAAATTTTTCATCTATGCTAGGCTTTAATAATGCAAAAATAATGTACACGATTAAAGTTTCTTTACGATTTGTGGCGATATAAACTCCTCAAATTTATATTTAAGAAGTCTTATCTTTTAATTTTTTTAAAAAAAATGTTTCTTTTAATGATAAATTCAAAATTTTTATTTGAAAAATAAAAGAAAATATTTTCAAATGGTATTTAACCGTTAAATGGAAAAATTCGGCACTTTAAACAACATTCCTGCAGCAGGGTCTTGCAGCAGAGGTCTCACACCAACTATGTAAAGAAGACACCACTATTGTGCATTGTCACTGAAACATTGTCAGCAACAATGTTTAAATCGAATTCAAGCCTGAGACAAGTATCAAGTATCAGATGAACTAGCAGCTGATACTCTCGTTGGTAGAGTGCTATAGGGCGATTTAAAAGTTTATGCGATCAAACGGAAACATTTCTAAATTTTGCAAATTCCTTCTATTGTTGTCCTATTGTTCCATTTAGAAATGGAATATCAATTCATTCATATAGCTGCCACGGCTGGCCTTACAGTACCGCACTCGATTGCCTCCAAATGTCGTGCATTTTTTCGAGTGTATGGTTGGTAGGATCTCGCTAATAGCATCACGAATATTGGCCTTCAAATTCTCAATTGTCTCTGGTTTGTCGGTTTGTAACACTTTTTCTCAACAGCACCCTGCCAGAAAACAGTCTAAAAGCTGTAATCCTAACTGGGAGTTTTAATGGCCAATTATGTATGTATGTATGTATGTATGTATGTATGTATGTATGTATGTATGTATCTATTTTTTAAGCTAAACTCTATGTCATCGAAAGAGGTGCTCAATTCAACTTGAATAAAAAATACAAAGGCCGGGATATACCAATACTGTCCGATAGTCAGGCCGCCATAAGAGTACGAGGTTGCTATGGGGTTAAATAGAAGATATGAGAGCGTCTGGGAAATCTGATCCCAGCATGATCTGCTGGGTCTCAGGTTATGTGTTGAATTCGATGCAATAAGCGAGCAGATAAGCTTCCGAGAATTGAGCTTTCACACATCTGTTTAGGCTTTCTGTAGACCGTTTTATGAGCTTACGAGGAAGGAGTTCCACGCTACTGATGGGGCTAAAAACTTTGTTTGGAGTGAGGATAACATGTAAAGGAAACATAAAGAGAGGCAAATACTCTTCTTAAATCAAATGGGTTTTGAAGCAATCAAAATTGTTGTTCAAAAATTGCAATAAGAAAGGATTTGAGTTACGCATTAAACTATGCAGGAATAACTTGGGGTTAGCAAACAATATTTGGACAGGGCATCCAAAGTGCACTTGTTCAGACTGGGTATTGGATCGAACCGAACATGTACATTCTGTGATATTGAGGATAAATCATCAGAACCCACTCTTGGAAACTGTGAGGCATTAATACATACCGGAAGGAAGAACCTGGGATCAGAATTTTGAAGTTTGTCACTGAACTGGGCTGGGAAAAGACATTGTAAGCATGCCCTATAAGGTTTGAGGGAAGTACAATAAATTGCAGTACTTTGGCAACTCTTTTTGAAAATATTACATTTTCTCATATCACACTGACTTACTTACTCAATTAACAACCAGATTAACGGATTTCGGCCTGTCTTAACACATCCTTCCAGGCGCCTTTGCTTCTTGTGCGCCTACGCGAGTTGGTCACACCAATCGATGACAAGGCTTACTCGATTCCCGCATCAAATACCCATCTCGCTGGAATATCCTCCTCCATTCGATCGACATGGCAGAGCCAGCGCAGCCGCTTGATGTTAATACTCTGCAAAAAGTCTATGTCGTTGAGGACCTCATATACAGCTCACTTGTGGATCGGATGCGGAAATCGTCGCCAACTCGCATTGGACCGAAGATCTTATGTAGAACTTAGTCGAATACTCTTAATACTCTTAATACTCTTAAGGCTACTGCTCCCTACTATCGAATACTCTTAAGGCTACTGCTCTCTACTCTTGAATACTCTTAAGGCTACTGCATCAGGGCTTAATAGAGTCCATGCCTCTGCGCCATAAAGAAGCACGAGGAGAATGAGAGTCTTGTAATGTATTAGCCTTAGTATTAGTAGTGAGTGCCAAAGGGTTAAAACTGAAACATTATTAAGCTTTACCGATTATATTTCATAACCCATGTGGCAATATAAGATGAATGTCTTGCCAATTATTGATATTCTATGTATCATGTAAACCCATGCCATGAAATGACCCAAAAACCAATTGTTTACGTATTCTTATTGATTTTCCCATTTGTCCTGTTTATTTTCAATGCCAGCAACAAAACACTTTTTTATTTCAGAAAAAAAAATTAGAAAATAATTTCAAAGAGAGCTTGTAAATCGTTAAAGAAAATGTCGTACCCTTTTGATTTGCTCGTATGTCCTTAAACAAACACAAAACATGCACGATTTCTGCTTACATTGTTGAGGTACACTGCGCATGTACTTTAGTGGTGTACGTAGTAGTGTTGTAAACAGTACTTGCGATTTCAAAACCATTACAAATCGTATCGAAACGAATCTTAACAAAACGAATCGTATTATCACTTGAGAATGTATGTCAGAAGAGAGAAATAAAATGAACGAGGAATCGAATACCAATCGAATCTTATAAAACAATTTCAAATTCATTGCCGATAAAACACAATCAAACAATTGTTTTTGATTTTTATATTGTTGCCACACTACTGTTGCACGATCTGAGATGACTTTTCCAATGTTTTTTTTTCAGTTTTTTTTCCAATGTTTTTCTGGCTATTTTCAATTCCTCAATAGATTGTCTGGGGATATGTTTTGTTGTCTAACAATTTTTTTTTTTTTTGATTTTTTTTTGGTTTTTTTTTTTGCCAGTTTAACAGTTACTGTCTAAGCCATGATTGTTATTTATTAGAAACAACAACAACAATATTCAAACATATTTAAATAAAATAGATAATACACGGTGAAAATATTCCAAAAGAAATTTATGAATTCCGATAAGAATTAAAAGATAGTGACAACACATGCTAAATACACTGAAAGAAAAAAGTTAACGGAAAGGAAATATTTTTCCAACATTGAATCGAAACCAACTCAAATGGAGTTGGACAAGTTGCAGGACAAGTGTGTATTGGCATAACAAGGCGGCTCTGAAGGCGGCGCTGTTAGAATTAAGTCCGCTGCACATGTTAGTGAAGAACAAGGCGTTGGAGACTATGGTCAGATTTAAGGTAGACAAATCGTACATGAAATTTATTAAGGAATTTCGTGACCTAAGGAATCATTTGACTTAAGTCTCTCTCCTTAATTTAAAAGTACCAGAATCAGCAGTAGTCTAGTACATAGTGTATTGGCTTATTAGACAAAAGGCCAGGGTTCGAATCCCTGCTCAGACATCAAAAACGAAATGTGAAAAAAAATATTTCTTCGGCGACTTCCTCTCAGCAGATTTCTGGCAAAAATTGTCTGAGAGTAAATAAAATTGCCATGAAAAGTTTGTCAAAAAACTCGTCGACTCGTTCAGAGTCGACTTTAAACTGTAGGCCCTACCACTCATGTACAAAATTAACACACACAACATAAGTGATGTGAGAAGCTAGGCCCCGTAATCCTGACTTAAGGGTTGTAATGGCCAATTGTGTATTGTGTATAGAACCAGCAGACCGTATGATTTTGGGTAGTATTTCGCAACGTGACTTAATAACAAAATTTAAAGGAGTAATTTGGAACCTGCATACCCTTTCGAAAGATCATGGAAGTAGGGGTGGGCAAAAGTTTTTGATCCCAGAATAAAGTATTCCGAGCCCATAGGACAAATAAAGTTACGCTCTGCTAAAGATATTGCTTGCTAGAGAGCTTCCAGGCTGTCGCTAGAACCAGGCCGAGTTCTTTAAACGAAGAAGAAAATACAGAGAACCGAATGGATTTGAGGCAATCAAAACAGCAATTATTGTGCTTTACACCTTAAAAAGTGCTGTGGGAAATATTTGGAATATGTACGCCAGAATGGTATCGCATACCAGATCTACCGGACTTGTGTGCATATTGTTTGAACGACAAAGTTGGTAGATAGTTAGACAGTCGTGAATACCAGTGCATACACTCAATTGACTATGCTGGTGGAAGTGAGAATCAATGTTCATCAATTAAATCCTGGCTCAAGCCGAAATACTGGGAAGCTATGGATATATTCAGATCCTTATAATTTTCTCGGTATGAGATTTAAATTTAAGATTCCAACTAAAGGTCTAATAAGCTACAGGTTCCAGCTTGGACCCTTGAGGTATATGTCAGTGGCTTCAAAATACAGGACAGAGTAATCTGAAAGACATTGGACTTCCAATTAAACTTCATGAACACTGCAGCTATACAGAAAGTGGTATGTTTCTCCCTGAAAATCTCTTAACTTTGTCTCTTAATGACTGTCTCCTCCAGGAAGACTTCTCAGAGAAATTTTTTATCATTCAAAGGTAACTGTTTTATGGGATCCGGCATGCAGGGATATCGTTGAAAAGTTCATTGTTTCTGATCTGGCCAGGGCTGATATGGAGATTACATTCTCCGACATGTTACTGAGCACAGATTATGTTTTCCGACTGCTTTGGTTATACTAGTTTGTTTCTTATACATTTGTTGACAGCCATAGAGTAACGGTAATGTTGCAGGTGTCTACTGAAATGCATTCCCAGTGTTGCATTTGTACAGTGTTGTCTTATTAGAAGGTAGTTCCTCAAATGATTGCCATAAGAGGAACACGAAAAAACTGTCTTTCACCAGAGGTGTCAGTGGCTTGGTCCAGCAGTGAAGAACCGGAAATTATTGGATGCTCATTTCCTGTCATCTTTGACTGGATTAGGTTAGGTTGGAGTAATAGCTTTGATACTAAAGCTCACTTGAGCATACATAGCGCCCCATTGTGATGCCACAGGTCCCTTTACTGATCGAATTCCACCGTACTCATCGAGGAAGCTGATCAACTCAGGGGCTGCACACTATCTTCGATTATCTTCCCAAAGAGAATATTTAATCTTCGGGGTTGAATATTAATGTATGGCAACACAATTTGTATAATCCGTGACCTAAGAGGATCTGAATTCTATCTTAACCTAACCTAAGTGACTACAAAAGTATTGTTTCACACGTGGTCACTTCTGAAACTGCGGCTGCTATAACAGAGGAATAACGAGACGTTTTACTAGACAACTTAACCCTGAAATATGAGGCCTAAAAGCAGAGTTCTCGGCCATTTCCTTGACTACATAGTTTAAGACTACTACCAAAGACAACTGCCTTATTAACAGCTTCTGGCGGCCACCTGAAGTATAGATCCCTGGCTTAAATTTCATTGGAAGAGAAAATAAGTTCTTACAACAAAAAATTTTGCGCAGTGTTGCATTCAACACACGTATTTACTGTTTTGTTAATAACATTGTGTGGTCTCTAGTAACACATGTTCATGTTCATGCCCGTGTATTCATACTCTTGTGCCATACAGTATGCGAATATTGTGCTACGATTCGTTTTGTTTCAATTCGATTTGGCTTGATATGGAATGGAATGGCATTGCTCTACGTTTGTATTCTGTATTCTGCTTGTTGTATTTGTGTTTTCCCCTATTTTAGCATCGTGTTGAATAGTTTTGTTTTGTTTTTTTATTTTTTTTTTTTTTGTACTTGTGTAGTCATCCTCATCGCCATCGCCATCATCATTGTCGTCATCATCTTTGGTTGTTGTTTCGTGTTTTTCTATGTGCAAATTCATCAATTTAGTTTATCTTGATGGTGCGCCAAAAGAACAAATTGTTAAGAAGTCAAATTTGCCAATTTTTCTATCTGTGGTACGAGTCCCTCTCTCTCTCTCTCTCTCTCTCTCTCTCTCTGTCTCTCTCTCTCCTTAAGTGTTTTTTTTTGCTTCCAACCACACATGTGTGCTGGTGCTGTTGTTTCTTCATTGTTTTCCTACATGAACTACAATAGAAAGTTTTTTTTTTGCTTTTGTCTTGCTGATGCAGTTGCAATTGTTGCAAGTAAAAAAAAAATGTTGCAAGAGTAATGAGATTTATTTTAAGTATAATTTTGTTTAATGACAATTTATTGGCGTACATGTTTATGAAAATGGAAATTTTCAATATCAATTCAATACTGTTTCCCTGCTTCTTATGCTAGCATCTGAAATGAAAGTATTTTTTCAACTCTTTTTGTATTTTCATTCATTCATTCATTCAATCGTTTAGCGAAATTTAAGACAATAGATAAGATTTTTCTTCTTCTTTTTCTTCTTGTTGTACTGCCTAAATGCATATGGACTTTGTTTTTTATGGGCCACATTGGAAAACATGTGTATAATGTGGGTCAATAGTTTTCCTTTCATTTCGAATGTGTTGTTTTCCCTGCAGAAATGAAAGGTGTGTGTTGGTAAAGCTAATTGAAATAATGTACGAACCCTTAAGGTCTAAAATAGGCATTTAAATGAAATTATTATAGTTTATGGTGTGCTAAATGTGAAGGTAATCGTTATTTAAATGGAATAAAGGTCCGGTTAGCCAAACGTTCACAGAACGTAACGGAACGCACGTTTCTTTTTAACATATGAAGAGCAATGTAAATGATTACACAAATTATATCATGGTTTGGTAATCGCTTTCATTGCTTTTCATATTCTAAAACCGAACGTACGTTCCCTCGCTAACCGTGAATGTTTGGCTTATCAGGGCTTAAGCCTAACACCTGGACTTTATACTTTGCGGAAATTATCAACTGACGTAATTCAATATTTTTAATGTTTTTGTTGAACTAATACTTGTAGCCTAGTAGGTAGTGTCTTGGATTATTAGACGAATTGCCAGGGTTCGAATCCCCTGTCAGGCATCAAAAACGAAATATGAACGAAAAACGGAGGCTCCCCTCAGCAGATTTCTGGCAAAAACTCTGAGAGTAATAAAATTGCCATGAAAAATTTCTCAAAAATCTGCCGTTCGGAGTCGACTTTAAACTGTAGGTTCCCTCCAGTCACGTATGAAATTAACATACACAACATAAGTGGTGTGAGAAGCTAGACGGTAATCCTAAATGAAGGTTTGTAATGCCCAATTATGTATGTGAATACTTGTATTCGGATGGAATTTGCCACAGTCTAGTAAGTAGGCCACGGTCCAACACCTCCAACAACTTTAGTTTACCAACTAGACCATCGGCCCGCTAGTTCATCTGATACTTGGTTTCATCCTTGAATTATTTTTTCGCTTTAAACATTCTGTCGTCGTTGTAATCCAATAGTAGTAGTGTATTGGCTTATTAGACTTGAACCATGGTTCAAGCCCCATGTCAAACATCTTCAACAAAACGAAATATGAAAAATACTTCTTCGGTGTACTGCCTCTCAACATAATTTTGACAAAAAATTGCCATAAAAAGATTCTCAAGTTTCTGTCCTTCAAAGCGTCGACTTTAGGTCCCGACACTCAAGTATAAAAGTTAACACATAACACAACATAAGTGATGTGAGATCCTGACTGAAGGGTTATAATGACAAATTATGTATGTATAGTGAGCGCCAAAAGAAACTGTACAGTAAGGATAAAATTCTAACAGTCAACAAACTCAACTGCTACCTCTTAAGGAAAGTGCCCGAAAAAATTTGACAATATTTCGAAATTTTTTTGTAATTTTTTTTTTGTTGTTTTAATTTTAAAAACTGGCAAATGAAAGAATTTTAAAATAAAAATAACGGTAATTTATTAAGGTATATTTTTTGATGTGCAATTTTTTTTGACACTCACTGTATATATACAGAGGTAAGCCTAAACCACCTTGGTGGAATTGTGAATTTTAGTTCTTTAATATTGTCAGCAAAACTGATGAATAGAAACTCTGCAAGGCCAAGCAAAAGGAATTCCTTTTTAACACACGACTTCCTTCGTTGAAGACCCGCAGAGTGTCAAAGAATTGTGAATGATAAGGCACCAGACAAATTGGAGTTCCGTCTTCATTTCCTTGGAATATTTTTCAAGCAACGAAATTATCGTTTCTGCTATCGGCATTGTCATTGCGGTATCGGCGTTCTGCCCACAGCTCTATAAGATGACCCTATCCACTACAATGTTTTCTTATAAGAAGGTATAAGGTACCACAATTTACGCGCCCTAGTACAAATGGTGTTGGACTTAGTTCGAGGTAAGGGGTTAAATATTTCATTTTAATTCTTAAACCTAATCTAAGGTGGGAGGTCACCAAATGCCCGACAAAACTATCCTCAATTTCATTATCAAATTAAATTTTTGACCTACAATCAGTTCAACCTATCCATTGGTTAGCTGACGCCTAATGGTGGCGGTGAATGTATTCGATCTAATCTTCTTTGTCTTCGGTGGGCACTTCAATTACGTATGTATGTAATGCCGTGATGGTATGGCAAATGCATGATGACAAAGGGAATAGGAATAGTCTACAGAGCAGTAAATACTATGACTGCTTAGACCTGCGTAAACATTCTGGGCACTAAGTGGCGGGTAAGCCACTGCAGAAAAATTCCGATTATAGGCGGGGGTATACCGTTTTCATTACAAACAAAAAATGGCTCTATGAGCTTTCTATTCTAAGCTTTTGGCGTTATTAGATGTTTTATGTCCACTCTATGACTTTTAGCTCGCTTATGTTGCTCTTTGTCACAACCATGCCGTGTGCATTGGAAGCAAAACAGGACACATACAGTATCGTTATCCTTTAAACAATTCATAAGAAAATGGCGAATATATACGCATGTACACAAACAAACGCTATTTTATCTGAAACACTCTCCCTTTATTTTTGGCAGGCCATAAATACCATTTTTTTTTGCACTAAAATCATCATCATCACATTAACATGTTAAAAGATTTTATTTTCTCTTCCCTGCTATAAAATTATAATGAAAAAACTTGAAATAATTCAGCAAAAAAAAAATTTTTTTTTTCAAAAGTTTTTCTCTCTCTGAATAATACTTTAATGCTATGCCAAGGGTATTTACCACGCAATGCAATGCCATTGTTGCCATTGTCTTGTTTGTTCTTTGATTTTATGTGACATTTAAGAGATTTTAATGAAACCTTCAAGAAAAAAAAACTTAAAAAAAATAATCGCATTCAGTAAAGGCCACAGACGTACAAAGACCATATCTTTGTTATGCAAAGGTTAGTTTAGTTCAGCAAGCAAAAACATAATCTTGAAGTCTACCTTGTATCTGCGAGTACAAAAGATTTTTACACACCATTTGTAATGAATAAAATCAGGTCACAGTGGTACAAACGGGCAAATTTAAAAGGGTGTGGTTTAAAGTACTTGTGTACTTGAGTACCTTTTTTTATGCTATGAGAAGCATAGTATCTTCTAATAGATTCCATCAGAAACAAAGATCCCAAAAAGATCCCAGTTAATCCATGGAGTTACTTAAATTAAAAAAAATTCTCATTCCAATTCCACTTCAAATGCTTAAAAAAGTAATAAAAAGTTAAGGTTCCGAAAAACGAAATCCAACATTCGTGTTGCAGCTCTGCTTGAACTCCAAAGAAGTAGGCTCAGCACTGTTATCGGGATTCTTGCGCAGCATTGTATTATAGGAACGCATGCAAGCCATTTTGCTAATGATTTCTGCAGAAGCTGTGGAGTTGAAGAGGAAGATGAGACTGTTATGGATGAGCTGTCATGCATTGATATTGGCAGTCTTAGTCACTCCATCGGAAACTCCTAATGGTTCCTGGATTAGGGGAAATTGTGAAACTGTGGTATCACAATGGACTCTGTGAAACATGAAAGTGTAATGAATCTCTTATTCAAAATGATATCGAGTTAGAATAGCTCTGATAAGCTATTGAAAAAGGTTGCGTCAAATGAGAGAAATGAAGACAAAGACATCCAACCTACATCCTCTAGAGTGGTCATTAGCAACTGACTGAAGTTGCACCGAATGCCTAACCATTTCATTAAGTAGCAGAGATATCCTGAAGATTCACCTTGAAGTAGTTGATTAGTACGCTTCCCATCCAGTAGATTTCCACCGAATTTGCCGAATTGGACTATTTTAGTCGACTATTATACCCCACCGTAGTCTAATAGATAGTGTGAATAAAATGAACACACACAACATGGTTGTACAGAGAAGCTAGGTTGCCATCTTGACTGAAAGGTTGTAATGACCAATAATTTATGTATGTAACAGAGTCTTTAGCAACAAGTGTAGCAACAAGTCACCCACAATGTAATTTGTATGTAATTTGAGAGATGTTTACTTCAACAAGATGGCCGTTGTTAGCTGTCAAACATCCGTTATATTTTGTTAGTATAGCCTGGTTTGAGTACTTACGTGGTTGTCAACCTTCATCTCAGCAAATACAGTTACTCAAGATTTTGATTGCGGAACTTGCTTATGTTGTTGGGATTTGCTTTCCTTTACTGGTAACTACAATGAAGAGTATTTGACGTAGGCGATATTCCCGTTATTACCCTCTAAACTGAAGTTTGTGTGGCATACACTTTCATTGAATTTGAATTAATCTGAACGTCCTAAGCTCGTTCTTGGCATAAATACTTAACCTAACCACTACAAATGAATCCCATTTCTTGAAAATAGCAAGAATAGATAGAAAGATGATAATTAATGCATATACCCAATAATACAATTCGATATATTAGGGTATGATTTTAAAGTTGATTTTATTATTAAAAATTAAGCCGCCATTTATCAAAGGATTTGCAATTTTAAAAAAATTTTGTGTGGTTCACTTAAAAAGCCTCCACGGAATTAAATTCAATTGAAAAACAAAATAGAAACGTCCATCTTTATTATTTCAAATCAGGATTTCTAATTAAAAATCATGACTTTAATTTCCTTCTTATAACATTTGATATCACAAAACTTTTCCTCACATTCAATGCCTCATGGTCTTCAAAACACAGCCATTACGCTGGAGTCGCTGATCTACACAACATCATCGTAGTTTGTATAGAGTTGTTGCCATAATTGTTACAAATCTTTAGACGTTGCGTGAATTAATAATGTGGCCGTGGCTGTGGCTGTGGCCTTAAGGCTTTAATTAGTCAAGGGTTTTTCTAGTCGATTTAATTGTTAGCCGTTGTTGGCTATATGTATGCTGTATGTATGTATGTATACATACATGTTACTACTTTTGTGCAACGCAATTTCCTTGTTGTTCATTTTCTATGACGAAACGTAATGAAGAAAAATGAAAAGAGAGACGGAAAAAAACTGAAAAACTTTCCCTGGTTGTAATCCCATCATTAAATGACATTTAAACATGAAATTAATGTTAAAACATTTTGGTTACGCATAACTTTTACTGCAGATGTCCATCGTATCAGCACCACTACTGCAACAGTCAACATCATAAAGCGTACAGGAGGTACACCATTAGAGTATGACAAACATTCTCAAGTTGTTTGATGGCCATATAGGAAAATGTTCTGTGGAAAAGATCACGGAAAAAACTAAAAAGACATTTGAACAAATGAACAAATCATAATAAAGGTTTATAACAAGGTGACCATGCTTGCGTTTTATTGCTGTTAGAATGACGCGTATTTTCCACAGAAAATCTTTACCATA
>QOCX01000303.1:81412-106200 GCA_005959815.1 Sarcophaga bullata | reverse complement strand
CTTAGCCTTAACTGCTGACACTTAAGTGTTGACTCTTTTGTGATCACTAGCAGATCGATAGACCTGTTTTTCTAATGTTCTTTTCTTTTCATGACTGAACAACTGAACTATTTTTGAGCAATGTCGGCCCAGGAGTAGTTTAGCAGATAGTGTGTTGACTTATTAGACGTGAGGCCATGGTACAAACCTCTGGCCAGACATTTGCAACAAAGAATTTCTCAAAAAATCTGTTAAAGTCGACTTTAAACTGTAGATCCCACCACTCATATGTAAAATCAGCACACATAACATAAGTGGTATGGGAAGCTAGGTTGTAATCCTGACTGAAGGTTTGTAATACCCATTTATGTATGTATGTATGTCGTCCCAAGACTCCTTACCTTATGATTGTAACTTTAGGAGTATCACAGTAAGAGGATTATGAAAGTTTCCATACAAACTGGCCACCCCATTTTAATTTATCTCCTACATGTCTATGTCAAAAAAAAAACTCATATGTATACAGATGTGTGTGTTCCAATCTAAAATTTCATCGCTTGACTTTATGAAATCAAACGCTTTTAGCATTCGTAATGTCGCTCATAAAATCAAATTGATATGAAAACTGAAATAAAAAGAAAACCAAACAACAAGAAAAGAAAAAAAACTTACGAATACAAAAGGAAAAGCTATAAACATGTTTGTGTGTTTGTTTGTCTTGACTATTCTTGGAAATACTGTATCGAAATGAGCATATGTGTACAGTGTACACAGTTCTTCACACAATTTTTTGACTTGATATCCGTACGTTACTTTTTTTTTTATTTTTCTAGCAAATAAAAGTTTTTTGCTGCAATCGCATAAACAATTGTTATGAGTAATGTTTTTAGTTCAGCCGAAGTGCTGTGGCAGTCTGTAAGTATAAAATTTACGATAGACATGATGGCAGACTTTAAATGTGAGAACTTAAGAACATAAGCGTAGGAATATGTTGTTAATTGTTATTAGGAAACTAGGAAATGTTGCATAAAATAATGAAAAATATTGAATATTTGTTTAATAAAATGCTAAAGTATTTAAAAATGCCCAATAATTATGTTAACCTATTAATGTGTAGTCACTTATGCTTACAATTTAAGCATTTATTCCCCTTATCAATAAAAACGTTTGTATTCGGTCATAAACAGTATACACAGATGAAAGCAACATGATTTTGTGGAGAATGTGTATAGAAAAAGTTTATAAACATTTTAGTAGAGTTAAGCAACACTTTAGCCACATTTAACTGAAAGCTTTGATACATTGAAGCTTTACAATAAGTTTATGACAAACGACATTGTGAGTGTAATATTTGCCAACATCTTCACAACTGGCTCGTTGGTCTAGGGGTATGATTTCCGCTTAGGGTGCGGGAGGTCCCGGGTTCAAATCCCGGACGAGCCCAAGTGAATATGGATTTTTTTAATAACTTATTTTATCTTGCAATTCATAAAATAAAGTTTGTGTAACTTTAGCCTCAGCTTCATAAACATTTTTTTGCAAAAAAAAAAAAGATAAAACCTCACAGTGAAAACTTGAATTAGTCAAGACTTTCCCCAACTGGCTCGTTGGTCTAGGGGTATGATTTCCGCTTAGGGTGCGGGAGGTCCCGGGTTCAAATCCCGGACGAGCCCAAGCAAAGAAATAATTTTTTTTCAATAAATTATTTTAGAGCTCATCTATTTAAACCTTCATAACCATAGGAATGTTTAGGACCCAAAATGTCTCTTAATTGAAAACCGAAATGTATTTAAAGTTTTTTCTTTTATTTACGACATACATTTAGTGGACTCTGTTGGAACTAGGGCCAAAGGTTGTGGGAGAGAGGAAAGACAGAGTAGTGGTTACGGATACTACGTTTGAAGCTGTTTATAAGCGACAGGATAGACTTCCACATCATTAGAGTTCCATATAAAATAAAACGAATTCAGTATGTGATGTTTTAAGGCCTAAGAACAAGCTTCCAGTCAATGCATGTCCATTTTCGTTCGGTTATAAAAAGTATAAATAATAAGATCAGTTAGGGCGAAATATTTCTTGTACCCTCTTAAGAAACTTAGAATTTTTCTTCCGACACTTTAAAAATATTCCCTGGTATCAGCGAATATCACTTTTAATTTTCATGCCCAGGACATCAAGAGTTTCTGGCTCTCCAATATATACACCAACCATGTTTACAAATGACCTACTACTACTTATCGTGTTTATGAGTTATCAAACTGTTCAGTCTGCCCTATTTACTAATCGTTACAAGATTCAATCAAATTCTTGGCCAAAAGCAAGGCCAATTGGTAATCACGTCTCAGAAGGCTGTGGGAGCAAAGCGTAGCAGGTCAAAATTAAGAAACACGAAGCATATAACAAAACCTTTCCGACTTAATCGTAATGCATCAGCGGCTGCTATTGCTTGATGTTGACTTTCTACGGAAATTTAAGGAAAATTAAAAACCTACTGCTAGTATAACCAACATGCTACTGTACTTAAGGACATACGATATACATACATATACATGTATAGGTAGCTAAGACATCTGAAGCCTCTAGAAAACTTGAGAATAACACAAAAGGTTATATGCGTTAACTTTCGCACTATTTATGCTGCATTTAATTTCTGTTTGGCAACTTCTAGATGATTCTGTTTACTCCTATAGTTCTTGGTCTTTCATGTAGAATTGTTATTGTAATTTAATATTTCCTTGCCCCTACTTAGTAACATAACTTTTCAATTTGGATTGTTGCCTTATCGGAATAAACATTAATTTTCATTTCAATGCTCTATTTTCATAACAGTGGTGTACATAATTATATACACGTTGTATGTATTCTTGATTTGGATTATAATATATAAAAAAACTGTACCAGACTTGGGCTCGTCCGGGATTTGAACCCGGGACCTCCCGCACCCTAAGCGTAAATAGTCTCGTTATTGGAATTTTCGAATATTCGTAAATATGTTAAAAAAAACGGTACAAAAATAGGCGTCTCTCTTGGGCTCGTCCGGGATTTGAACCCGGGACCTCCCGCACCCTAAGCGGAAATCATACCCCTAGACCAACGAGCCAGTTAACGAGATGACGAAATTTTATTCGAAAAAATTTCAATTCATATAAGATAGCTACGATTTCGAGATATCAGCAAGAAAGTTTCATTTTCTAAAGCCGCTAGCTTAAAATTTGTAGGAAAAAAGAAGCGTCATCGTAAAGCTCGATCTGCTTATTTACATATCTACATATCTCCTAATCAGGTTATTAGAGGTTTTAGGTTCGATTTAATGATTAAATGTATAAAAATTGTGAAAGATATTTGCAAAATGCAAAATATTTAACCCGATTTCGGGTATGTATTTCCTAATTGGGGAATTCCCTTATAAAATATGTTGCATCACTTGGGCTCGTCCGGGATTTGAACCCGGGACCTCCCGCACCCTAAGCGGAAATCATACCCCTAGACCAACGAGCCAGTTATTTTTAGATTTTCAATTGAAGATTTTTAAATAAAACAACTTAAGCTTTTTGTTATGCTTTCAAACCAAGTTTATAATTCAAAACTCGTAGAAGTCGAAAAGTAGTTGAACTGAATGCGAATTATTTTTGCATATAATTACACAAAAATAGAAACGACCCTGCTGTGATTGTGCATTTGTTGCTAGGTTAGGCAGTAGCTCTAAAAAGCATTATTGAATTCGGTCGTGTGAGGTCTCATAGCAATGCCGATTGTGCCAATTACAATATGCGCCTTTAATCTACATCTCATGGCTGGCATTTCTCAATGATCTTGATAGTTTTATGAAGGCGGGTAATTTAACTCAGTCGTCTAGGGTTGGACACGTTCTGAGCATTTAAAAATTCATTGTATCTGTTTTCGAAGAATTAAATTATGACTCATGAGATGCTTTGCGGTCTAAGAAGAACCTTAAGAACCTCGTTACTAGCTAAAAAAAATTTAAAGTTTATAAGCAATTGTAAAGTGATCATTGCTAAACTAATGAGTAGTAAATAAGAAAGCCTTATAGTTTATTCGAACTCTAGGAGAGGTACATTGCTGTTGAAGACGTTTACAGTTACGAGACAAGCAGTTGCTATGACATTCTTCTGTGATACACTGTAAGTTCCATCAAAAATCAGTTGTTCCCTGGCAATAATCATCGATCAATACCTGCCCATAGCAAGTGATAAAGACGATCGATAACATAAGGTTCGTATATAAAGTTGGCTCACATACCCCTGTATTGAGAGGACTCTTATCTGAAGGAGATCTTAAAAACACGGCCATTCAGGAAGTAGGAAGGAATTTTTGTTTATGAAATACTTTATCCGTCCCAATCTGAGAGGCGAACTAACTAGAGGTCCATCCCCCTGAGTTCCACACCAGGACCGACTGGAGACATTATTGTGTAACCTATAATGGGACAGCAGGATTTATCACACATATTTCATCACCCCCATCCACAACAATTAGTTTCTACTTAATTTTAAACTTTTTTATTAAAACTTAACAAAATTAATGCCAATCTTGGGCTCGTCCGGGATTTGAACCCGGGACCTCCCGCACCCTAAGCGGAAATCATACCCCTAGACCAACGAGCCAGGTGGCGGAATGATCGAAATGTTATTTGAAAAATTTTTTTGTGCACCATAGTCCAAAATTTGGGGTTATCAGTAAAAGCTCTTTCGTTTTAGATTGTCTTGAAACTAATGCGAGTATTATAAGCCTCAGGATCAAGTCCTGATTTTTCTTAATATTTTCAGAAATTACATCCATTTTGGTGTGATTTATTGGATACAATTTAAGAACCTCTTTTAAAGGCAGGCTATAAACCTTCTGTTCTAAATGACCAAGTAACCCAAAGTTTAGTGATCTGAAGTTATCTGAGAATGTTGATCTCCCATATCCATATCTGTATAAGAAATTATTTAAGTTGTCTAAATTGTCCATGATTTAACTGTTTCAGCCGTTGTTTCTTAAAAGAAAATCAAAATAATTACAATGTTTACTTACAAAAAATATGAATACACTTGGGCTCGTCCGGGATTTGAACCCGGGACCTCCCGCACCCTAAGCGGAAATCATACCCCTAGACCAACGAGCCAGTTAATGGGTTAATTGGGTATTTATATGAAAACTTCAAATAAATTTCAACAAATACTTTAAAAACAAACGTTTCAAACTCTTTAATATTCACAATATGTGGTCCACTATTAAACTATTAAACAGTGCCCCCAGTCCATATTCACTTTTAAAAATCATTTCCAATTGAACTCGTTTTGTTTTTTCCAGTGCGATCAATAAGTTTGAACTCATTTACATCATGTAGTCTTTTTTATTTTATGGTCAATCAACACACTTTTTAATGCCTTAACAGTAAACAATACTGTCTGATGGCGTGCTTTGTTAATGGGTGGGTGCAGTAACAAACAGCAACAGCAACATGTTTAGTTAGAAGTAATATAAGCCATATTGTGTTGTTATATGTTTTCAAATTGTTAACATATGTTTTTGCTTAAATTAAATATTTTTGTTTGTTTTTATTGTTGTTAAAATGTCTCATGTAAAATAATTTGTGCTTACTTGGGCTCGTCCGGGATTTGAACCCGGGACCTCCCGCACCCTAAGCGGAAATCATACCCCTAGACCAACGAGCCAGTTAGCGGGTTAAGCGGAATAACATGGCCATGTAAGCAGAAGAATTTTTTTTTTATCTCAAAACTAAAAATAGAAAACTTGTTTTAAAATGTGAAATAGAGCCTTGATTTCAAAATTTAAAGCCAAAATTGAGTTTCAAAACTGTGATGTATTTTGAATAATAAACGAACTTGTTCGTGATCTATGAAATGTTTTTAAAACTCTATCTGTAATGAAGAAGCCATGCAAATTAAGTTTGAAATGCTTTGACTGGTATTGACTTTGTATTGCAGAAAAGTTATATGCAAAGCCTTACCGAGTTTGCATCGATCGATAAAATTAGAAGCATAAAAATTGTCATGGGAGTTTATGCCTATTCGTCCCTCTGTCTAAGGAGCATTCCACTAAGTACTTTCAGATCATAAGATTTGGTCATTGGCCTTCCAAAAGGGACTTCCTAACTTAGACAGTTCAAAACGTCCATCTCATTGAAGCTTCATTTGTCAAATTAGTTGTCACTCATTCTTCTTCAATCTCTCTTGCCAAATCGACGGTTCATAGACAATGATGTGTATGAATGGGTCCTGGAGCAGTTGTCAAGTGACACTAATTTTCATGGAAAAATCGTGCTCAGAATGAATGAATACGCAAACAGACAAAATTATCGAATTTGAAACGAAACCAATCCATATGAAATCAAAGAGCGACCAACGTATCCCCAAAAGGTCACTATTTGATTTAGGGCTGAAATTGTTATCGGACCATATTTTTTGATAACAGCGTTGGCCAGGTCATCACTGTCAACGGCGAGTAACTTCTTTTGCCCTAAATTGTATGATCTGGACACCAACGACATCTCGATTCAACAGGACGGCACTAATCACTACCACACAACACAGTTCATGGCACATTTGATATTCAGCACGAGCGTTTTGCCGCACAGTTCATGCCACATTCGATATTCAGCACTAGCGTTCTGAGGTCATAATCATTTCACGTGTAGCCGGAGACTTTTGACTTTTTAAGCCTTTTTGTGGAGTTTTCTTAAGCCGAGGTTGTATTTGCATGACCCACAAAGCCACAGGGGTCATTGCCATCAATCAAAATCAGCCTAAAATATTGTTTACACTTGGGCTCGTCCGGGATTTGAACCCGGGACCTCCCGCACCCTAAGCGGAAATCATACCCCTAGACCAACGAGCCAGTTGTTGGGTTAATTACAATAATAGTTTATGTTTTGTTCTCAAAAATGTCAGCTAAAAATAGGAAAAGAAGTAAATCTCGTATTCAATAGTTTGATCGAAACAGCAGTTTGATCAAATTAGCAGAGTTTAAAGGAGTATTGTGAATTTATATATTCATGTCTACCATATTCAATCGTCTACCATAGTCGACCGTCGCTTATATTGGCATATTAGGTCCACAAAATATTGAATACACTTGGGCTCGTCCGGGATTTGAACCCGGGACCTCCCGCACCCTAAGCGGAAATCATACCCCTAGACCAACGAGCCAGGTTGTGGGTTAAATGGAATATATAACGGATAACATTGTGGTTAACGAAGTTTTCTAATGTCTTGATGACAACGTATAACTTTATTCAAAAGACTTAATCAGATTACGCAAAAATTTTTCCAAAAAAAAGCAAATAAATTCAAACAGTCCTTAAAAATTTCTTTAAAAAATTAATCTTACTTGGGCTCGTCCGGGATTTGAACCCGGGACCTCCCGCACCCTAAGCGGAAATCATAACCCATATGACCAACGAGCCGTTGTGGGCGTGGTAACTACCAAAAAATATTTATTTTTAGTGTATAACAAGGCTTAATAAAAAAAATATGATAAATATCACACCATCACCCTCAGACATTATGGAGAACATAATTTCTTACAAAAAATTGAATACACTTGGGCTCGTCCGGGATTTGAACCGGGACCTCCCGCACCCTAAGCGGACAACATAACCCCTAGACCAACGAGCCGATATTATGTTCAAGTTCAATAGTTCCTCACACGCGAGTAGAAAAAAAATTGCATTCAAGAGTTTTTTTTTGAATTATCTGGACCCGAAACTTAAAACTTAGTTGGACATAGGTTTCAGGCATTGTATTATTTGTAGTTCAGATTCGTTATTCATCATCCCAATTATTAAAAAATGTAATCTTATTGCAATACTTGCAGACATATTCTTCTGTCGAATTTATCCAAAATGTCTCGGAGTAGTAAGGATGAGGCTCGATACAAATGATTACGATCATAACCATCCACAACTCAATACTGCTTATTAGGAAAAGTTAATCATTCAGTTTCTGTTTCTTAAAGATGAAATTTCATCATCATAATAATCTTCAAAACCGATGAAAATGATAATCTGAAGACGTAAGGCTCTGGGTATTTGATTGATGCTTCAGAAAACACCAAAAAAGCCTTTTTTGGCATTTTCATGAGTACACACAACATCTTTTCTCTTCATCACTTCTGTCCATTTGATTTGAACTGCAACTAGACTAGGTCTTACGACAGGGACTTCCAAACTTTGTTAGTTAATAACCCTTTAAACAGAAGCAAAGTGTAATGAACGTTTTTAACCTTATAATTTACTTGTTCAAGATACAATTCGCTCTTGTCCACTAGTCTCTAAAAAGGTTGAGGAAATCGTGGACAAAATTGGAGGGAAATCTTCATAAAAGCAACGTGCACAAAAGCAGTTCGTGTATGCCTGCATCACTAAACAATTATTAACCGATTTATGAAAGCATAATACACAAAGATGCACGATGTTTGGGTGTCAAATGGGTCTTTCATAAAGCGCTTTCTATCTTTAAATTTAAATAAAACAAAATGTTTGTGTGTGTGGAGATATCATCGAAATTATTTATTCTTTGGAAAGACCTATTTGTGGCCATTATGTATGCAATCGTTCGAATATTTGTTACGACTGCTCTGAGTAATGTACGTGCAAATTTAACCCATGGCAAGGATTACGTTGGCTTTGATGAACGGGAGATGACCATGTTCCAAGCGAACGTGCAGAATATCTAATGTGGTATGATCTGTGCATCGCACAGCACCGTTCTGCTGAAACCACATGCCGTACAGCCAAAAGAAGTTGATAATCATCGATCTGTAGTGCATGCCGTCGTCAGTGACGATTCGGCCAATGTCGTCTAATTAAATATGAAACGACAGCGCTGTCAACCCGAAATACTCAGCAAAGCAATGTCTTTTCGAGATCCATTAGACGTTCTTGGATTTTTTATTGTTCGATATCGTCTCAAATTCAACAACTTTGTGAGTTCACGTATTTATATATCTAGGAGTGGATGTCATCAGTGAATATTTTGATGTGACAAAACTAGCATTTTACCTTCAGTTCCAGGATCACCTTACGTTTGTGTGGGTACAGGCCCAAGTCATGATACACAATTCGCAAAGTTATGGTCTACGAAAGTCCGAGTTCTTGTATGTAAGCGACACGAAATCGACTTACTCGGATGCATGCTTCATGCATGCTCTCAAGGCCACCATTGATGTTTTCGATAGATATTGCGTTACTTCCATATTCGGGTATGGAACAAACATTTAATGAATTAAGTGCATTCGGATTTATCAAATATTGTAAATATAGTCTGTAGTCTGTAGGGTATTTTACAATGAGGAGAATTTGAACATATCCACTGCAACTGTCCAGCCCTGAGTAGGTTGAAGAACTTAATCAGGGCCTTTTCGAAGGTTTGGACTCTCTGTTCAAATCCACAGTAGAGAAACTTTTCTCAATGAGTACCACTTTTCAACACTAGGTCGTGTCGTATCTTTCCACCATCTGTGACATTGATGTCATCCTCTTTGGGCGCATTGGTCAGGGGGTTCTGTATTCATCACTAGGATGAATTCAGTATTAAAGACCTTTGCAAAGCCGTGCATAAAAATTTGATGTTCCAATACAGTTGAAAAATGTCAACAATTGGTCGATTCAATGGGAAGGCGTTGCACAGCTGTAATAGTAAATAAGGACATGCAACAAAATACTGAAAACATATTGTTATGAAAATGGAAATGGTGTAACATCGTTTAACATTAAAATGTTAAACAAAAGCTACAAAAACAAAACAACGGAATTGTTTATTTTACTAATAAATAAACAACAACATCAGTATAACTAAGAAAGAGGAATAAAAGGGGCGAACGTAAACAAGATACAAAAAAAACAACAAAGAAGAAAGCATGTATGAATGTAAACATGTTGTTTACATTCATTGAATTCTCGTGAAGGCGAAGACTAGAACTTTGCCTATGGGAACATTCATCAGACTGTTTACTTACTTCGCTATATAAAAGTCAAGCCAAAGCATGCAAAGTCGGAGTAGAAGTTCAGTCAGTTCTGTGTGAAGACGTGTTGCGTGTGAAGTAAACCAATTGTGGTTTGAAGATCTCCGTTACAAAGATCTACAGAACAATTGTGTCGTAATTGTTATTGTTTATCGCAAAGGGCATAAACAAAAGAACTAACAAATAAAGCAATTGTTGTTGTTCGAATCAGTTGTAATCAGTGGCACACAAAAGTTGTGTGAATAATAAAGAATTTATTTAAAACTGAACAGAAATTTATTTTCATTTTTATTTGCAATTTACGAGCTTATATTTCAAACGTTTTTTAAAAGGTAAAAACGTGAGAATATGTTTCTCGAGTGTATTTATGCTGCATTTCTCCTATCTATTCTTCTTCTTTTTCCAATTTCATTATCTCCTGCCCTATACTCTCTCTGTTTTACTCTTTCTCTCTCTCTCTCTCTCTTCTAGGACGAATTTACAATGGGTTATTTTGACCTGTAGTTGTGCCAATGACAAGTACACGTCATCAGACCTAACCTATCCTAACCTAACCTAACTTATGAAATAATTTGAAAACATTAGCTGGCATTAAAGCTACCTACTATAGGTTGCTTTTTGATGTATAAAAAATTCGTTCATGTTTTCAATAGATTTGCTCTTATCAACTTAATGCTGGGAGTATATTTCAATTTTTGACTTTACTTACCCTGTTTTTGAGTGTAAAACATGCCATTAAAAAATTTTTTTTGTTTTAACAAATAACTTTATTTTGAAATCTTATTAAAAAATATTATTATTATTATTATGAATTAATAAAAATGTTTTAATATTTTATATAATTTTATTATTATTATGTATTATTTGTATATAAATAATGTATTCATATGTATGTAGGCATATATATGGATTAATTCAATGGTTAACAAAACAATTATTATTCTTGTAATTATTTAATAAAAAAATTATAATAAAATAGTATAAAGAATGAAAGAAAGAAAATAGTATTAACATATATATTGTAAATAAAAAATAGTAAATAAAAATTAAATTATGTACTCGTATATATAAATACATTAAATTTTTTTTATGTATATAAAGCAACACAAATTAATTTTTTGATTTAAAAAAATTAAAAAAAAAAAAATTAAAAATAAAAAACTTAAAACGTTTTTATTACGCTAAATTGTTTATAATTAAAACAGTAAATCATAAAAATTTTCTTGTAAATTTAGAATTACAACATAATTTGCTATGGGCACTTAAAATTTTTTTTTCTATTTCATAATAAATGTTCCTTTAGATTTCAATATAAAATTTAAAAATTTTTAAAAATATTAATTTCTTTCCTCTTCTTCTCTAGAATTTTAATTGTGCATAATTTTTTAATTTAATTTTATTTTTTTTTTAATTTAATTTTTATTTTTTTTTTGCATTTAAAACATAAACTTTCAAATATAAAAATTTTTTTATTTTTTTTTTTTTTGTAAATAACTATTTTTAACAAACTATAACAACAAATAATATTAAAAATATAAAGTTTTTTTGTATTGTTTTTCTAATTCTATTAATTGATATTTGTTTTAATTTTCTGTATTTAACAACATAAAACAAAAAAAAAAATATCTTCTTTTTAAAAGAAAAACAAATGATGAATGTTAAGAGATAAAAATAAATGGTGCCTACACTCACAAAAAAAATTTTAATTAAAAATTTTTTTTTTTTTTATAAATTTTAAATAAATTTAACACAATAAATAAAATGATTAGATTGTTTAATTTATTTTTATAATTAAAACAAACATGTTAAATTTATTAAAAATATACATATTTTTTATATGCTCTTATATATATTTGTATATAAGCTTATATATATACATACAATATATGTTTAAGACAAAGATGTTACTCGTTCAAGAAGTTAAAAAAATATATAAAACAAGCTTTATAATAAATTCTTATATCATTATGTCCTTTTTTGCTTAGTTTTTTACATACCGTTCCATATATATGTACCGTACTATACCTATATGCCATTGGAGAATTAATCGTAAAATGATTGAAAAGTACTCCTTGTCGTTACCATATAAACAAATCAGAAACAAGCTTAACTCTAACTCCGATTAACCAAACGCCTATAGATTTTTTTCGCTTTTTTTACATACCGTTCCATAAATATGTATCGTACTATACCTATATGCAATTGGGAAATTAGTCCTAAGTGATTGAAACATACTTCTTGTCTTTGGTTTGACATCAATATAAACAAATCAGAAACAAACTTAACTCTTTAGCCTAGGTTAACGTTTACAGAATTTTTTTACTTTTTCTACAGACCGTTCCATTAATATGTACTATACTATACCTATATGACATTAGAGAATTAATCGTAAAATAGTTGGAAAGTACTTTACAAACGCCTTGTCGTTGGTTTGATACCAATATAAACAAATCAGAAGCTTACAAATCCGAAGCAAACTCTTTAGCCTAGGTTAGTCAACAAAAATTTTTTACTTTTTCTACAGATCGTTCCATAAATATACAGTCTACTGTACTATACTATATATATATCCCTTTAGAGAATTAATCCTAAAATCATTGAAACATCCTTTACAACTTGTGGTTAGTTTGATATAAACAACATGTAAACAAATTAGAAGTGAACTTAACTCTTTAGCCCCAGTTAGCCAAATGCCTACGAAACATATGTTCATTTTTAGCATATGAAGAGCTGTTTCCCGAAATTACATTATTCTTAAAACGTACGTAAGTTCTATTACGTTCCACGTACGTTTGGCTAACCGGCGCTTTAAACTGTTTAAACGCCATAACTCTTCCAAACATAAGGGAGCTGTTTTCAGTAGCAGAAGAGTCATATGCAGTAATCCAATCAAACACGAACCTTACGCAGCAAATCATTTATTCAGGCTGTAATCTATTTTAAGTGCATGAAGAGGAGTACAGCGAACGGAAACCAAAGATAGACTCTAAATACTGCACTTCGGGTTTTCTACCGAAAATTAATGCATTTGTGGAGTATACTAAAGCATAACAGTACTCTCACGGGCAGATTAAAGTCTGTACTGATCTATGTGGTCGTTTTAACCAGAGATTTTCGCAGAATGGAGTATAAGTTTACTTTCAGAGGCTGATTAAATTTTTTTGCCTTTATTCAAAATCCCAATGCGGAATTGAACCCAATCAAACATTACGCATTAAACCATTTTCTCAGGTTGTTGTATATTTTATTTGCTTGAGCTGTTGACGCAGGAGAAGTGAAAGAGGCCAAACAGTACACTTGGACCTTCCTACAGAAAATTAATGCATATAAGGGACATAGTGTGGTAAAACAATACTATCATGAACAGATTAAAATATGATCTCTTTAGACAGAACCCTGCAGACATGTCTGTCTGCTTTACTTGAAAGGTAATTTGTGGTTTACTTCGTACTGCTTAAAAAAGTTACTGCATACAAACAGCACAGTAAAGTAAAAATCTACCTTTACCCAGAACCCTGGCAGTTGAATAGGATGCATTAGCTATATCAGCTGTAAATAGCTGTATCAGTAATCGATAAAAAGATAATTCAGTACTTCTAACAGGTATTTCAGGAAATCGATAAGTAATCGATCGATCGATAATCATTTACTGAATTTAATTAATTTTGAGGGTACGAATTTACCTTTTTATCGCTTAACTGAATTATTTTTTTTTCAGTAATCGATCGATCGGTAATCGATTACTGAATTACCTTTTTATCAATACTGAAATTACTTTTTGTGAGGTACGTCAAAAAGGTAATTCGGTAATTGACTATTGTTCGATTTACTTCTACCTCAGAAAGGTAATTTAGTACCTACAACGGTAATTCAGTAAATGGATCAGTAATCGATACTGAATTACTTAAAAAAATAGATAATTCCGTAAATCATCAGTAAATCGATCAGTAATCAATTTGAGGTAATTCAGTAATCGTAATCGATTACTGATCGATTTTTTGAATTACCATTTTGAGGTACTGTACTTTAGTCCTATCGATTACTGAATTACTTTTTTGAAGTAGTGGTTTCAGTAATCAAAGGCTTAAAGCTAATCAGCTTAGTGGATAATTGCTTCTGGTCCGTTAGCAATGGTTTTCTTCGAGTCGTGTCAACAAACTAATTTATACGCTCAAGCGCATGCTTCGAAGTACGGGATATTCATGTGGAGGACGTTTTCGATAGGCAAAACGGTTTCCTAATTAGGGAAGATTTAAGAATTACGTTTTCAAATAAAATTTTCGTAAGAAATCTGATTTCAAATTATAACGACATTTGACTACAGGGATTCAGAATAAAAAGTCTGTGTTACTTTATTATCAAACCTAAACCAAGAAACATCTTTATCTCTTTAACATATCTTGTATGTAAATATGTATGTTGCACGTTCTGCTGATGTTGTTGCTTAATTCGGGAATATTTATTGTTGAGTTCTTTTAGATTTCCAACTCAAAACGTTTTGAATGTGATGATGAATTTCGACGAGTTATTGTGCTACTGGTGTTGTTGATGTTGTTGTTATTGTTACCGTTATTATTGCTAATAATGTTAAGTGTTGGATTAATGTTGTTGTTGTTGTTGTTGATGTTGATGTTGTTATTATTAGTGCTTTGGGTGCAAGTGGCTGTTGTAGTGTTAAATGTTAGCTCAACGTCCCTTCCATCTAAGGGAGGGGGTGAACTGCTAATGCGTGATCTTTTCGTTTTCATTAACGTCTCCGTTTCCATATCAGAATGTTTTAAAATGTGTTGCTGGTGCTCATAATGTTGTTGTTGCTGATGTGGATGATGATGGTGTTGATGTTGATGTTGTTGTTGTTGAGTTAATAAATTCTTACAGTTATTTAAAGGTGCATCCGCTGGTGTTGTTGTCTCTCTAAACATGATGCGATCATTATTGTTCGTTGCTAATTGTGTTGAAGAAAATTGTTGTTTTTGTTTTTGTTTTTGTTGCTGTTGTTGCTGTTTACTAATGCTATAGTTGTTATCATTGTTATCATCATCATCATCAACATTTTTGTTTAATGTTGCTGCTGGTGCTGGTGCTATAGCTAATGCTGCTGCTGATGTTGCTGCTGATGTTGCTGATGTTGCTGTTGTTGTTGCTTTTTGTACAAGGTCTGTAAAACTATTTAAATTAATTGCACTGCATCTTTCGGCAATTGTGATATTTTTCTTATCATTTGTTGTTGTAGTTAAGTTAAGATTAAATTGTTTTTTATGATTGTTATTATAATAATAATGTTGTTGTTGTTGTTGTTGTTGCTTTAAATCCATATTATGATTATTGTTATTATAATGATTATTATGATTAAAACTATTTAAATTTAAATTAATTGTATTATTAGCACTAAAATTCTTTGGTAAATCCACTGGGTTTAGTATAGATTTTATTGTTGTTGTTGTTGTTTTTGTATTTGTATTTCTATTCGTATTTGTATTCGTGTTTTGTGTTAGACTTTCATTATTCATTGAAAAAGTGGATGTTGTTGGTTGTTTTTCTTGGATTTGTACAAATTTAATTGATTTATAAATTTGCGGCTTTTGTTGTTCGTTTTTGCTTAATTTGGTTGTTGCTGTCGTTGTTGTTGTTGTTGTTGCTGTTGTCGTTGGTGCTGTTGATGATGATGATTTAGTTAAATTATTATCATTGAATAGGGATATTATTGTCGGTGTGGTTGTTGTTGTTGTGGGTGTTGTTGTTGTTATCGGTGTTGTTGTTGTTGTCGGTGTTGTTATAAAATTATTTTTAGTATGATTAAATTGTTTTTGATTTTTAAAGGTTTTCAAATTTTTACCAAATGTTGTTCGGGTGGACGTTCTCAAACCTGTGGCAAATGGACGAAAGGTGGGAAAAGAAAATAAAAAAAAAATATGAAGTGAACGTATTAATTAAGAGTTAAGGATTTATGATTTAAATTAAGGACAGAATAAATGTGCTTTAGTTTGATGCAAGGAATATAAAAGTGTAGGAAATAATTAAGTTTGACATAAAGGCTGTCAGGCTTAATAGTTTCATTAAGTATTTTGCTTTAAAAATAAATGATTTTGATGGAAATACAATAAAAAGTGTTTGTTAACCAGTGTTAGGAAAGTTTAAAATATTCTTAAATTTAAATATACACACACACATGCAACAATAGAAATAAAACAAATAAGAATAAAAAAAATAGTCAATCAATCAATATACATATACAAACAGTGAGAGTTAAAAGAAACTGTACACTAAAAATAAAATTCTTACCACACTCAGCTTTTACCACAAAAAATTTGTCAAAATTTGGAATTTCTTGGAATTTTTTTTTGTTTCAATTTTAAAAATTCCTAATGGAACAATTTTAAAATAAAAATAACGGTAAATTATTAATGAATATATTTTATTTAATGTACAGTTTATTTTGACGCCCACTGTATATAGTGGTGGCACAAAGAAAAAGATGTTTATGTACACAATAATCTGTTAAAATATTTCATGTCGTTTGGAAACCACAATACAATTTCTTTTCAAATACAACAGGAAGATATAATACGAATACTTTAAGTGAAGGGTACTTTGGCGGATACTTTAAACTGTAGTTCTCTAGTCGCAAAGATGCATCGATGTTCTATGGATTTATCATAAGTACTGCGATGGTTTCTGTGCGTTGATTGATTTTTGTTACAGATTTGGTATGTAGAAGTATTCTAGTACAACAACCACACGATTTATTGTACCGCCTTAAACCTACGTACAGTCAAAAGCAAAAAATATACACACATAACTGTGTAGTCCTGCTAGTTCTTATATTTTTTCTGCAATTATTCGCTTTTTCTTTAAACATTCTTTATTGTTAATGTCTTAAACAATGCCTTAAAAACTTTTTCAATTGGGAAAAATTAAAAGGGGTGTATGTAGACTTTTTTCATTGACTGTATTATGTTGATATTTCAAATTCGAAATTTTTCATGAAAAAAAATGTTTTAAAAACTGTTGTGTTATGTTGCTCGTGGTACCGTTTTGTTCAAATAGAATACCGTTCAGTGCAGGCTAAGAATGGCTGTCATATGGTCAAAGCACTCAGAATTGACAGAAAAAAGAACTCAGTTACACCTTCATCTTCAATATATTAACCCTCTTCCGCAGCAGTTACTTATTCCGGCTTTAATGTCTTTCCCCAAATAGTCATCAACCCTTCAGTCAGAATTAAGACCTAGACTCCCACAACAGTTATGTTTTGTGATTAATTAGTCCAAAGCAAAAAATATACACACATAACTGTAGTCCTGCTAGTTCTTATATTTTTTCTGCAATTATTCGCTTTTTCTTTAAACATTCTTTATGTTAATGTCTTAAACAATGCCTTAAAAACTTTTTCAATTGGGAAAAAAATTAAAAGGGGTGTATGTAGACTTTTTTCATTGACTTATATTGTTAGATATTTTCAAATTCGAATTTTTCATGAAAAAAAAATGTTTTAAAAACTGTTTTGTTTATGTTGCTCGTGGTACCGTTTTGTTCAAATAGATACCGTTCAGTGCAGGCTAAGAATGGCTGTCATATGGTCAAAGACACTCAGAATTGACAGAAAAAAGAACTCAGTTACACCTTCATCTTCAATATATTAACCCTCTTCCGCAGCAAGTTACTTATTCCGGCTTTAATGTCTTTTCCCCAAATAGTCATCAACCCTTCAGTCAGAATTAAGACCTAGACTCCCACAACAGTTATGTTTTGTGTATTAATTTTATACATGAGAGGGGGGGCAGGGTGTGCAGTTTAAAGTCGACTTTGAACGACAGCTTTTTAAGGAACTTTTCATTGCAATTTGATTTATTCTCAGAGTTTTTGCCAGAAATCTGCTGCAGTCGCCGAAGAAATTTTCTTTCTTTGCTGGAGATGTCTGATTTAGGGTTTGAACTGTGATCTCACGTCTAATAAGCCAATACACTACTTAGTAGTTTGTTTTTCTAGGACTACTAGGAGTTCCAATGCAAAATATGAAATTAGGAGCTGTTAGATAAGTCCAATTGCTGAAGAACTCCATGGAATCAGTAAATTCAGATTATCCGTCATAATTTTTTTAACAGAAGTAGTCGCCGATGTCTATTAGGTAGTGTGTTGGCTTATTTGGACACCAGGTCACGGTTCAAGTCCCAGATCAGACATCTTGATCAAAATGAAATAAGAAAGTGAGTGCCTCTCACAGATTTCTGTTAAAAACTCTGTGAGTAAAATAAAATTCCATGAAAAGTTCCTCAAAAAATTGTCATTCGGAATCGATTTTAAACTGTAGTCCCGCCTCTTATGTATAAGATTAATACACGTAACATAAGTGTTGTGAGAAACTAGCTTGCAATCCTGACTGAAGGGTTGTAATGAGCAATTACGTATATTAGTACGTATTCATATTCATATTTTGTGATAATGAACATGCCAAAACCACATCTAGCTTACGCTTAGAGTTCCTTTAAATTTTTTAAATCTTGCCAAATTTCTTCCACAGTGGGTCAGTTATGACAATTAATATCACTCTGTCATGCTTGAGTATGGCCTTGTTGAATTAACATTTTTGTAGTTAATTTTTATGTATTTTTAAGCCTTCTGTGTAAAAGGCAAACCTTCCACGAAATAATTGCCTTGCTTTACTGGTGAATTTGAACGCCTACTTGAAACGCATCGTTTACAAATAATTTAATAATGCCCTTGCATATTAACTTCTTAATAGAATTTCTTAAGAATTTAAAAATATAAGAACCCCCTGTTTAGATTAATTGAATAGTTTCTAATCAATGTAAAGAGCAAAGAGCCATATTAACACTTTGCTAGGCGAATGTAACTTGTTGTGTTACATCTATCAGCCGGGCGTTATTAAAATTAAAAAAAATTTTCATTACAAATGTTACGGAAATTTGAAAAAGAATCAAGAAATCATTTAAAAATTTTAATTTCATTGGATAAAACTGCCATTAATTACACGCACATGTAAACAGGTAAACATTACCACCAACAGAGGTTATAATTATAAAACATAACTTCCTATACACCATCTGTGTAGTACACACAAAACACATTTAATTCTGTTAACAATAGAGAACAGAAACAGTAAGAGTAACAGCAAGTTTACATAAGACAAAGAGATGTGAGAGTGAAAGAGTAAATAATCTGTAAATATAATACATACATATAGTGAGAGTGTAATTGTGTGTGATATTTTAATATTGTGAGTGATAATAACAACAAAAAGAACAATTTTTTTCTTCTTAGTTTAAATGTGCATGTTTGCAACAAATAAAAGAGCATATAGTAGTGAAAAGGACAAGAGAAGTGAGTGAAAGGACAAGTGAAAAAAATTATGTGAAACAAACAACACACACACACACATACACAAAATCACCTATAAAAGTGAAAATAGTGCTTTTAAACAAGAAATAAAAACAATTAAAGTGCGAACAGAGAGAGATTGAGGGAGTAAAGTGAAGTGAAGTGAAGAACAAGAACAAGAACAGGACAAGAACAAGAACAAGTACTTGTATGTAGTGTGTATGGTGTGTAGTTGAGTTGTGATTCAATTTGTTTTACCTTCAAAGTTTAACAGCCTAGTTTGATAGTTAAACAAATTGGTTTGTTTATAACATGGCTCATACGAATATCGACTATTGGCTAAAGAATCATCATCATCATCATTCTCATCATCATCATCATCCATAGCAATATTATAGGGACTATGAGGATTACAAACAACAATGCCACCACTACCACCACTACTACCACCAGCACAATTACTAATACTACTACCACAACTATTGCTATTTGTTGGTAATTCATTTGTGTTAGCAGCAGCAGCAACAACAACAACATTTGCTGCATTAGTTTTGCTTGTAAAATTAATATTACAATTGGTGTTGTTGTTGTTGTTGGTGTTGGTGTTATTATTGCAATTGATAGCAGTAGTGGAAGCCATAATGGAATTGTTGTTATTGTTATTAAAACTATTTGCCTGATTACTCTCATTCTCATACTCATACTCATACTCATGCTCTTTGGTAATTGCAACGGTTGTTCTAGATGATGCCGCCGTAGTAATGCTAGTTGTGTTTGCATTTGCAGTAGTTTTCTGTTTTTCACCACTAAGCGGTGTTATCGCATCAGGGGAATTACAAGTGGAAGTACTTGAGCAAGGAGATTTCATATTTGCTAACAATTTAGTTGTTGTTGTTGTTTTTGTTGTTATAATTTTACTGTCATTAACAACATCATCGTCATTGCCGTTGTTGTTACTGAAGTCTCTACCTTTGCCATCTTCGTTACTACGTTTGCCTTCGTTATTATCATTATTGTTATGAGAATCTTGGGTACGTGTGTTTATTTGTGTTGGTGTTGTTGTTGTAGTTGTTGCTGTCGCTGTTGTTGTATTATATAAAGGTTTAATCAAGTTTGATAGTTTACTCGTTTGTTGTCGATTCTCATGTGATCGTTGATGTTGTTCTCCTTTTTCCTTTTGATAAACAATATTATCACAATATTGTTGTTGTTGTTTTAATAATACATGGTCTTTTTGTTGTTTGTATATTTTCGCATCATCATTATTATTTTGATTACAATTTTTTGCATGCACATGCTGGTTTGATTTTTTATTTTTAATTTTGTTTTTGTTTTTGTTTTTGTTTTTGTTTGTTTATGTTTATTTTTGTTGTTATTTAATAATGTTTTTAGGTTTGTTGGTGTGGTAGTAATTGTTGTTTATAAAAAAACAAAATAAAATAAAAAAATAAAGTAAAAAATAAAAACAAAAAAAAAATTCATAACAAGTGAGTAATGGATTCGTTTGTTTGAGTGTATAAGAGAGCGCCGTATAAAAAAAAAGAGTAAAAATGTTATGTTGTATGTTGTATGTTGTATGTGTGAAATGCATGTATAGGAGAATTATTATTATGAGTAATTTGTGTAAAAGAAAATAAGTTGAAGAAAATTGATTTTTTTTAATTAAAAAAAAAATTTTTTTTTGTTACTTTTTTTTTTTTTGTTGTTGTAATAACTGATTAGTTACAAATTGTTATATGTTCTCTAAGTTGTATTTTTATAATTGATACAAGCATTGCTAAATGATTTTCTTTTTTTTTCATAGAATTGATTGTATGTTCAAACTAACCTCACTATCTTGACAAACCGCTTCAGCATTATCATCATCGTTGTCGTCATTTTCATCTTTGGCTCTGGTTAGACCTTGAACGAATTGCACTTCTTTAGTGGGATCATCATTTGCTAAATGAGCACGGAATTGTTTATTTCTAGAAGAGAGCGAAAAACAAAATTAACGAAATTGTTTATTGTAATTGAAAAGACCACAAAGTGTATTAAACCAGTTCAAAAAATAGAAATAGAAAATATTACAAGAGATAATATTTAAAATATACAGTGAGTGTCAAAATAAAATGTACACTCGCCTTTGTTACACTTTAGAATTTAAAACTGTTTGCAAAATTTCTAAAAGGAAAACAACAAGGATTATAACACAACAACAAGAAAGTACAACTAAAAAGGTGCCTGTGGATCTCATAATCGTTCATACTTTCCATCTTCGATCGAATAACTCCAAAATTTTCAATTGTTTTGATTGTAGACAACTAAACTGGGCATTTAGAACGTCTGGAAACGTCGTGTTTTTAAGTCCACAAAGAAATTCTGAAAGCTAATGCAATTAATGGTACAGAATGCCCTTAGTCTTCTAATAAAGTCGAGAATAAAGTGCTTCCTATCTTTAAATTTAAATAAAACAAGATGTGTATGAGATATCTGCGTAATTTTCTATTTATTTGATAGACCTGATGCTGCCATTATGTGTGAAATATAATTCCTTTCAAATGTCCACCACGGCTTCTCTGGAGCATAATACTATAAACACTATAAGCGCAAGCAGCAAACACAGCAATTTTTCAAAAATAGAATGCATGGGTGTATATGGAAATGATTATTTTACAGGAATCTCGACAACATTGCCAATTGTTGTAGCAAAATTAGTTAAATCATGCTGAAATTGAGCAGGAAATATAGGTTATGTTGGCTTTAAGCCCTACTGTGGCTTGTAGCTGATTCATAAACATCTGCGACTAAAGAAATCAAGAAATAGTTTAACGGTGTCAAGTCCTACGATCTCGATGACTAGATCACATCACCACGAGCAGAGTATCCAAAGCAATGTGATCTGTGTGGACTAATGACGCCGCCACATGAAACAGCAACTTTTTTGGAGACTGTCTTAAGTGGGAATTACAACCCTTCAGTCAACATTAGAACCTAGCTTCTCACACCACCTATGTTGTGTGTGCTAATTTTATATAGAAGTGGTGGACCAACAGCTTAAGTCGACGACTTGCAGAGTTTTTGCCCGAAAACTGTTGAGGGGAAGTTGCAGAAGACGTATATTTTTTGTATTTCCTACTCACAGTACCTCATTCGATCGGACCAATTGTTGTGCAATTTTTCGAGTGTATAGGGGGGTCGTATGGTATCATGAATGTTGGCCATCAAATGTTTAATTGTATCTGGTTTGCCGGCATAACTGTTTTCTTCCATAACGCCCCACAGAAAACAGTCTAACGATGTCAAATCGCAGTTTCTTGGTGACCAATTAATATCACCATATCGGCTAAATAAACTGCCACCAACGTTTGACCGAAATAAATTGATTGCGGCATGATATGTGTGGCAGTCTAAACCATTCTGTTGTAACCAAACATCGTTCACATCAATACCATGAAGAGCGAGTGCAAAAAAATCGGTTATCACGGGGCGATAGGTGTCTCCATTAACCGTAATGGTTGCACCGTCCTAAGTTTCAAAGAAATATCGGCCAATGATGCCTTTGCTCCACAAGCCGCAGCAAACAGTAACTCATAATGAGTTCTGTAGAACCACGTGTGGGTTTTCTGAGGACCAAATACGGTTTTTAATGTAATTAAAAGACTTTTAATGTAATTAAAAGACGAATTTTTTTTTGCAGAATCGACATTATCGTGCAGTTTATCTTTGACACAATAAATCACAACGTTGCCCAAGCGTAAATCAATTCATTACGTTCAGTGGAGTTATTATTACTGAATTTTCTGAGAGAATAGAATGACATACGTATTGTCAGATTCAAAATAACCGATGGTTAAAATTTAAACCGATAGCTGGCTCACCCATAATGTATGTAATAGCCTCTGGGTGCATACACCCGAACAGTAGAAATACTTCACAAAGGCAACGACTTCAGCAAAAGATGTAATGAGCATCTTGTCCGCCTCTGTATGGAACTTAAGAATCTGGGGCAAAGGCTTATTGCGTATTCAGAATGTGTTGACAGAAAGTGTCTTGCCTTTCCTTCCTTACACTAACTGTTCAGAGAGAGAGAGAGTTAATTGAGCTAAAAGAGTCACAGATATTAGTGACTAAACAGCCTGCAGTTAAAATTCCGTTGATTGCTACAAATTTATCTTGGAAATATGAATACAATAACGGTGGAATGGCAATAAAGAAGCAACGCAACTATTCCCATAGAAATTGTCTCAATTTTGAAATCTTCATACTTTTTATCTTAAAAACTCCATACCAAATGTCCTTGCATCCATGTAACCCGACTATTCAAATTTAAAGGTACTCTACTCTATTCGTCATGGCATAAATGATAATTTCTGATCCATTAAAATTCATTATTTTATGGTATTTTTATGGCTTATTTAAGGTAAACCTTCATTTGAATTGTACATCACTCCTCTCACTTAAAGATTTCTCACTACCAACACCATCAATACCAAGCAAACAGCATGACTAGCACCACTACTAATACAATAAAATGGAATAGGATTGGTCTCATCTGAAAATTATAGCCCAGAAACGTAATTTATTACTGGATTTCATATTGTCATACTGATGGATCTCTCTCTCTCTCTCATAACGAATGTGAAAATAAGGCAACAACAACAACAACAACAAGAACAACAATAATACAAAACACACAGTTTTAAGCACGATTTCTGAATAAATTTCCATTTTCAACTGAATTCAGTTTGAGAAGAAGAAGAAAAAAAAACAAACTGTGTGTGTAATGTAAACACAAGAGAATCTTCAATGTTGTAACACTGTAAACAGACAGACACTGTAACAGATAGACAGACACGGCAAGAAGTACGAATAAGTCGTTTTTTGAAAGTTTTTTGAAACTGATGATTACCTTAATTCCAATTGTTGCATTTGCTGAAAATGTTTAAGTTTTTGATTGGCAACACGTAATTTCTCCTCCAAAGCAGCATTTTCAACACATTTGATGGAATATTTTTCGGAGAATGATAGAATTTCTTGACGCAATTCTTCCAATTCTTCTCTGTAATTATATGAAGTAAAAAAAAGAAAAGAAGAAAAAGAAGAAAAAGAAGAAAAAGAAAAGAGAAAAACGAAAGAAATATTTAATAAATGACTTATAAATCATCTTTTGGTTTCCTTTTTTTTTTTTTTTTTTTGAAAATTTTGCACATAATAAAGGGAAAATAATAGCATAAGAGAATATGGCAAGTACTAGTAGTAGATGGTACATGTAAGTAAAATATTTCATTGTACAGAGGGTTGTGTGATACGATTTGGTCTGATTTTACTTTCTCATCTTTCCTTTGCCAATGACTGAAATCAGTTTCAGATCATTAGTTTGCCTCTCAAGAGAGTAGTGCCAAGCTCACATCTGCCTTCGTTGTGTTAGTTACGTTCTTACCATTCTTGTAAGGGATTCAAGACCTGGACTTTGTTATATTATTTCCCATGGTAAGGTG
>QOCX01000303.1:21680-81081 GCA_005959815.1 Sarcophaga bullata | reverse complement strand
AGATTTACTCAATTTAAATTGGATAGGAAGTACAAAAGACCGAACATAGCAATACCATCCGACAGACAGGCTGCCAATCAAATACGCTCTACCTTATTAGGTTATATCGAAAGTAGTTTGGGCCTGTCTAAAGAAGCTGAATCAACTAGGAAGACAGATTAAGGTTACCCTCTTCTGTGCCCAGGTTACATGGGAATTCTCGGCAGTGAGCAAAGAGGCGAGCTTACGAGAAGGCGAACTTCTATGAGGTTGATGTGGCCAGAACAGTTGTATGCGGAGGGATGGAATATTTGGGATACGTATGCTGATCGAAAGGGAAGATAATGAGAGGCAAAGATTCTTCTCAAGCCAAGTAGGTTGAATCAATCAAAACTTTTATTGAAACTATTACAAAGAAGAAGATCTGAGTCATGCATGAAACTATCAAGAAATAACCTGAAATAACCGTTCTATTGAAAGGGCTCTGTACGCTCAGGATACAATTATTCAGAATGGATGTTGTCTCGAGCCTAAAACGTTGATTTAAGATGATGAGAACCAAATTCTTGGAATCTGTGGAGCATTAATGCATTTCAGAAGGAAAGACTTAGGTGCGTAACGAATGCTAGACAGGAGTTGTTATTGTTAACACCGCCGTTGAATAATTGGTCATTGCAACACTTCCTGCAGGATTACAACCGAACCTCTCATACAACTTATGTTGTGCATGTTAATTTTAGACATGAGTGGACGGGACTTACGTTTAAAGTCGACTGCGAACGATAGATTTTTTTTTTTGAGAAACTTTTCCAAGGCAATTTTATTTACTCTACGAGTTTTTGACAGAAATCTGCCTAGCAATATCATTCATACTTTGTTTTGCTGAAGATGTCTGAACTGGAGTATGAACTGTGGCCTTACATTTAATAAGGAACACACTACCTACTAGACTACAGCAGTGGCGGGACCTACAGTTTAAAGTCGACTCCGAACGACGTATTTTTTTTTTTTGAGAAGCTTTTCATGGCGATTTTATTTACTCTCAGAGTTTTTGCCAGAAATCTGCTGAGAGGAAGTCGCCAAAAAAATATTTTTTCATATTTCGTTTTTGATGACTGACCGGGATTCGAACCCTGGCCTTTCGTCTAATAAGCCAACACACTACCTACTAGACTACGGCGACCACAAACACCTTACCATGGGAAATAATATAACAAAGTCCAGGTCTTGAATCCCTTACAAGAATGGTAAGAACGTAACTAACACAACGAAGGCAGATGTGAGCTTGGCACTACTCTCTTGAGAGGCAAACTAATGATCTGAAACTGATTTCAGTCATTGGCAAAGGAAAGATGAGAAAGTAAAATCAGACCAAATCGTATCACACAACCCTCTGTACAATGAAATATTTTACTTACATGTACCATCTACTACTAGTACTTGCCATATTCTCTTATGCTATTATTTTCCCTTTATTATGTGCAAAATTTTCAAAAAAAAAAAAAAAAAAAGGAAACCAAAAGATGATTTATAAGTCATTTATTAAATATTTCTTTCGTTTTCTCTTTTTTTTCTTCTTTTTTTCTTTTTCTTCTTTTTTTTTTTACTTCATATAATTACAGAGAAGAATTGGAAGAATTGCGTCAAGAAATTCTATCATTCTCCGAAAAATATTCCATCAAATGTGTTGAAAATGCTGCTTTGGAGGAGAAATTACGTGTTGCCAATCAAAAACTTAAACATTTTCAGCAAATGCAACAATTGGAATTAAGGTAATCATCAGTTTCAAAAAACTTTCAAAAAACGACTTATTCGTATATCTTGCCGTGTCTGTCTATCTGTTACAGTGTCTGTCTGTTTACAGTGTTACAACATTGAAGATTCTCTTGTGTTTACATTACACACACAGTTTGTTTTTTTTTCTTCTTCTTCTCAAACTGAATTCAGTTGAAAATGGAAATTTATTCAGAAATCGTGCTTAAAACTGGTGTTTTGTATTATTGTTGTTCTTGTTGTTGTTGTTGTTGTTGCCTTATTTTCACATTCGTTATGAGAGAGAGAGAGAGATCCATCAGTATGACAATATGAAATCCAGTAATAAATTACGTTTCTGGGCTATAATTTTCAGATGAGACCAATCCTATTCCATTTTATTGTATTAGTAGTGGTGCTAGTCATGCTGTTTGCTTGGTATTGATGGTGTTGGTAGTGAGAAATCTTTAAGTGAGAGGAGTGATGTACAATTCAAATGAAGGTTTACCTTAAATAAGCCATAAAAATACCATAAAATAATGAATTTTAATGGATCAGAAATTATCATTTATGCCATGACGAATAGAGTAGAGTACCTTTAAAATTTGAATAGTCGGGTTACATGGATGCAAGGACATTTGGTATGGAGTTTTTAAGATAAAAAGTATGAGATTTCAAAATTGAGACAATTTCTATTGGAATAGTTGCGTTGCATTCTTTATTGCCATTCCACCGTTATTGTATTCATATTTCAAGATAAATTTGTAGCAATCAACGGAATTTTAACTGCAGGCTGTTTAGTCCACTAATATCTGTGACTCTTTTAGCTCAATTAACTCTCTCTCTCTCTGAACAAGTTAGTGTAAGGAAGGAAAGGCAAGACACTTTCTGTCAACACATTCTAGATACGCATAGTCTCTTTTTTTTCCGATAACATTGGCTTCCGCTTGGAAGATACTCTCGATTTTCCCTAAAGGCTCAGAATATTTCATTCTGGAATCAGAAAGTCGTGCTCCTGTTCAAAAATTCGTTCTTAACCTATCTGTATACCCTAAAATAGTCCCACTTTTAAGACAGCATGCAGCTTCCAAATTATTCCATTCGCCTTGGTTACTAAGTCTCGTTGTAAAGCATTTCCCAAATTCATCGAGTTTACTGGTTCAGTCTAGAAGTGTGTAAAAGAAGAAGCTGTCAGCCAATCGATTATGTGATGTGGGATGTGAAAACCTTTAATGAAGTTCATATAAGAATTGTCTTCAACCGACCTATCCATAGTTTCTAGGGTTGGTTTCTATAGCACTGCTGTGGAACATTGTTCCAAGACATGCTAGTCTTTTTATCTTATCCAACTCCAATTCAGTTGTGTTCAAATCCATTCCATCTTCCTGGACAATTGCTCAATTGGCTTGACCATCATGGTACATATACGGTGCAAAATTCCTGGGTCGCATTCCAAGTGTTTTCCTGCAAGCCTTCTGTATACCATTATTTCATGTCTGGCCTTTCCCGATATGCTTTTTATATGACATTTTCATGTTCATTTACTATCCTGTATTATTCTTTGATATTTGACTACCAATTTATGTGATATTATTCCCCCCAGAGGTTGGCTATTCTTTCGTTTAGGGAACTTTGCTATATCTTACACGGTGTATGCCCCATCCAGTTCCATTTACTTTAAACGATTTTGTAATGGATTGATCGATGTTGACTTTCAGACCATAAATTATATTGTGATGTCTACTAACAGTACTCCCTGTGTGTCCTCTCCATAGTTTATTCTAAATACAACACAATGCACTGCAAGAGTAGGGACATCCCCTGATTATTGGTCTGGTATATGTTTTTTATAATTACAGCAGCTTTACAAGCTTCACAAGCAATGATTGTCTATAGACACCCGTGGCACATTAGGTTATATAAGGCCTATTGTGACTACACAAGAGTAGGGGACATCCCCTGATTATTGGTCTCGTATAACTTTTTTATAAATTGCAGCGGCTTTCCAAGCTTCACAAGAAATGATTGTCTACCCATGGATAGACACCCGTGGCACATTTAGTTATATAACCTATTGTGATGCACAGTGTCCCATTATCCTCTAGGTTGTCAATGTCTATCACTGACAGTTGATCAAATTTCATCAGTATAGTAGTAGGAGGAAGTAATGTTTCCTTCTCCCACAATAGATGAAGAGCAGTTCTCTTCTTTTCCTCATCTCTACGGCTCCTGCGGGAATTATATGCTTGCCAAATAAAATACTATTTGACGGTTTTAATTTCTGATTTTGCACAAATCGTACATATGTTTGATCAAACCTTTTCTACCAACTTGGTTTGACAGAAACATTTTATTTTCTTTTTGGCAACAAAATCATTGCTCTGTTAAATGCAATACTAGAAGATGTATAATAGAACTTATGTTATGGACATTATAGCTTATCACACAACCCTCGTATGCATTTATTGTTAAAATTATAAGTAAAAATTAAATAAAACTGAAAATGAAAACAAGAGAAAAACAAAAATAATACATACTCCTTCGCCTTGGTTGAATCTAAAGTACGTTCGCCTCTTTGTTGAAATTGTTTAAGAAATTCTTGTTTGAAGCGTGCAACTTCACGTTGCACTTCACTTTGGTGTGCTTTACGCATGGCATCAAGAGCAGCTAATGTAGCCTAAAGGTGATGGTTAAAGAAAACAAAAACAAAAACAATAAAAAAAAAATGTTAAAGAAAACTGCAAGTATCAAGGAAAAATCAAGGTTTCAAGTAGATGAGGATGATCATGAAGTAGAAGGAAATAAATACAACAACAACAACAACAAAAAGAAGGAGTAACCAAATGAAAACAACAGTGTCTCAGAGAAAAAAAGAGGAAAAAGAAGAAAAAAATGATGATTTCTGGGTTCATAATTATACATGACATGGTTGTTATACTTCTGTTACTTATACCTGCACATACCATACATACATACATATATACATACATACATACTCTTGTACATCACATGCATATATACAAGTATGTATATATGTATGTTTGTATGCATGCATGTATGTTTATATGTAAAAAGTTTAGACAGTCAATATGACGTTGCCTGAAGTCAACTTACTTGGGTTTCTTCAGCCAAGGCTGTTTCCTTTTCGATTAGCAAGCGTTCAATTTCTTGTTTATGCTTCTCTTCTAAATCATTAATAGTGCGTCTATGCGACGATTCCATAGCTGACAAACCCTTTTCACAAAGTGTCTGCAAATAAATCAGAAAAAATATAAAACATGATCGCATAAAGAAAATTTGCATTTGCAGAGAGAGCAAAAGAGAGAGAGTGACTTACCCTCAATTGTTCAATTTCGGATTGATAACGTTGACGGAAGGTCTCCTCATCGATGACATTGGGCAGTTCGGAACAATGTGCCAGCATTTGATCACGATAGGCTTGCTGTAGGCATTCCATCTGTTTGCCATGCTCCATTTCCAACAGCTCTAAACGTTTCTCAAACCGTCTACTCTTCTCCTGTTCTTTGGCTAGCTGTGACTGTATGTCGTCACGTTCCTGCAACAGCATTACGTACTCATCATCCTGGCGTGCACATTTCATTGTTAAGGCATCACTTTCCTCCTGATACGAACGCACTTTTTCCTCTTCCGCCTCGAGGCGTTTCAATAATTCACGCTGTTCACCTTGGGTGGCTTGCAACGTATCCTCTTTGGCATTCAGCCTTTGTGTTACTGCTTGCAGTTCACGTTCACGCTCTTCCATTAACTCTTCGCTTTTGTTCAGGTCTTGGTTGATGGCATTCTTATCGGCCTCCAGGCAACGTATGGCTGCACGTTGATGTTCGACTTGTTGCATTAGAGCTGTTAAATCTTTGGCATGTGATTGTTGTAAACGTAAAATTTCACTTTCATGTTGCTGCTGCAAACTGTGCAGCTTCTCGCGTACCTGCAAGCAATGCTGGCATGAAGCATTCAATTTGCGATGCACCTCTTGTAGAAGTTGATCAGCTCGTTTGCGTAATTCACAGCATTTGTGACAAACATCTTGTAAACTTTCAATGGAGATTTCAGTACGCGGTATGTGTTCATTGGTGTTAGTGGTGGCTTCACACTGTAAAGCAATAAGCGAGTCTTCCAATTGACTAAGGAAGGTTGAAATGTCACCCAGTACCTGGCGATCGCTAAGAAAATCGATGGCATGTTGTTTATACATGAACTCGAAATCAGCTTCCAATAAAATATCATCAGAATTGCTGATTTGTAGATCAGAGGATAGCTCCTCGAACAGATTCTCATACTTTTGCAAGGCAGTAATGCCCAATTTTTTGACCTCTTTTTCTTCATCAGATTTGGCTGCAGAAGTTTGCATGGCATAGTCGCCCCTTAAGACATCTATGCGTGCATCTACCAATGCCTTGTGGGCTATTATATCAGCAAATTCCGTTAGCAAATGTCTTCCCTCGGAGGCTTTGTGCTCATGCTGCAAATGCATGCGCCATTGGCTTTTTTTCATTTGTTGCATTGTCTCATCATAGCATTGCGTTAGCTGGGTAACGGCCAGTTCCATTTCTTTCCTGAGGACATCATGTACCGCATCGGCAAATTTCTCAAAAGAAAGACGCTCCTCTGAAGTCAATGTAAAGCCAAAAGAGGGACTTATAGCAGTTTCTAGCCTCTCCGCATTGCGCATCATTATGTGTGCAATCTCTGATTGTACTAATTCGGCATTGACGGTCTCTTGGGCTTGTCGCCAAGCCTCCTGTACGGCTCCTTGGACTAAATCATTACTAGACATGTAACTTAAGGTTTCTGCTGCCAAGCTAGTTGCCAAATTTTCCATGGCATTGTTCTTAAAGCGTTTGGCAATAACATTAATTTCATTCTGTTGCCTTAACAGATCATCCAGCATGTTCTGATCTATTGGCTCCATAGTTAGCTTAACCTCTTGCGAGGTAGCAGGGCCAGTACTTTTCTGATACGAAGAAAGTAGCAGGCGTCGTGCTAAAACTCCCGCCAATATATCTAAACTGCCACTTGTCTTCACCGTACATTTGCCCTGCAATTTAGCTTTAAGCATTGACATGAGATGAGACGTTTCGGCTACTTCAGCCCGAGTTTGACGTGTACAGAACAGTTCGGGATTTTCTGCTCTTTCCACTGAGTCTCTTAGTTTGCCAAAGCAAACACTTTCAAATGCAATACGTTCCGCTAATAACTCCAAATCTTTCCTTTTGGTGAGTTCATTGCGTTCTCTGAGCATGCGCCGCTGTTTTAACAGTTCGGCCAACTTGGACCTCAGCTGGGTCTCTAGTTGCGTCAAAGCTTTCTTTACCGGACTAGTTTCGGGTAACATAAAGACACTGGGTTGCGGCAACTCGGGATGTATGCCTTGCACTATACATGTCTCTGTGGACTCTCGAATTAGTTTTACAACTTCATGAAGGCAACGCTCTACAAATCGATAAGAATCTTTGCGTTCCGTTATGGGTGATACAGAGCGGCGGGTACGCGATGATCTTAAATTTTGTAATTGACTTAGACTTTGTTCCAGGCGGTCTTTGCTTGTAACCAAAACATTTTCCAGGCATCTTAAACGCTCGATGAGATGTTCGGAAAGTCTTAGATTAACCGCTGGTGAAGCTCTAGAAGGTGAGTCCATAACAGGCGTTGCTGAGTTAGGTGTTGGTGTGCAAGAAGAACTTCTTGAACTATTAACGCCTTCACAACGTTTCTCCAAATCGTTAATTCGTACTAGGAATTGCAAAGAGTCCGAATTGCCTAATTGCGATAGGCTGGTATCCAATGACCTTCTACGTGAGGATTTTTTTACGGTTGCTCTAGCCGCTGGAGGATTCTCCATAATCGGCTGTTTTATGTCCATTTGTTGGCTTTTTTCCAATTCATCGATTTTGGTTTCCAATTCCCCTAATTTTGTTTCGAGTTCTTTCGATACTGTCAGCTGTTCCTTGCCTTTGAGCGATAAAGATCTTCGGCGTTCGGATTTGGCTAATTTTTGCTTCAGCGTGCGCACTTGCCTTTCAGAAGAACTGTATTTCAGTGTTAAATCTTGTATTCTGGCTGCCATCATATGCAATTGGGACTGATCTTCGATTTCTTTGCGTTCCATGTCCTGTTTTAGAGAGGCATAGGAAATCTCCAGTGAATCATATTGATTTTGAGATTCTTTGAGTTCCCTTTTCATGGCACGTATTTCATTAACGGCCTTTTCAAATCTGCCCTTGAGTTCACTGTATTCCTCAGCCAAAGAATCACGCTCCAAGCCATAGGGATCGATATCATTGATTTGCGTTAGATCGCTTAAAGAGTCCATGCGTTTCATTTTGCTCCGCTGCAAATTTATGAAACTGGAAGGACTGCAGCTTTCCATTTCCCTTAAACGCTTATAAAGATTTTCATTCTCTTCAATGCCTCTGGCTAGACGATCTTCAAGATCTTTAATTTTTCTTTGGCTTTCTTCCAGTTCATCGGTAAGTCTTTCGATAATCTCAGAGGCATTACGCTTAGCATCTTCCAATTGGGTACTAAGATTCTCTCTTACTTCCTCCATTTCGTGAATGCGATTGTTTAGCTCTTGTTCTGTACGTTCCAGAGTGGAAAGCAATTCCGACATTCTGGCTTCGCGTTCTTTGGCTTCATCACGCAACATATCGCGTTCCTTTTCAACCACACTCAAACGGAATTGCAGTTCTTTGTCAACGTTAAGATTGATTTCTTCGTGGACCGTATGAATAACGGGCATATCATCGGAACCAACGCTATCGACTGTACTGCGCCGGGAAGAAGGCGGCGAAGAACGGGATCTTTTATGCATGCGTGGGCACGCTGTAGTTGTACGCGTACGCATTCTATCTTTGGCTCTTATAATGCTCAGTGGGGCTGGCGGCGAGGGTGACAAAGGTGAACCCCATTCACCTATGCTATCGCGTCTGCCACCCTCGGATGCGGTGCGATATTCCTCATCCGAAGAGAAATGCAATGCGGTCTTTGGTGTCAATGGTGTTTGGGGACTTATGAGAGACGACTTGGGTGAACTTGAACTACTGACATTGGTGATTATCACCTGGGGACTAGTTTCAGATGTTGCTGGTGTGTTGGTTGTTGTTGTTAATTTTTTTACACTTTTATTGTTGCTGCTAATGTTGTTGTTGTTGTTGTTGTTGTTGTTATTGATTCTTTGAGCTTTCATGAAATCCTTTTCAATTTCACTTTTAATGTCATCACTTGTATTATCTTTGATTATAAGCTCTGCGGTATTCATAGATTTATTACCAACATTATTATGACTTTCATTCTTAGCCAAGCTGGTAGAATGCTTTATCAGGCCAACACCAACACCAACACCACCACCAACATTATTGTTATTATTGGTAATGCCACTTTGTACAGCAGATACTGAGGGATTTTGTGGCAGGCCAGCAGCATTTCGTAGAATTGCAATCCAACTATTACGTGAGTTGGGCGATAGACTTGCCAATGTTAGGCGCCTTTTATCCCAAGTGGTTAGTTGAAAAGCATAATTTCTATTGGCATTCACTTCAGTCACATTGGTAAGACTGTTCACATCCAATACACCATCCAATACACCACGTTCCTCTGAAACAGGATCACGATAATAGAAGAGTGCAGCACCACTTAATGTGAACCAATGCTTCGTCCAATCGCCAGTACGATTATCTTGTTTCATTAGCCAACCTTTTTTGGCATTGAGTGATTCACCAACCGTGGTTGTGGTTGTGCCAGCAGTTGTTGGTGTAACTGCATTGGTATTTGCAGATGCTGGCGGTGGTGGATTCACACGCAATTCTACTGTTTTGGCCAAATAGTTGGAGGAGAGATCATCTAAATTACAACCACCATCGGGATCGCCACGTTCGAGATGTTGTTTTTGGCGTCGACTTAAATTTTGATTATTTTGTTGTTGTTGCTGTTGGTGTTGCATTTGATAACGTGGACTAGATTTGCTTCTGTTATTTAGAATATTGTTGTTGTTGTTGCTTGCATTTGTATTAGACGATGATGATGATGATGATGATGATGACACCATTACAGGGGGAATTTTCTTAACAATGGCTGATACTATGGCGGGTGTTGAATTTGAGGCCAACGGCAATGACTTTGGTCTTAAATGACTTTGTTGTGCATCTAACATCGCTGACGCCTGTGACGTCGTTGTCGTTTGTTTCGAACGATAAAAATCGGTTTCATCTCTTGAATTTTTATCATCTTGTAGCGTTTTGCTATTATTATTGTTGTTGTTGTTGTTGTTGTTGTTGTTATTGTGCTGATGTAAATGTGTATTGAGCACATTGTTAACAGCCGTTGTGGTCCAACGATTCTTTTGCTGTTGACTTAGATTCGTAATGGTATTGGTCAGATCCTTAATGGTCTTTTCATCTCGCCGTATATCTTCGATTAGCAGACAGGGTGGTGAAACTGCAATTAGAAAAAATGCCAAGCAAACAATTCATTAAAAATCAAAACTAAACTAGGCGTTTAAACTTAAGAATCAAACAAAAGAGATAAAAATTGAAAGAGATTTTCCTTTGCCAATAACCAATAATTAAGAAAAGTGATAAAGATTTTCAAGATAATCAGACACACATTTTCAAACGATATCTTCAGCTTTAATTAAAAAAAATATTTTAAAATGGTCTTCTTCTTCTTCTTCTTCTGCTTGTTTTAAAATTTATGGCTTATTTTACGTTTTTATACAAATCATGATTAAAACGCTTGATATTTATTAGCCAAAAAAAAAAAAAAAAAAAAAAAAAAAAAAAAAAAAAAAAATCCTCTCTTGGTTTTGTTTCGTATTCACGTCTCTTAAATTTATTAAAAGCTTGTATGTTGGCATATTTGTATGTGTGTTGCAGTATACAATTTGTTATCATGTTTATTATGAATATGAATCAGTTTTTTTGAGCCAAAATCAAAATCGATTTATAAAAATTGAAACGAACAGCAAAAAATAAAAGAAAAATATGATCAACTCAACGCTGTCAATACAAAATGTTCATGGAGTGCGAACAAGTATTTAAGTTAAATGTAAAAATAAGGTGACCAGATTGCAAAAAAAAATTTACAAATAAATCTCCTCCTAGTTGTCACTCGCCATTTTATTTTGTAAATCAAAGAAGTAAAGCGAAGTACACTGAACGTAACGCAGCAAACTAAAAAACTGAAGGCTTCATTAACTCTTTATCAATGCTGCCACTAAAACATTTTCTTGTATTATATTTCATACATCGCGTTTTTGAACCACTATTTCATATTGTGATTGGGTACTAATTCTCTGAAATTTGCCTAAATGCGAAGCAGCAGCATAGTTGCTTGTCGTCGCGCTGCCTTTAAAATCATCACTTCACATATACACCCATGTATTCTAATTCTGAGAGATTGCTGCGTTTGCTGCGTTGCGTTTATTGTGTTTATAACATGAGTGTCATAAAGAAAAGCAGCAACGTTTCTGAAAAAATTTTAGATTTAGTTGATCTAGATATAACAATCCCCTACACGATACCTGTATCTGCTTTTGCATCTTCTTCTTACAACAAAAAATACTGGAGAAATCCTATTGCGATAATGATTAGCACTATCCAGAGTACTTGTATAAGCTGTTTACTGACGAATTTAGATCAAATGACAAAATTTTATGCGGAGAGTTGTCCCTTGCACTACCAGATTACTGTAAAACTATTCAGGTTAAAGACTGCCGCCGTGTGAATCTGATATAAGAGTGTATACGTGTAATTAGCGTCAGTAAAGCGGCCATTAGATCCGTAGAACTAAAAAAAATCGGCTTTTTTTGAAGGGAGATAGCAAGCTCTTAATGGTTACCTTCATATCAGTTCCCGGAAAAGGAATAATGAAGCGAACACTAAAGCCGACACGACAAGGAAATTCAAATGAATTCTTATTTGGTATCTCGTCCGAACAAAAATTTACGTTAAACCTGCACCGACTCATTGTGAACAATCTTACAGAATCTATAGTGGGACACTGGCCTCAAGGCCTTTACTCGCATAGCAGGCTGAGAATACTTCGCAATGACTTCTGCCGAAGCTTTAATGATGTGGAAGTAGAGGAAGCTACAAAACATATAAACCTAAGGCGGTGTTTTTCTACGGATGGTTGAGAAATTCCAGGCAAGAAGTACGGTAGAATAACGCGCTAAGTACTAGCGGTATTATAACGGACCCCTATAGGTAGATATGCTATACTTTTGGAGGGTAATTACAATTTAACCCAAATTAACTCTGCTTTGTTCAAAAAATTAAGAGATTTATATTTATATGTAGGGCCATGAGTCTTATTGAATTAGTTTCACGGTTGTAACGGTTCATAGTCGAAAACATGTTTCTGTTTTGTTAACACAGTTTGATACATATAATCAGCTATTAAACTGCAATGATCGAATCAAAAACCCCATATTTATTTTTCATATTTTGATTTATTATTAGAAGTCAGATAGATTGTATAATTTTTTTTAATGTAACGGGTGTGACAAAATTATGTAACAGCTGTGACATTTTACAAATATTGTAAATAGTTATTGTAAATGTATAATTGTATAATCTAAAATCATTATTTATAATATCTAGATAGTGTCACACCCGTTACACAGTTTTGTCACACCCGTTACACAATTTTTGTCACACCCGTTACATTAAAAAAATTATACTAATTACTTAAAATGCCTACCAACTATTGCAATACATGCTGTTTGGTATACATTATTTACTTTTTTAAGTAAACTGGTCACTCAAATTACTTCATCACTGACTTTTTTTTTCTTCTTTTCTGTTCATTCCTGATGCCTCCTATTAGCCATTCACTTATAAGAACAAAAGCTCAGAAAAAAAAGGTAAATCAAGTAAAAAAAAATAAAGAAGACAAAAAGAACTTATAATCACAAGTGTATCATAACAATAAATAAAATGCAGCTAAATGATCCTTTTTATGTGAATTAAGAACAAAGAAAAAAAAAAACAAAAACAATGAAAAAAAGCAAAGAAAACATTCCAACAACAATAATTAGCAACACTACCCTTTAAACTACCTATTAAAGTCTGCAACAGACAGACTAGTCAGGATTTTACAAAGACAACAAGAACAACAACAACCACCATAAATATTTAAAACATTCAACCATAGTTAGCCATTCATACTGTCAGTTAAACATTCAACCAAAAAAAAAAAAAAAACCATACGGATTCATCCATTCAAAACAAGGTTGAATCGGTCTCAGCGTTGTCCGCGTTCGCGTCCGCGTCATCATCATCATCTCCGTCATTGTTGTCGTAACAGGAGCGCGAATACTGTGTTTATCTTGATTGGGCTTCTTTTTTTTTTGTTTCGCTTTTTGTTTTTGGTTATTGTCTTAGCCCGTTCGAGTTATTATTGGTTTCTGTGGCCTTTTTGTCCTTTTTTCTTTTTTTTTGTTGGGTTTTTTTTCTTTCCTTGTATCACTTGTAAATGTGAAATAGCACTTACGTAGAATTTCTGTACAAGAAAAATCCACCAAGAAAGAAAAAAAAAGAAACAAGAAACAAGGAACAGGATTCCGTTGCAGCATATGTTTAATATGATTATTATACATATTAAAGAGGCTGATGATGTTCGTTTTATTTTCATATTTTTTCCTGTTGATTTTTTGACAGACATTCTAGAATGTTTCAGATACCCTACAAGTAATCAAAATCCTATTTTTAAGTTCAATAATTGAGAATTACAAAAAAAAAAATCAGATTAAAAGGGCAAGGTCCTTAAGGAATCCTACTGTTATTTTCGCAGTCCTATTCAACCTAGACATGTTAGTAGTTAGGAGATAACTCTTATGAGTAGCCACATTTTACCACATCTTACTAGTCCGTTTCTCACAGTCGGATGCATGTCTCATCAAGGATATATCTGCGCTCAGAAATATGTTTACTAGAGTTCAACGATTTCATTCTTCTATTGTGTACATGAGTTGGTTATAGGTTACATACATACATACATACATAATAAGTCATTACAACCCTTCAGTCAGCATTACGACCTAGCTCCTCACACCACTTGTGTTATGCGCTTTAATTTTATTCGTAAGTAGAAGGACTTACAATTTAAAGTCGACTCCGAACAAGAAATTTGTTGAGAAACTTTTCATTGCAAGTTTTATTTACTCTCAGAGTTTTTACCAGAAATCCTGCTGAGAGTAAGTCGCCGTAAAATGCAATGTTATAAGTTATGCTGTGTATTATTTGGCAGCCACCTCTTAAAGCATAGCTTACATATATAGATACGCTCCCCTAGTAAAACCGATATTACCATCATTCCTCATTATAACATCTGGTTGGCATCTCTTCACCATTCCGATAGATTTATAAAGGTGACCATTACTAATGAAATTAGCTCTAGGCTAGTAACATTCAATCAACAAATTCTAGTTGCTCGAGAATCTTATGCCACAGATCACTAAGTGCCGGACTAATGATAGGAAGATGTTCTGTGTTCTCTTATTCTTCGGCATTATAATAGCTTCTGCTGAAATCGTTGTGAAGTGCTTGAGGTGCTTAAGAAGGACTCTAGTCATTTTTATTGCAATTTTTTTCCATAAGGAATCAGCATTCACAAGTGATTTCTTTACTGTTACCTTCAATGTTCCCGAGTTCGGAAGCCTACATGAGGTTAACCGGCTGATGTTGCGCTTTTTCTTTATGATATCCTTAGACAATCTTATATGTGGTATACCTACATATATAAGAATCTAATGCCCCTTTAGTTAGGATTACAATTCTAACTTCTCACATCATTTATGTTGTTTGTGTTAATTTCATCCATGAGCGTTGGGAGACTATTAAATGTCGATTCGAACGTTTGATTTGAAAAACTTTTCATGGCAATTTTTACTCCCAACGTTTTCGCCTGTTTAGTTAGTGAATTTGTTTAACTTGGCTTCTTCGTTACTACCAATAATGATGTCAGTCTGGAGCTTAAGCATAAGATCGCGCTTGCCAACAGGTGCAATAGGCAATGGAGGAGCAGAGATCTCTCTTGCTTGATAAAACTACCATTTTGCACGTGGTTCTTTATGGCGTGCAGCATGGACACTGTTAAGCACTAATGTGGTAGCCTTGAGAGTATTCAAGTCTTCGATCCAGTGCGACTGGGATATAATTTCCACATCCGATCCAGCAATGAACTTCATGAGCTCCTCAAGATATGGATATTGTGAGCGCGCATTAACATCTTGCAGCTCTGCTGGTAGGTCATATTGCTCGAATGTCAAGACATACTTCAGCGATCTGGTATTTGATGAGGGGATTACTAGAAGTCAGGGTAGCGGACGACCTTGTCGACCCTGTCATCAATTGGTTTGATCAACTGGCGAATTCAGGCAAGAAGCAGGGGCGAAACCCTTAATCGAGTTTTTGCCACTTAAGCAAGTAAACAAGTTTTTGCCAGAAATATGCTGAGAAGAAGTCGTTGAGACCATTTTTTCTCGTATTTCGTTTTGCTCGAGATGTCTGAAACAAAGGCTGAAGCAAAGCCTCTCGTCTAATAAGCCAACACAGTACTTCCTAGACTTCGACGACTTGTATGGCCGTTTTACTTTCAATAAATATTCGTATAGCTTTACTCTTTAGGAACTTCGGAATTTTGATAGCTGATTACGGCCATCTTGTTGGAGCTACAACTGTCAAATAGAGTGTCATTTTTTCAGTCAATTTTACCAAATCACCAACAACGAGAGTAAGCAACAAAAATTTTTTTTATCATATTGGGTGTTCTGCTTGACCCTAATTTTCAATCTCAGCGAAGAGTAACCATTTCTGGATGAATGCGTACGTAAAGGAAGGAAAGTTTATGACAGTTCTAGTTCGATAAGTTGTAGCTCTCTTTACATTCGTCTCTTGCCAAAACCGAATTCCTTAAAGTGTATGAATTAAAGTTTTCGTACACCGGCTGGCAATCTCTGTTGTTTTAACGATTAATTTAGTAAATATGTTGGCCATAATATTAAATAAAAAAACAAGAAGAAGAAGAAGAAGAAGAAGTAAAAAAAATAATTCAAGGTCAAAATATTTTATTAAGTAAAGAAAAACTGCATTAAAATCATGTTTTTCATTTTAAAAGCATTACAAATACCTGAGAAAATTATAGTTTTGGAAAAAATTCACGTTCTTTTTTTTTTAACAAAAAAACAGAAAAAAAAAATTATGATTTATGGCCTAAAACTATAACGACGAAGTCTGTAATGAAATATTAAAAAAGGAAATAAAAAAAAAAAATATTTTTGAAAGATTTATTAACCAACTTGGTTTACTTTTTTTTTTTTGAACAATTAAAATTGCTTTCCAAATAATGGAAAATTTCGATGTACATATAGTCCTATAACCTAGTGTACGACAGTCACCAACTGTAACGATCACCTTGTCAGATCTTGTTACTTGTCACTAGATACCTTGTGAATAAGGTTGTCTTTTACTAAAGCAAGCGAAACTGCCAAAAATTGCATTCTAGTGAGAGACATCCGAAATTCAAAAAAACAAAATTTTAAAGATACAAAATCCCTAAGAAACTTAAATTTGGACTTCTGAACTTTAATAGTTGGAGCAACATCTGTCAAATTTGTTGTCATTTATTCAGTCGATTTTACCATATCACCATAGACGACCATAGCTAATAAGGGCCGTTAGGAAAGGTGAGAAAACTTGGATTTTGAAAAGTATAGATAATTTTCAAAATCAAGTTATCGATAACTTGCCTTTTTTTTATAGTACAGTTTCTATTGTAAAGTTATCGATAACTTGCATTTTTTATAGTACAGTTTCTATTGTAAAGTTATCGATAACTTGCATTTTTTATAGTAAGGTTATCGATAACTTGCTATTTCTATAGTAAAATTATCGTTAACTTGCTATTTCTATAGTAGGTATCGATAACTTCTATAGTAAAGTTATCGATAACGTGCTATTTCTATAGTAAAGTTATCGATAACTTGCTATTTCTATAGTAAAGTTATCGATAACTAGCTATTTCTATAGTAAAATTATCGATAACTTGCTATTTCTATAGTAAAATTATCGATAACTTGCTATTTCTATAGTAAAGTTATCGATAACTTGCATTTTGTACGGTAAAGTTATTGATAACTTGCATTTTCTATAATAACTGTCACTTTCTATAGTAAAGTTATTGATAACTTGCATTTTCTATAGTAAAGTTATTGATAACTTGCATTTTCCATAATAACTTTCACTTTCTATAGTAAAGTTATTGATAACTTGCATTTTCTATAGTAAAGTTATTGATAACTTGCATTTTCTATAGTAAATTTGTCAATAACACTTTATAAAGGATACCTTAAATACGTACGCACTCTGCAGACTAGCTTTTCACACCACTTACGTTGTTTGTGTTAATTTTATACATGAGTGGCGGAAAATACAGTTCAAAGTCGACTACGAACGATTGGTTTTTTGAGAAACTTTTTCATGTCAATTTTATTTACTCTCAGTGTTTTTTTTTTGCCAGAAATCTGTTGAGAGACAGTCGTCAAGGAAATAATTTTTCGTATTTTGTTTTAAAGTTTGAACTATAACCTCATAATATAATAAGCCTACTAGACTACGGCGACGTTATTGGATATCTTGTTGATGCTAACAGCCCATTCCTCGATGAAAGAGTACGTGAACAAACAAAATACTTGAAGTCGAGTATACCACACCGCTTGAGATCCGAGAAGGAGTTCATATTTCTTTGAAAACAACGTTAAGCCATGACTGTCAACAATAGGATGATGTGGACAGCAGCTACACAGGATGCTACACGGGATATTCTTCACGAGCTATTTGAGGGCAATTGTCCTTTAAATTTTTAATTCACTCACCCTATACATGACCACAATTATAATATAAAAAAGCTAATACTACCAGTCCTGGCCTTGATCGATTGTAATTTCCTAACAAGTTTTGTTTCACTGTAATTATTATGCCAATATTTCTTGTGCTCTCTTAAGAAATATGAGGCTTCTTAATCATAAATACGAAGAGGTCCTTAAAACCAATAACAATTTCGCAACGTTCTTTTATTTTAAATTCACACAATATGCGGATATTTTTTATGATCAAATGCGGAAAAACAAATGCCAATATACCACCCCCCTTCGATAAAATATTGGCATTTTGCTAGTTTGCCGCAACATTACAACAGCAGAAGTATTACACGAAAACAGTTCCGCAATGTATAAAACGTGACAATGAATGTTGAACATAATATATACATTTAGTTACAAGACACAATCTAGAAGAAGAAGACAAGACTATAACAACAACAAAAAGAAAGAAAAAAAATAGTGAAACATAAAAGCGATAAACTAAGTTGCACTACGAAGGCAATAGGTAAAGCAGAAGTGCAACCAACAAGTACTACAACAGATACGTACTTGTAAAGGCCAACAGACCGGCAGACAGACAGACAGACAGACAGACAGATTGTACGAACAGGCTGTGAGGCAAGCAGGAAAGCAGGCATTGAAAGCCGGACCTGACACTGACTAATTACATTTCATCAATAAGCACAAGTAGGGTGAAACATTTTGTACTGTACTGCTGATGCAAGCAACGTGTGCGCAAGCAAACAGCAAGCGACTGAAGTGAGTGCTTCATTGTAAATTGCAATCTAAGGCGACGACATCGAACTACAAACGATGACTATGATGGTACGATACGGCGACAAAAAGGAAAGATTCCGCATAGTTTTATAAAATTAAAAGCACAACTGCAGTAAACGAAAGAAAAGAAAAGAAAAAAAGGAGAAAAAAATGAGGAGAAAAAAAAATGTGAACTCCTTGAAAATATTTCCGCCTAATAGCTTGGAGGCATATTAAAAACAGACTAAATGAATAGTCGTCTCTGGCAATTTATGCATGTGTAGACGAAAACGTAGTACGTGTGTGCTCAAAAAGAGAGGTGTATGGCAGACATTTACCTCAGGTATTTCACAATTTTTTTTTTCTTTCGTATTCTAAACTTTAGGTTCCCCTTTCGTCAATTTATTCCCTCTATACGCAGTCTATGGTAAAGTGTAGGCTACAGAATAATTCAAATTCAACAGCACACTACATTTTCTAAATGGTTTTATAGTCACAGGTAAGCAAGAAATCAAAAAAAAAAAAAAAGAGAAGGAAAAAAACTGTCTCATGTTTATATGGTGGTTGCAAGTACTCTTTTCGGTGTACTCCTTAATAATAACAACTATAACAACAAATTTAGTTTAAGATAGTTAACGACATTTGGTGCCATGGAAGGTGGGTAACTTCATAAACATACCATAAACACAAGACACAATACACATGCTAAATAATGCAGAGCTGGAAAACAGTGCGTTCTTAAGGTGGATAAAGACTGTGATTCGTATTGCTTGATATGGCATTAGTTTCACAAAGAAATTTATATCAATGTACCGTTTATTTAAGCAGCTTAATGCTGCCTCTAAGCATCTGTCACACTTTTTTTTAAAGACGCTTGGATAACATACCGCTTACTGCGCCCATTTGACGATTGCCAAAATATTTCTACCGAAAACGAGAGCATTATTCGCCTTGTGGTGAATAAATTCATGTACAATAGGCCAGTGAACACAGAACCTACAGAAAATATCGAATCCAAGGCAGTCGGTTTTGCATTGCTTACAAGAAATCGGCCTTTAGCATACCACAATTTGGCTTAGAGATGCAGAACCATAAACAACGACGTCTGTTTACTGAATGGATTCTGGAGCAGTCAACAAGTCCACGCTACGTGCTACGTTAGATATTAAGCAGCGGCAATTGTTGAAATTACAGAGGCGACAGCGGCAATTACTGTGTCTATTACAGCGACAAAAACGGCAAATACAGCGGCAACTGCAGAGGAGACTGCGGCAATTACTGTGTCGACAACAGCGGTAAATACAGCGGCAATTCAGAGTCTATTACAGAGGCAATAACAGCGACGATAGCGAGAATTATAGTGGCAATTACAGCGACAACAGCAGCTATCACAAGGGCAACTACAGCGTCAACAGCGGATGTTACAGCGGCAATTACAGAGGCAATAACAGCGACGAATTCAGCGAGAATTATAATGGAAATTACGGCGACAAAAGCAGCTTTCACGGGGGCAACTACAGCGTCAACAGCCGACGTTATAGCGACAATTACAGAGGCTATTACAGAGGCAATAACAGCGACAATAGCGAGGATTATAGTGGCAATTTCAGCGACAACAGCAGCTCTCACGGGGGCAACTACAGCGTCAACAGCTGACGTTACAGCGGGAATTACAGAGGCTGTTACAGAAGTAACAACAGTGACGATAGCCAGAATTATAGTGGCAATTACGGCTATCACAAGGGCAACTACAGCGTCAACAGTCGACGTTACAGCGGCAATTACAAAGGCTACAGCGGCAATAACAGCGACGATAGCGAGAACTATAATGACAATTACAGCGGCAACAGCAGCTATCACAGCAACAACTACAGCGTCAACAGCCGACAGTACAGCGGCAACTACAGCGTTAATTTCAGCGGAAATAACATCGCCTACAACGCCAATCACAGCTGTTACTGCGGCAATTTCAGCGTTGTATGTATATGCGAATAAGCCACTGGCCACAGTGGTCTTCAAAGCTAACATAAACCGTGCCACCGGTCAAATTCAGCCTGATCTATGCGCCATAGTCATGGAAAACGGGAAATTTTGCGAAAGTTTCGATTATTTAGCGATTTGATAAGCCGCGTGTTCTAGAACACTTAGACAGTGTGTTTTACTAACAGAAATCCTCAAATATACGGATCCATCGCATATGTTACAAAATGGGATTTTGAAAAATCCGGCATGTTTAAAATCGTGCTGTTTGAACCATTTGGTGTTGGGCAGTATATTCAAAAAAGAGAGATAAGATGGTCTTTTAGGTATTGTGTTGGCTTATTAGACGTGAGGTCACGATTTAAACCTTAGGTAAGAGATGTTCAACAAAGCGAAATATTTCTGAGGCAAATTTCTGGCAAAAAGAAATAAAATTGCCAGGAAAAGTGTCTCAAAACTTTGTCGTTCGGAATCGGCTTTAAACTGTAGGTACCCGCACTCATGTATAGGATTAATACACACAACACTAGTGATAGGAGAAGCTAGATTGCAATCCTGACTAAGGGTTATAATGACCAACAATGGATATCGATTTATTCTCTTTATCGATAACTTCCCTAGTCTGTATTCAATATCTGAATTGAATTGCTTACAACATAAGATTCCATTCCTTTAAACAATTTTTGGCTTTTGACAAATACACTTTTTTATATGCATGTACGTACGTCTATATGAATGAATGAAACAAAATTGCAAAATTATGGTCTCCAGACAGGGAGGAGGGATGCAAAAAAAAAATTAGAAAATAAAAAAAACCTTCAAAGACTGCCCACTGCACTTAAAAATAATTGCACACAAAATAAATCTTTAATAAAACATTGTAAATTTTTATAATCTATTTAAAAAATGTTAGAGAGAGGGAGAGAGGGACAAAAAAAAAAAAAGAAAATGAGAGCGAACAACAACTATTACTACGACTGCTATAGCAACAACAATATCAACAACTAAATATATTGCCAAGTACAATAAATATTATGCAAGCATTGAATATCAGAGTTGTTAGGAAAAAAGAGTTGCCATTAGACATTTAAATTCGATTCTATATTTTATCATAGGTAAGGATGAGCAGAACTGTTTTCAAGCTGATGAACTTGGATTTACATTGGAAGCAGAACAAAATCATACAAATTTTATGGCGACAAATTTAGGTGCCTTGAAATAAGAGACATTCCTTCCAGAAGATCCAATATCTTTTGAATTTTGGGTTTAAGTGATGACCGGTGCAATATTTGTAGTCATTGGTACTAGTACCACATTATATCTGGTACTATAAGGTTACGATACATTTATTACTTCAAGCAAACAAATTTATCTTACAATAGACGAAATCCAAAATGCTACCTATTAGAAGTAGTCGTGGGTAAACTAGTGCCATTAAAAGGAGGACCTTAGAGAAAATACGAGGTACGTTGGATCTTTATAGAAATTTGTAATGCCAACTTAAAACCATTGCCAAAAGAACTGCCTTAACAACAATTGCCAATGCATTAGCTCAATCAGTTCAGCAACCAAAATTGGCTCTAAATTGCCAATACAAACTTAACGAATATATTCTAAAACTATTTATTTTATAACATTAAGATAGGAAGGGACATCAACATCTCATTCTGAAACAGCCGTCGTTACAGCGGCAAGTACAGCAATAATTTCAGCGGCAATAACACCGGCAACAACGGCAATTACAACTGTAACTGCGGCAATTTCAGCATCGTAAGTGTTATCGGAATAAGCCACAAGCCACAGTGGTACTCAAAGCCAACATAATCCGTGCCATCGGTCAAATTCAGCCTGATCTATGTATGCGCCATAGTCATGGAAAATGGAAAATTTCGGAAAACTTCGATTGTTTAGCGATTTGAAAAGGCTGGTGTTCTTGAACACCTACACAATGTGTTTTACTCACTGAAATCCTAAAATATCCAGATTCACGGCCCTTGTTACAAAATGGGATTTCTAAAAGCCCGGCATGTTTAAAATCGTGCAGTTTGGGCCATTTGGTGTTGGGCACCATATTCTAATCAGAAGCATCGAGGTATAGTCACACTACAAAGATGTACCGTACGATATGTATATTTTGTTGTTGTCTTAACTTTCGTTTAGTGTATTTTTTTGCGCGGGGGGAAAAAAAAAGAATAATTTGGTGTCTTACCTTGCGGCATGAGCAGAATTCTCAGCCTATATTTTTCTTAGATGAGAAACATTTTACATTTTTAGATAATGGAGACTCTACATTGAGCATTAGGTCATTAATACATACATATATAATTGGCCATTAGAAATCTTCAGTCAGGATTACAGCCTAGATTCTCACACCACTTATGTTGTGTATGTTAATTTTATACATGACTGGCGGGACCTACAATTTAAAGTCGACTCCGAACGACAGATTTTTTGAGAAACTTTTCATGCAATTTTATTTCTTTCTCAGAGTTTTTGCTAGAAATCTGCTGAGAGGAAGTCGCCGCAGAAATTTTTTTCATATTCCGTTTTTGATGTCTGACCGGGGATTCGAACCTTGGTCTTTCGGCCAATAAACCAACACACTACCTACTAGACTACGGCGACTATTAATGTTGCTGTTAAATTTTGTTCAAAATGTACAGCATAATCATGACTCAGACTGGCTTGTTTTATAGAGTGAACAAGAGGTTCTTCGCATATTGGAAAATGTGAAATGTGGTGAGAATTGCGACCTAGATTCTAACAACAACCATGTGTGTTAACGACCTATTTAAGAAGCTTTTCATGGCAATTTTATTTTAGTTTTTTCCAGAAGACTATTGAGAGGAACATGCTGTTCTGTTCAAGATATCGAAGCTAAGGTACTCGTCTAATAAATCTACACACTATCTACAAGACTATGGCAGGTTGTAGTTGATAGAAATTTCTTATTACGAAAGAGGATTAATTCCTTCTTAAAACAATACATCCAGTAACCCTTCGAGAGTGCATCACATAACTTAAGGATCTACTGTGCCTTCTATGTAAATCTGTTGCTTGTTGTAATACCCGCTAGACTTTACTAATTGGGGAGACGCATTAATTATATCCTTTAAAAGAAGAGCGCGGCATGAGCAGAATTCTCAGCCTATATTTTTCTTAGATGAGAAACATTTTACATTTTTTAGATAATGGAGACTCTACATTGAGCATTAGGTCATTAATACATACATATATAATTGGCCATTAGAGAATCTTCAGTCAGGATTACAGCCTAGATTCTCACACCACTTATGTTGTGTATGTTAATTTTATACATGACTGGCGGGACCTACAATTTAAAGTCGACTCCGAACGACAGATTTTTTTGAGAAACTTTTATCATGGCAATTTTATTTCTTTCTCAGAGTTTTTGCTAGAAATCTGCTGGAGAAAGTCGCCGCAGAAATTTTTTTTCATATTCCGTTTTTGATGTCTGACCGGGGATTCGAACCTTGTCTTGTCGGCCGCAATAAACCAACACACTACCTACTAGACTACGGCGACTATTAATGTTGCTGTTAAATTTTGTTCAAAATGTACAGCATAATCATGACTCAGACTGGCTTGTTTTATAGAGTGAACAAGAGGTTCTTCGCATATTGGAAAATGTGAAATGTGGTGAGAATTGCGACCTAGATTCTAACAACAACCATGTGTGTTAACGACCTATTTAAGAAGCTTTTCATGGCAATTTTATTTTAGTTTTTCCAGAAGACTATTGAGAGGAACATGCTGTTCTGTTCAAGATATCGAAGCTAAGGTACTCGTCTAATAAATCTACACACTATCTACAAGACTATGGCAGGTTGTAGTTGATAGAAATTTCTTATTACGAAAGAGGATTAATTCCTTCTTAAAACAATACATCCAGTAACCCTTCGAGAGTGCATCATCATAACTTAAGGATCTACTGTGCCTTCTATAGATAAATCTGTTGCTTGTTGTAATACCCGCTAGACTTTATAATTGGGAGACGCATTAATTATATCCTTTAAAAGAAGAGCTTTTTCCTAAAGTCTTATTTTGTGTAAGATGGCAACCCTATTTACTATCTACGACTTTTATTTTTTGCCCTTTTTTTCAAGTTGCCCAATGCTTAATCAACAAAGAAAATCCAAACGACATCAATGGTCATGATACAATCATTTACAAGTTTTTCCTTAAACTCTTTGGCCGTGTTGCAATCATTTTTTTTAGTACTGCCAACCACTTAGCAAAAGTTCTGCGTTTTTATATTATTTGCCTGATTTTTTTTTGTTTTGTTTGGTTTTCTCTTTCTTTTTTTCTTTTTTTTTTGTAAAACGAAATTTGCAAAAAGAGGAGAAAACAACAAAAAAAAATTGTCTGACAATTTCGATTGGGGCAAATCATATTTCATGGAATTACCGGCAAACACAAAAAAGACAAACTAAAAATGCAATGCAACAACAAACTGATTTTGTAATAGCAATTGCTGTAGTTGCCACAAAAGGAAGAAAAAAAAAAAAGAAATTTTTAAAGAAAAGTTGCATACGACGACCCTGACTATTGACTTTTAAAAGTTTTTTTTTATTTTCTCAACGAACGTTTGTCGGCTGTTTGTTAAATAAACCTCAGAGTTTTGTTGTTGCCACATGCTAGTGCTAGTGCTAGTGCTGGTGTTGTGGCAATGCTTAGCGGCTTGTATGCATTTGTTGCATGTACATACAATGTGTATGTAATGATTAAATAAGAATAATCGTTTGCTTTTGCTTTGTTCGTTTATTTTTTTCTCTTTTTGTGTTGCAAATGCCAGACTAAATTATTTTAAAGTCAACGAAAAAAAAAAAAACAAAGAACGCTGGTGTTAAAAGCAAAATAGTTTGAAAGGCGAATATATTACCACTCTTAAGCAGCCAGACTAAAGACAATCTATCCATCCATCCCATTCTATGCAGATATGGTCTAAATAGCACTTTTAATTTCAATAAAACAAATGAAATGGAAATTCAAGTTCCAACAATGTTGCATAAAAGGAAACCAAAATGAACCGCTTAATGCTAGATTTCCTACATATCGTCCATGTAAAGCGAGAGACAGAGATAGACAGAGAGAGAGAGACAGAGAAAGTGGAATTTGCCAATAAAATTTCAAAATTATTTCTTCTATTCCACAGTGACTAAGAGAGAAGAGTTAAGCTTTGCCTGTTTAGAATGTAAATTAAACATTAAATGGTCATGAATGAAATTCTGTCATTTGGCATGATATAAACAGTGTTGGTGGACTCGGTTATGGTGATAATTACTGCATAAGGACATGCAAATATCAATGATATTTGCAGTAAAATGTTAAAATATTAACTTGGTGATGCTAAAGAATTTCAAAATTTGTTTTGTTTTATTGTGTGCACTTAATTGTATTGCAGTTCAGAGTTCACTAACTATTGTACCTTTGCTTGTGTTAAAACTGTTTGCCTTTTAATCTAGAAGTGTTTACTCAGTGCGTAATAAACTTGATAGGAGAATTTTTTTATGTAAAGTGGATGATATGAACTCCTGTTATTTCATTATAGAAACTTTGAAATCCTGAGTATAGGCTATCGGTTGGACCATCTATTACTTTAAGTCTGGCAATACTTATGCCATTCTATTCTGCCACAAAATTCTCTACTGAACGCAATGAATTAATTTACGCTTAAGCAACGTTGCGATTTATTGGGTAAACAAGAAGTTGCCCGATAATGTCGAAAAAATCAAAAAATTATCGAATGAAACTGATTTTTATCTTGGCGGGTACGTTAATAAGCAAAATTGCAGAATTTGGGGGTCAGAAAACACACACGTGGCCTTTTAAAAGCCAAGGCACACATTTGTGCGGCTTTTGGAGCGGAAGCATTATTGACCTAAATTTCTATGATCATGGAGACAACTGTCACACATAACAAATTTTTTTTTTTTTATTCTCGCTCTGCATGGTATTCGAAACTCGCCGTATTCTAGTACGTAGTGTGTTGACTCATTAGACGAAAGGCCAGGGTTTGAATTCCCGGTCAGACATCAAAAACGAAATATGAAAAAAATATTTCTTCGGCGGCTTCCTCTCAGCAGATTTCTGGCAAAAACTCTGAGAGTAAATGAAATTGCCATGAAAAGTTTCTCAAAAAGTCTATCGTTCGGAGTCGACTTTAAACTGTAGGTCCCGCTAACTCATGTATAAAATTAACACACATCACATAAGTGGTATGAGAAGCTAGGTCGTAATCCCGACTGAAGGGCTGTAATGGCCCATTATGTATGTATGTATGCATGGTATTGATGTGATAGATGTTTTCTTTCAACAAGATAGTGCAACCTACCAGTCGTCTCAAGTCACAATCCATTTATTGTATCAAACATTTGATGGTCGTTTAATTAGCTGAAATGGTGATGTCAATCGGACTCCAAGAAGCTTCGATTTTGATACCAGTGGACTATTTTCTGTAGGGCGCCGTTAAAGAAAAGTATTATGCCGACAAACCAAAGACAATTAAGCATTTGAGGGCTAACATTCGTGATGCCATTGCCAAGATACTACGCCAAAACACTCGAAAAAGTGCCTGAAAATGGGTTCCATCACTTAAGATACTGTGGGGCTAGTCACTGCAGCCATATGAATGAAAAACAAAACAAAAACGATTGGTGGTCGGAAATTGCACGAAAATGGTGTACAAAATTTGGTCGTAGAGAAGAACCAAGAGTGCTCGATATACGTAAGTTTATTGCTAAATTTCGTGAAACTGGTTTCATTGTTGATGCTTCAAAACATGAGCGTGCTAGTACCGTTCTAATACCCAAAAATATCGAAAGTGTGTCTGAGAGTGTGCATGAGAATCCATCAACATTAACTCGTCATCGCTCTCAAGAATTGAACATTTTACGCACCAATTTACGTCAAATTTTGCAAAATGATCATTGGTATAACGCCTTACAAAGTTCAATTGGTTCAAGAGTTGAAATTAAATTTAACCTTTTAAATGTCCCGTCTTTAGTATGGAAAAAATTACGGCTTTGGTACCTCCGTGCATAGGCGTTTAAAAACGTCTTCCTAAATTGAAACTTGAAATCAAATTACAATTTTAGTATCACAGTTGGCGAGCACCAAAGTATAAATAGTACTGTGGGCCTTTTTTGAATACATAGTGAACAGGAATTAGTCTAGACTGAAAAGACACAAGAGTGGAGCCTTTGTCCTGAATGTGCACTAGCTGTAGACAAATAATCCATCTGCCTATCGCATAGAAAGTTATCACGAGAGTATTACGTGAACGACTAAAACCACTTGCCAGTGCACTGATTGCACCTTATCGGCACACTACCTACTAGACTATGGCGACTTCCGTATTATATGTGCCCGATTATATTGTGCAGCATGACATTCAGTAACTCCAGCAACTCTGCCAATTTGGAAGAGGAACTTTTGATACCATGGAAGGTTTCAGCAATGCGATGGCTTCTCATGTAGGTTTCCTCAAGTTTCTCATGGAGAGCGTTTTGCAGTAGGCAGGAGCTTATCACAATGGCACTACTTTCTGCAAAAGTGTTCAGTTGTTTGAGCACTCCGAACGACATCGCCATCAGAGATGAGAGAGTCTACAGAGATAGAATTGGAAGTAAATGAGGTCAAAACGAAGTAGCATATATATAGACGTGTGGCATACTTGTTAACAAATTGGGATCGAGAACAATACCTTTGATCTTGACTCGCCACATCAGCAATAGTGATGTCAAAATGAAGATCAAACATAGAACTACCACCTTTACCCAACCAACAGGTTTGAATATGGTTTCAATGGTATATGTAGGGACGTGTTGTATAAAGGTTCCCATGTTAAGATCGATAACTTGTCTTGACTCCCTGCCCCGCACCAGCAATAATAATGTCAAGCTGGATATCAAGCCTAGTATGTCCATCATTACTTACTAACAAGTGTTAGCTTGGTTTCAAGGGACAGTTGAATAGATATGGCTTTTCTTTTGAAACGAAACTTTTATATTACAGCTCTCTGATCTTGCCCACGAAGGTATGAATGCTGTTAGGTAGCCATGCGCTTGCTTTGGAAAAATTCGAGAGAAAAGTTCTACTCAAGATCTTCGATCCAGTGTAAGTTGATTATGATTTCCGCATTCGAACTAACAATGAGCGATAGTGGCTCGGTTATGTCGGTCAGATGGAAGAAGATATTCCGGCGGAAAAGGTATTTGTTGTGGAAGAGGATTATCTTGCCTGCATTGGAAGGATCAAATTGAAAAAACCCTGTCATATGTTGTCTTATGCCTAATGTAGGCTATTGGAATGCGTTCAATCAGTTGTTTATTAACACACACAACATAGAATGCGTAACAGGCTAGGTCGTAATCCTGACTGAAGGGTTGTCACGTACATACGTACATACAACTAAACAACCGTTATATAGCGTTGATTGCATTGTGCGTAGAACGCAATGCAGCAAAACTCAGCAATCTTTTAAAAACAGAATGCACGCGTGTATATGGAAATGATGGTATGCCAATGCGCTATGCTGCGTTGCGTTAATTGTGTTTATGGTGCATTATAGTGTAAATCTGTTATGCTGTTGTATACGAGAAAGTTGATTACGGGTGAGTGTAATTTTAATGACAACTAAACAACCGTTATATAACGTTGATTGCATTGTGCGTAGAACGCAATGCAGCAAACTCAGCAATTTTTTAAAAACAGAATGCATGCGTGTATATGGAAACGATGATATGCTAATGCGCTATGCTGCATTGCGTTAATTGTGTTTATGGTGCATTATAGTGTAAATCTATTATGCTGTTGTATACCAGAAAGTTGATTACGTGTGAGTGTAATTTTATTAACGGCTTTGTATGGTTTTATGCTGCCTGGAAAAAAGAAAATCTGATTGAAATAAAAGCTTGCAATGAAGATTCATCATAATCATTAACAAGCAAAAATTAACAGAGCACTTTACACTTCAGTAAAATTGAATAACTTCCTCTCACATCAAAATGTAATCCAATTTTACGTTTTACGATGGTCAATAAACGCAACTGGCTGTGTTAGACCAGTTTTAGTTTTTTTCAAATTCATATGAAATGAATTGTAAATTTAATTTCTATTTAATAACTTAATAAAATTCTGTATTTTAAATGATTTAATTCATGTTTATTGATTAAGATTGATTACTGGAATGCATGTTCATTCAATAAAGCTTACAAAAAAACAGACTTGCTTTGCAATTGTAAAATAAAAATGAGGAAAACATTGAAAGGAAATGCATCATTAAATTGTCATTTGTTTGATCTTCAGCAAATATGTGGCAACGTTTAAATAATCGTGAATCATACGTAATAAAACTGCATAGAAAAAAAGAAATGCATTTTGAACTAAAAAAAAAAATATTATGATGCTTCACCATAATACTTGTTCGGTTGCATCATGAGCTATTAATAGAAACAATATTCATTGGTTGTTCAATGCGAACATTAACTAGTTGGGCAGAAAATTTACTACTTTGCCTGTAGTTGTTGTTGTTTTTATGCAGAAAAAGGAAACCCTTATCAATTTTTATTATGACCCTAATAAAATCCTTTTAAAAATGCTCATATTTTATGTTAAACGAAGAAAGAGTTTTTATTTCTAGCCATAATAGCAAACGATATTAATTTCCATTTTAGTTTGAAAATCTATAAAAAAAAAATATTCTCTGCGATCGTAAAAAAGTCAATTAAAGTTAAAGGATTTAAATTATGTTTTTAAATACATTTTTTTGGGAACTATTAAGATCAGGCATTTATGAGCATTCTAGTCATACATACATAAATGGTCATGTGTAAACCTTTAGTCAGGACTACAACCTAGCTTCTTACAACATTTCTGTCAAGCCTACACTTAAAAGTCGACTCCGCAACCAAAGGTTTATTTCAGAAACTTTTCAAGGCGGTATTATTTACTTTAAAGCTGTATTTACCCATGGTTTCGGAACAAAAATTTTGTTTTTGCCAGAAATCTGCTGAGAGGCAGTGGCCGTAGAAAATTTTTGTTTATACTTCGTTTTGTTTGAAATTTCTGACATGGGGTTTGAACCGCTGATCTATGCCTAATAAGCCAACATACTAGCTACTAGACTACGACTGCTTCTGTAATATCCTTCAACTCCGTCAACTTAGGAGGGAATCTCTTTGAACTTTTGATACCTTGGAAGGTTTTAGACAAGCCTTAGTCCTGACATCTTGATAATAATGAATATGAGAGAAAATATTACTTTCGATGTTGAATTGACAGCAGTTTTCTAGCAAAAGTCTTTCAAATCTGTTGCTTAGATTTAAGGTTAAAGTGTAGGATGCGCCACTCGTGCATAAAGCGTTGGTGATGTGAGAAGATAGGCTGTAATCCTGATCAAAGGATTGTAAAATAGCCGCCTACATGTATGTATGTATGGATGTATGTATGTGTGTATTTATGTTTTGTATAGCTTTACAAGCTAAAGGTTGGGAATTTTTCAAAAGTGGTAGCCCGGTGTACCCAATGTGCACGATTCGCCGCAAGACTTGCTCTCGTCTTGCTAAGCGCATACGTGCTAAACGCAACCTCGTTCGTCACACATCCAACCACACACAGTGTGTTCCAATTATCGCAAGAGGTTAACATCAGGTTAACTACATTGTCAGGCGTTGCCTTTCCAGGCAATTCCTTTGATCATCGTATCGTGGGCAAGTAAAAAAACATGCTCCGCCGTTTCCCTTTCATTTCTGCATTCAGGGCATGCTTCATCTATGTCGTGACCATACTTGTAGAGTTATGCTCTATATCATCCATGGCCGGTTAGCAACTGCGTTAGGTGAAAGTTCACCTGACCGTGTTTCCTCTTGATCCATTCGCCTATATTCGGTATGAGTCTGTAGGTCCATTTTCCCTTGATGGAATTGGTCCAGTCTTGCTGCCATCTCTCCACAGCATCATGCAATAATTGTATCCGTTCACTTCTTGCGTCCATGTTTTCTCCGTCTTACTTCGGCACTTAGTACTTCCGCCACTAGTCTCAGGGGCATCATCCCCGCTATCAGCGATGCCGCATCAGTAGACACCGTGCGGAAGGCAGAAATTACCCTAAAAGCTGATCTCCTGTAAGCCGCTTCCATTCTTGCTCTATAGGTCATCTTGCTTAGAGGAATCCTTAGTCCTTAGAATCGGCCCATATAGCGGCTGCATATATAGCACTTGATGTCGCTATCTTCATCAGTAACCGTCTTCTCTCCTGTTTTGGGCCCAGTAGGTTAGGCATTACACGGGCAAGTGCACTTGTCGTCGCCGCACATGTTCCAGCAACGTAAGTCAGGTCTTCCCTAAACGTTACCCTCAATCATTACTCCTAGATATTTAATCGCTTGCTTTGAAGTTATGCGCTCTTTCGCCACCGTCTATAGTAATAACATCCATTTTTCGTTGCCTACTGTTTACACGTAGGACATTCGTTTTTTGGTGAGCAAGTTTAAGACTCATTCCCGTAATCCAGCTACTGACCATGCTAACCGCAGTGTTACACGTTCTCACCAGTTCATCTAAATGTTTTCCTCTTATCGCCAGGGCCGCAAATCCAATGATCTGTGTGCCTTTAGGGAGCCTCAGCACACCATCGTACATCACATTCCATAGTATAGGGCCTAGCACGGAACCCTGCGGGACCGCTTTGTCCACCGCATACGACTTCTTACCATTGTTCGTGTCATATAAGACACTCTACCCTTGAAGTAATTCTTAATGACTTCTAAAGCTATGCCTTTTACATCCAGGGTATGTATGTATGTATGTATGTATGTATGTATGTATGTATGTATGTGTGTGTGTATTAGATAGAGTGAAGTAGTTTGGCAGAGCCTTAAAAATACTTCTTGCGACACTTCAGATATATATTGGCTCCGGTAAACAGTGCATTGAGTTCCCAGAGTTCATAACACTCATGGTTGCAGATGCCATAATATTAATGGCGCGGTTATCAGTCAGTGAACAACATGACCAAATTTAGGCATTAAAATTGAACGGACTTGTTGACGTACCATCATATTATTGTCTGTTTGAGTTCTTACAGAAATTTAGTGTACGTAACGTACATTGTGGTTCCTAAATTCAGATTCATTTTCTTTAAAGCTTAAGTCCTTGATTACCTGCTGTAGGGCGTATGATCATTTGATGCCCAACAATAAACAGCAGCTCTTGTATTGTCGTGTTAGGGTCGTTTGAAAAAATATTTACGTTCTGCTGTGATTATGGCTAAGATCACACCTCTTTTGAACGCAATGTCTGGCCCTGACTGACATTCGTGTAATAAATTAACATTTATTTACCTTAGCATTCGCATCATCCACATCATCAGCGTCGTCATACTCATCAAGAGTGCCTTTAATGCCTTTACTATGAGCGTTTTATGCTTATCAAAGCTCTATTGTAAGAAAAACCAACAAGAAAAAAAAATAGGCATTGTAGGCTCATTTGCCTGAAGGGCTTCAAATGTGTTTAAACAGTAACAGAAAACCCTTCTTTTTCCAGGCCAGACAATCTATGCTTTATTCAGAGTTTTTCTTCTTTTTCTTTTTTTTTGTGTGTAAAGTTGTTGTAATATTTTTGAAAATGCCTCATCAGTTGGATTCTTATTGAAATTCGTTTTTTTCTGATTTTTTGTTTTCATTTCGTTCGTATTTATTTAGCATGGCAAAATGGGTTCAAGTTTTAATTTTTTTTTTGTTTTTTTGTTTATTTCTTACAGCTAATCGTTTGCTTTTGGCCATTTTTATCCATATATAGAGTGTGTTGGACTTGCAACATTGTATGGTAAACCTAATTCTTGATTTTAGCATTCCTACACTACACACCGGCTAACAAATGTATGCCCACAACATACCAGTTTGGCGAACTGGGAAAAGATTTTCGGGGCCAGATTCCTTTTTTATTTTTTTTTCATGCTTTTATTTCGTTGTATAGGTGATAACAAAAGTATGATGACACTAAGATCTTTGACACACTGGTTGAGGATAATTGTTAAGAATTTTCCAACATAAATGGTGTATTAGCGTCTTAGTACACGAATGGACCTATTATTGTTAATCGTTGAGAGAAAGGAAAGCAGAAAGGAAAGTGAACCTCAAGTTCGAATACTGTGGGATACAAACAATTTTTTCCATGACTCTTCTTGCCCCACCAAAGCGAATGATCAGACATTATCACCAAAGTTACAAACATCCTTATCACTAATCTTTCAATACAAAACTTTAATATTTTTTCATGAAAGAACAACAACAGATGACCCAGATGACCACTTTATCGTCTTAGAATGTAAAAGGGAGCTACGTATTGCTTTCGGTGTTGGTAGCTACATCACTCGATTTGTTTCGATAGTTTTCAATAATCGTACTATATGGATTGTTATATAGGGTGGGCCATTTAAAAGTTTAAATTTAAAAACAGAAGAAAACAAAAAAGGTTTTAAAATTTTACCAAATTTATGTTTTTGTTGTGAATTACAATTGTCCTGATTAGAAATGGAACACTATTTCATACATATGGCTGACGGGGCTGGCCTTACAGCACCTTATTCGAGTCAGGACCAATTTTCGTTATAATTGTTCAGTGTTTATGTATCGCATCTCCAGCAATGACATGGACAAATTGTGTGCCTTCAAATGCTTTCAGTGCGTCTCTTGGTTTGGTTTGGGCATAACACTTTTCTTTAACGGCCGCCCTCACAGAAAATAGTTCAACGATGTCAAATCGCAGCTTCGTGGCGGCCAATTGACATCACCATTTCAGTTAATTAAATGACTATTAAACGTTTGATATAGTAAATCGATTGTGGCATAAGATATGCGGCAAGTTGCACCATCCCATTCAATCCATACATCGTTCACATCAATACCATGAAGAGTGGGTATAAAAAAATCGGTTACCATGGTGCGATAGGTATCTCCATACCATCATACCGACATGTTTTCTAAAGATTTGATGTAGACTGGTGCGGTGAAAGTTCAATTCTTATGACGATGACGAGTTGATGGATGGATTTCCACGCCACACTTTCAGCCAGAGCTTTCGATATCTTCGGGCGTAAGCACATGATCCCGTCTTGCCGCATCAACAATGAAACTAGGTTCACGAACTTTAGCAATAAACTTGCGTATACTGGGCACAGTTGATCTTCTATGCGATCAAATTTGTACAATGTTTTCGTGCAATTTCCGACCAATTGCCTTTGTTTTGGAAATAAATTTCCAATAAATGCCAACGTTGCTCAAGCCTGAATCGATTCATTCTGTTTAGAGTAGATAATATTACCGATTTTTTGTGACGACGAATAGAATGACATAAGTATTGACAGATTTGAAATAACCGTTGGTTCAAATTTAAAGCAATAGATGGCCCACCAGATGTAATTTCAGAAATCTTCAAAGGGATACAAAATGTTTAGAATTCTTTGATGCTGTGCTAGGTCTGATCCTTTATCTAGAATACAACTATGTCCCCGTTACCCCACATATGATAGACTTAAAACATCTTGAAGTTAGTTACATTGGAAGCCAGTGCTTTGACTGTAAAAGCGGTTACAAAGTATGTTAATATCCCATCCCGAAATATTTTTGTTCTTAATAATCATTACGCTGAAGTAATCTGGTTGCCTTGTGCTTATCGTTTTTATTCGTATAGATGAGATTGGTCATTGCAATTTTTTAGTCAGGATTACAACTTAGTTTCTTACACCAAACATGTTGTCTGAGTTAATTTTACCCTTGAGTGGTGGGACCTAAAGTGGGACAACAACTTTTCATGGCAATTTTATTTACTTTCATAGAAGAAATATTTTTTATTATATTTTGGTTTGCTCGAGATGTATGAGTTGAGGTTCGAACCACTGGCTAGCACATGAACCACTGGACCATGCTGACTTCTAAGCTTCTAAGACCATTCAGAAATTGCCGATGAAGTTTTAATGTTTTGATGCCAAACAGAAACCTTGTTTGAAGTGGTAACCATAATTAATTATTTTTTTTTTCTAAATCTTTCAACAATTTTTCTAATAAAACTTCATTTGTTTACAAATATTTAAAGAATGTGTGACACATTTATGCACAATTCTTAAAAATCAAATGCAAAAACTCATTGAATAAATTTGTGCTTAAATAACTTATGCTTACATTATTTGTGTGCATAGACTTTTAATGCCAACTGTTACGATTTATGTTCCATTAAATTATGTCCATGTGTTTGACACTGAACTTAATGGACATTTTGAGTTTAGCTTTCATGTTGGATTGGAAAAAAAAAAAAAAAAAAAAAAAATCAACGGAAAAATATGATTTTTGAATATATAAAGGAAATGTTTAATGTGAATTGAAAGGTAAATTAAAGGTAATAAATACGTTACAAAAAAAAAATAAATAAAAAAATTGGAACAAAAACGGGTCAAATTGTAATGAAAAACAGGAAAAAAATATTTTTCATTTGGGGTTTTCTGTTAGAATTTACGCAAAGGTATTCAATTAAATTTAATTTGGGTGGTCTTGAATGGAAAAAAAATTAAAAAAAAATTTTAAAATTCTTAAAACCAACATACAACCATAAATCTTTTATCAGAAATCTACAAAAAAAAACAATTTTTTTTTTTAAATTTTTTTTTAATTTTAATGGCTGGCACAAACTAAACAATTACCTCCCAGAGCAAAACAAAAAAGTTCTCTTAAATTCGTGATAAAACAATTGGAATATAATTGGGATTTTGTTTTTTATTAATAAGAAATAATAAAAAGTCATAAATTATTAAAATGCCATTAGCCAAATACCAGTAGCCTGGCAATATTTACTTCACCATACACCACGACACGGTAACATGCCCTACTATTTCAAGAAAAAAAAAAAAAAAAATTTTTTTATTTTTTTCTTTTTTGTTTACAAATTTCGTTAAAAAATTATTTCAATTTCCAATTCAATCATACCATATATGTGTTGTTATAATTGCATTAAACACAATTGAATTACAAATGATAACTTAATGCTAATTTAATGCTCTATTAAATCATCCCATATCACTCACCAAATAGCACTGCACGACCAGTACGCCATACCATACCATTAGGTCCAGGCTCGCCTTTTATAATGAAAAAAGACAAAAAAAAACGAGAAACAAATTCTCGTAACTAATTCGTTTATCGAAATCAAATGTATTAATGATTTTAACCAAACGAAATAGTTGTTGGCTTTGAATGACAGTTTGAATGTCTGGTAAATGCAGCTGCGGCAATTCTTTGCTGCTTAAGCAGTTTAATGTTGCCATAGTAAGACAAAAAAACTGCTTACCATTTTGCACGACGATTTGTCAAAAAAACGAAGAAAAAACAACACAAAAAAACCAAAACACATAATATTAGAAACATAAAAACGTAACAGATAAATTGCCAGCAATGGCCAATTATTTTCATTTACCCTATACTTGGCAATTAAAGAAACAGAATGTAGATTGGAGCGTTTGGCATATACATTCCTTAACTTTTCGGATTTTCTTTACTTTACTAGACTAGAAAAAATTCTTCTCTTCTAGATTACAGGCTCACAAATCACATACAGGGTCTTTCTTTTAGCATTTTCTACTTCTAGATTTAAAAAAAAAAAACAAAACATGCGTGAGACATCATCGAACATTTTTGATTCATTTTAAAGGCCTATTGATGGCACCCTGTGTGGTATACAAAATCATTCAAATGTCTCTGATTTTCAATGATCAGATTGAATTTGAGCGATGGTATGATGATAGATTTCTGGCACAATCTCTGAGAGTAAATATAATTGCCATAAAAAGGTCCCTCCTCAAGCATATAAAATTAACACGGACAACATAGGTGGTATTCTCATACCTAGCTTGGTTGTAATCCAGACTAAAGGGTTGTAATGTCCAATAAGGTATGAGGTATGTTGGTTTAGAAAACTTCTGTTGTTTGTGGTTTATTCGTATACATTTGCAAAATAAATTCTAACGCCGTCAAATGTATCTCGAAGGCCAGTTTACTTTACTTTCAAATAGCAATGACCATGCCCTCAAATCTCTAGTGAACGTAGTTCCATCGTATTCGAATCAAGTGCCGTTGGTGTTCACATCTTCCAATTCAATACCAAAAATTCTGATTTTAGTACACATACATACATTTTTGAAAGACTTTTCATGGCAATTTTATTTTACTCTCAGAGTTTTTGTCAGTTATCCGCTAAGAGAAAGTTGCCGCAGAAAAATTTGTTTCGCTTTGTTGGATATAACTGATCTGGGAATTTATCCGTGGGCTCACGTCTAATAAGTCAACACACTATCTACTAGACTACGGCGACTACAGTAACTATACTATATTGAAAGAGTTCTTAGGGAACGCAACGTAAACAAGTCTCATTGATCCTGAAGCAGTGTTCTACGATGCTTGCTCATCCATTAACTAACCTTGTCAGTGTCTTACGCCTTGACAGCATTTACTATCACACTTTCTTTCTTAAAGAGTGAGACTAATACATCTCAACGAAATAACGGCAGATGAAGCTTCCACTCAAAATGCACACCAACAGTGACTTTTTCGGGGTGCATTAGACGCTCTTAGATTCTATTCGAAATATTTTGTTTGTCACGTAACCTTTCATAATAAATGGTTCGATGGATCGAAGATTTTTCGATGATAATTAGGGTCAGCTGCCAACTGCTCTTGTCATTGTCTATGGTCATCCACGTAATTTGGCGAAACATACTGATTACAGATGTAACGTCAACAAGATGGCCGTTGTCAACTGTCAGAGTTCGGAAAAAATGATGAGGCATTTGATGAAATTATTGAGGAATCTACGCTCTGCTGCACACTTATCGATAAGAAGACAACTGAGTTACTTATGTCCTTTAATCGCATGACCATCTATCGCACAATTCCAATTCTCGCGCGTCACTGCCGTTTGATAGGCATGCCGAAAGATTCGGCATTTCGGCTAATGACTTCTATAGGAGCTGTGGTTCTTAAGGTTTCACCTCTTGTCTCTTGTCAGTCTAATTTACTACTTCCTGACATCCTTGACCGAGCGCTGTAGTACAGAGATTGCTGCAATAGCAAGATTTATTTTGGACTATGCTTGTTTTAGACCTCAGAGCAGTATTAATTGTGGTATCACATACACACATACATATATAATTGGTCATTACAACCCTTCAGTCGGGATTACAACCTAGGTTCTCACAACACTTATGTTGTGTGTGTTTAATTTCATACATGAGTGACGAGACCTACAGTTTGAAGTTGACTTCGCAGAACAAATTTTTTCAGAAACTTTTCATGGCAATTTTATTTATTCTCAGAGTTTTTGCTAGAAATCTGCTGAGAGAAAATCGCTGGAGAAATAGTTTTTATATTTTCGTTTTGATGGTTGATCTGTTGTTTGAACCGTGATCTTACGTTTAATAATACACTAACGACTGTACTAGAAAGACTTCAAGTAGGTGGCATCACAATTGGCATAAATGCTGGCCTAAGTGTGATCTCTGCCTTCAACCCCTTCAGGCTACCTTATCTAGCCTAGCCGAAACTATGACGAATCTATGTCACCACTGGACTCTATTCGAAAACCTGATTAATTTTAATAGAAAATCGATAAGATAAGATTTCATCTTTCTATTTAAAGTTAAGAAAAGTGCTGCTGGAAAAATTTGCAACGTTCTAAAGCTTATCAGCAGCCTTCTGCCAAAAGCTTTGAGAGTAAACTAATTGCCGTGTAAGATTCTCCTCAAATTTTAAATTAAATTAAATTGTGGGTCATGTCACTCATGGATAAAAGTAAAGCATCCGATATAGGGGGTATGAGAACCTAGGTTGTAATCCTGGCTAAAGGGTTGTAATATTTGATTAGAGTGTTACCAGGTCGTTTATGATTTCCATTAAATTTGAAACTTTGTTTTAAGTTGCCAAAAAATTTTTTTGCTTTTGTTTTGGTTTAAATTATGGTATGTTTTTTTGTGTTTTTGTTGTTGCTAAATTACTATGTTGTTTTTTTTTCAAACGGTTTCTAGCTTTTGTTGTGTATAACTTTAAATGCTCATGTTATTAGTGTGACAGTCTTTTAACAGCCAACAATTTGATTTCCAATTCACGCCAACGAACCATACCAAAAAGCATAAAAAATTTTGCAGCATTTTGTTAAAATATTTTTACGAAAAACAATTTTTTTTTTTTTATAAAATTATACAAAAAAAATTTTTTTTTGTTTGTACAAATGGTAGTGCGGGTTATTTAATTTACTATGATTTTGGATATGTATGGAGAAAAAAATTTTATGGTTTTCGGATTTGAACAAAGTAAAGTGCAGTCAGTGGTGGAAGACAAAATGATTTTAACACGAATTTTTTTTTTTTTTTTTTTTTTTGTTAAACATTACAACCGTAGATTTGGTAGACAAGAGATTTGATGTATAATTATTTTTCAATATGATTTCAAATTTTTTTTGTAATTTTTTGTTTTCAAAGAGGAGGCTGACTTGTGTTTGTTTGGTGACAAAAAGCTGTTGAAAAAATTTTTTTTTCTGCAAAGAACTTTAAAAAGTCTTTGAACTCCAAATAAAATTGATTGTGCACTTTATCTTGTACAAGGTTATGTAAGACGTTTTCTTTTTTTTTTCTTTCTTATTGAAATAAAAATGAAAAAAAAAAATTTTTTTTTGAAACGCAAATTTTTATTCAAATTGCTTGCTAGGTAGGCTTAAAATATTGTTTTCTAGAAAATTTCTTAAGAATTTATAATGAATTCATATTGGTTTCATTGATATGTTGATTTGATTTCTTTTCTCAAGTAATTTTGCATAATTTTATTTGTATTCCTATTCTCTTGTTTGTTTGTGCCAACTTTGCTTATGAATTGTAATGATTCGTTAAATGCGTATTGGATTCTGTTAATGTCAAAAGATTATCTCGTTTTCTAATGAACATATGTATTCATGCATACATTTATGAAATTCATGTTCATTTTTAAATTCTATTAGTTTCACTTTCAAGCATATGGGCCATTCAATGATTTTCAGAAAAAAAAAAGAAATAAAAAATCTAAGAATTGAAACTAAATTCCGCATGTGATTGTATGTACAAGCACGTCAACAGTCAAAAGAAAAAAGCAAAAAGGAAAAAAAATTTTTTTTGAAATAAATGATAGGGTGTGCCATTTAAAAGTTTTAAATTTAAAAATGCAATAAAGCAAAACAATTGTTCCGTTTAGAAATGGAATTTTATTTCATTCATATGGCTGCCGCAGTTGGCCTCACAGTACCTTATTCGATCAAACCAATTTTCGTAGACTTTTTCGAGTGTATGGGGTTGTATCTCGGCAATGGTATAACAAACCTTGGTCTTCAAATGCTCAATTGTCTGTGTGGTTTGTGGGCGTAACACTTTTCTATAACGGCACCTTACAGAAAATAGTCTAACGGCGTCAAATCACAGCTTCTTGGCGGCCAGTTCACATCACCATTTTGGCTAATTAAACGGCCATCAAACGTTTGACATAATAAATCGAATATGGCATGAGATGTGTGGTAAGTTGCAGCATTCTGTTGAAATCAAACATCATACACATCAATACCATGAAGAGCGGGTATAAAGAAATCTGTTATCATGGTGTGATAGGCGTCTTCATTGACCGTAATGGTTGCGCCATCCACATTTGCAAAGAAATATGGGTTAATGATGCCTTCACTCCACAAGCCGCATCAAACAGTCACTCATAATGGGTGAATTAACTTCTGTAAGACTATGTGGGGGTTGTCTGAGCCCCAAATACGGCGATTTTGCTTATTAACCTACTTACCAAGATGAAAAGGAGCTTCATCCGAAGAGATGCCTTTTTTTATTTTTTGCCAAAATTGACATCATCGTACAGATTATCTTCAGCGCATCTGGTAAAGCGAAAACAAAACGGAGGGTCATGCAGTTTCAACTCCAATTAAACTTTGTAAGGCGTCATGCCGAGATCTTTTCACAAAATTCGACTTAAACTGGTGCTTGAAATATTTAATTCTTGAGAACAATGACGAGTTGAGGTTGATGCGCACTGTTGGTCCTTCTCTGCGATCAAATTTTGTACGACATTTTCGTTTAATTTTCGATCAATTTTTTTTTTGTTTTGAAATTAAATTTCGAATGAATTCCAACGTTGCTCAAGTGTAAATCGATTCATTACGTTCAGTGGAGATAAATGTGACAGACTAGAATGATGCAAGCATTGCCAGATTCAAAATAACAGATGGTTCAAATTTAAACCGATAGGTGGCCCACCCTATAAAAATCTATTTTTGTTTTTTATTGTTAATGTTTGAGTGTTTTAAACCAATCCATATAACGTGTGAATATTGAGTTTCTGACAAAAAACAATTTAAAGGCATTACGCTTGACAGTGTACTTAAACACAAATCGGTAAGAATTTTGCCAAAAATATTAAAAAAAGTCTCTTAATGGAGGAACACTTTTTTTTTATTACGAAATTGCAAAAAAAGGTCTTTTAATGTCTGTTTTATTTATAAAACAAATTAAAAGGATTCATCAATCAATATGATGAATGCTTTTTAAAATCAAATTGATTTTGTGAAACAACAACAGCGTAAATTTAAAGTGATATAAACAAAGAAGTATTTTTTTTTTTTTTTGGTAACAGGTGGACCATTGAGAGAGTTTATTTTTTAAATGAGCCATATTTTTCAGCATTAGGTTAGGAATCAGGCTATTGAATCTATACAAAGTCTATTGAGCCTGTGAAAAGTTGAGTCTATGATAAGTCAATTCAGTCTATGCAGAGCTTATTAAGTGTATGCTGACTGAAAAACAATTCAACTTCAGCACATATTTTCTAAAAGGATTAATAAGATGCCTAAAGTCGTCGTAGTAGGTAGTGTGTTGACTTATTAGACGTAAGGCCAGGGTTAAAATCCCAATTTTAAACATATTTTCTCAGTTTTTTCCTCTCAGCATTCATTATCCATTGATGTCGAGGATATCGCTTCGTTTATCAAAGTTTCAGGCTGATTTTCCATTGTGGGGTAGTCGAGCTTTTAATGCGCAGCCCTTGCTCTAATTAACTTCGTCTTCTTCCCTGGTGGCGTCACTTTTGGTATCAAACCTACCATTCAAAGCTACCTACCCTTTAGCCTCTCCAGGCAAGATTTCTGGCCATAAATTGTTTAAAATCTGCTTTAAAAACTTGAGTATAAAAGCGGCAAATATAAAACTATCGGGCCATTCATTGAGGACTTGCTGTCTTTAATTAATTAAAAAAAAAAAAATAAAGGGTGTGTCAGACATAATGTTTTAATCATTTGAAAGACTTTTCGCAGTAGTCTAATAGGTATCGTGTTAGTTTATAAGACGTGAGGCCACTGTTTAAGCCAACAAAACGAAATACTCCTGCGACAACTTCCTCTCCGCAGATTTCTGACAAAAACTCTGACCTTAAACAAAATTGCCATGAAAATTTTCTCAAAAATCTGTCAATCGGAGTTGATTTTAAACTGGCCCGTCACTCTTGTATGTGAAGTTAATACATTCAACATAAGTGGTTTGGGAAACTAGGTCATAATCCTGTCTTAAGGGTTGTAATGACCAATTCTATTGGTATGTGTGGATGCCGTTATGTGTGGAATATAACATCGTTCAATAATCTACTTGGCTTCTGTGGGTGAAGCGCACCTAATCTTTCATTATCCTGGGGCATGAATTGCCTTCGAGGGGCCGCAATGGCTTGTGGCTTATTCGCATAAACCTGCTAATCATGTAAACCCCCCAAGAAATATTTTTGAGTTATCAAATCGCCCAATCTCGGTGGACGAGTGACGTCACTTCCAAGTGAGATGACTGTGCACTCAAATTGCACGTACAGTATACCCAATGTGAATGGGATCTGTGTGGCACTTAGAGTCAAAAGCACTGTTTGATGGTGGTCAGATCATCGAAGTCAAAAATCAAAAAAGTTGGTAATGATCTTTAACGTAATCAAGGTCGTTTTTAAAAAAAACATGGTCCACCAGGCCAAAATCCACATCAAACAGTGAATTTTGTTGTCATGTGGATTGGTCTTGTTTTATACCAGCCAGCACAGCTTTCAAAATGAATTTTAACATACAATTTTGACAGGCTAACCCTTTATGTTTATTTCGCTTTGGAATATTCTAAATAATGCCCTAAATTTAGAGCCTCGTATGTCTGAAGAAACCCTACCTTACCTGTAAATAAAATAAAAAAGAAAAAAATTTTTGAATTCTCTAGAGAAAATGGGCTCATAATGAAATATTATGATATTATTATGAGAGCAGATTTTTTTTTTTTTTGTGGCCTAAAGGCATATCGACATGATGTGCGTGCAGCTAGTTTATGGCTATCAACATAATCAACAGAATACCAACAACAACAACAGCAACAAGAACAAGAACAATAATAAAGAACATCATCAAGCATATATTCATTCAAATCGTATGGACATTTTTGCATTTGATAGGACCCGTATTAATGCAGCCAGCCAGTGTGTGGCATAATGTGTTCGTTGGTATGATGGTACGATGTGGTATGTACTTAAAATTAACCTTGAAAATATATTTATAAAAGGCAACAAAGTATTGAAGGTAGAGAGATGCAAAGCTTTTTTTTTTTTTTCTTTTTGCTTTGAATCATCAACATTAAGGCAAAAGATTCATAATTCATGGCATACATTGTAACAATTATTTATTACTTACCAAGAGAACAGAATAAAAATGAAAAAAAAAAGAAATTGGATAATGTGGGCATGAAACTAGAACTGGAGAGCAATAAGAATATTTCATAAGGTTTGGCATATTCAGGCCTAATGTGTTGGGTTTCTAAAGGAGAACTTAAGGGTAATGGGTTCTGCAACTTAAATTACAAATAATTTTGCATAATTTTTGCTAAACAAATCATTTGACCCGCTTTAAGTGTATGAACTTCAATTATATTTAATTGTCATAATCATAATCATCATCATCATCATCATCATCATAATTATCATCATCATCATCATCGTCATCTATCTGTGAAAGAGCCTCATTTTATTTTGCAAAAGTTCAATTCAATTCTTAAATTTCCATTAAAAATAATTTCTGCCATGTCTGTGGAGTATTCATTATTACTGTTTTACATACATTCATACATACATACGTACATACTTTCCATATTGGCCATATTCATAAATGTTAATAAACTCATAATGATGATTTTGTGCCAATTAAACACTGTACCCTTAGCTGTCATCTCTGATCAATGTCAATTATTTTCAATGGGTTCGTCTCAGACTCATCAAGTCAAGTCATGAGAAATCATTATTTTTCTCTCCCTCTCTCTCTCCCTCCTTCATTTATTTCTTTTTAATTTTTCAATTCTATGAAAAACGATGAAAAAAAATTTTTGCTTTTGTAAAAATGAAATTGACATTTAAAAAGGGAAGACAACATGAATACCACCATGCCCCTTGCAAAAGCTATTCAATTGATGACATTTTTAGTTCATTTTCATTTTCATTCTTTTGCAAAAAAAGAAGAATACGTATAAAAGAAGAAGAAATTGTGTGAACAATGAAAAGAAATAAATTATCACGAGAAAAAAAGGCACATCATGGTATAAAAAATTCAATTCTAAGCGGATCCAAGCGGTGCCATAAATTAAAAGGTGCTTTCAAGTGCTTCTAATAGTTTTAAAAGAGAAAAATCATTATTCTAGACATAGCGGCATTATTTTGCGGTGTTTGGACATGTCTGGCAATGAGGTCATTTACAAAAAAAAATCCTAGAGAAATTGGTCCTTGGGTCCTCTTAATAAATTTGCCTTCGGGAAATTAGTTTGATGTTATTCCCGATTTAGAAAAAGTTCTCTTTTACATACGATGAATTAAAGTAACATAAATTTGATCAAACTGCAATATGAAGAGTCAAGCACAAGGTGTTCATAGCGGCAATATAACCAAGCACAATAAGGCTTAAGCTGGATTCACCCATTTTGTTGCGAAACAATTTTTTTATATGGAGTTTGACGTTTCTCTTTTTGAGAGAGAGAGAGAGAGAGAGAGAGAGAGAGGAAGAGAGTAAATTTTGTTCGGAACATATTCAGTTTGAATTGTTTAAATTTTAATTTCTGTTCCGAAACATTTGAACAGTGCTGCCAAATACTCCAATTTTATAAGCAACTTTGATAGAAAATTGATAAAAAATAGTAAAACTAATACGTCGTTTACAAACATATTTCATATACGGCAGCCTTGTTTTTCCCGAACAATTGTTCGAAGTGGTTGAATCGTTTCAGAACAAACTCTCAAAAAACTAAAATTGTTTCGGAACCAACATTTTTTCCCGAAACCATGGGTGAAACCAGCTTTATAAGCAGACGTCGGCACAAAAAAAACATGATAAAAATGTAAGAGTATTTGTGAGAGGCATGTGTATAAACCAAAGGAAAATTGTTAGTAATATTTTCAACTATAACCTAATAATGTGTATAGGTAGTAGAGTACAAAATAGTGGACGACAAATCCCTAAAGATTGCGTATTTAACTTGCTAAATATTCTTCCAAAAATAAGAGAACATTTCTCATTGTTATTATTGAATCGCATTGGAAAATAGTGAGTCCTACTATCATATTTTTTGGGTGTATAATTGAAAGCTGAAAAAAGCAACATGAGCTTTCTTCTTTAGAAGCAAACAAGCAATTGAATGCAATTTGCCGCTCTTTTTAATGAACATTGTTGATGTTCGTGTCCCATGTGTGTAAAAGGCTGAAGATGTTCGGCCCCCGGAGGCTATTCATACCGATATTTGCTTATAAGGCATCATGTGACCCTAACAGACCTTAATTCAAGCATAAGCTGCAGAACAAACCAAAATCTGGAAAATGGGATAAGACAAGATAAGAATATATTCAACACAAAACTAATAACCTCTTCTCAATATATCCAAAAATTGGTCAAGAAACATATGCAAAAATTGGTCTGCAACCTATGTTGAGCCGATACTCTACCTCCCACCAGGCGGTGTCATAACATCTCAAGGAATATGAAACTTATGATGATGATAACAAAGACAATATCGATGTTGCTTAAATGATAGTTGATGCTAAAACGCCAGTTGATTGAGTGGACGTTCAAATGTGCTTACAATTGGAATAATGGTGAATACATATGCTTCTGAATTTATAGGTTATGAAATCGTGTTTGATTGGGCATTCGGAAATGTCCAAAATAACATCTCGAAGTGTTTTTAAGCAGCAACATTGCTTTAAATGGGATAAGTTGCAGAAATTTGTTTGTGCCATTTTTTGTACCGTACGGTGTGTGCATTTTGTTCTGGTCTGTTTGTTTTGTTTGCTTATATTTCTTTGGGTTATTTTTAATCGCAGCCATTACATAATCGAATAGAAATTTTAATAAGTATGCTTGCCAAAGTCTAGAAAATCTACAGTCTTTAATGCATTAATATAACTCCTTAGCACAGTCGCAGATATGTGGGAACCTAACACTGCGTACTGAAACAATAGGATCTATTGTACTCCCTTATAACTTTGTAAAGTATTCCAACAATGCCTCCTCAATATCTGTTGGCCTGAAAATGTCAAGTTTCTGCTATTAGTCAACAATGACAACTCCCCGTTCGGCATCTGAATGCCTCACAGATTCGAGGGATGTGTTCCAATAACTTTTCTTCATTGTTACGGAATCTACATATCGAGCACGAAACAACCCTCATTCTCTATAGGGTACTCTGAGCCTACAGTATCCTGCCAAAAAGAACAGTCATCAAATATTCGTGGATAAACTAATGCATGACTCAGGTCACACATCCATACTTAATTGGTCATTTACAATCCTTCAGTCAGGATTAAGGACTAGTCTCTCAGATCTCCTCGTATTAAAATTTCCTAACAATAGTTTTGTTTCTGTATACCCTAGAATAGGTCTTCTTTTAAAAAAGTATGAAGTTTCCAGATTACTGGAGTCAATTTTGTTACTAAATTCTGTTGACTAGCATCTCTCAAAATCATAGGGACAGTTAAGACAGTTAAGAAGCGAGCTGTCAACATCATAGATCATGAAATGCCTTAATGAATTTCATGCTAAAGGTTTCGTCTTTAGTGCCATTTGTAGGGTACTTAGATCCAATTTATCTTGGACAATTTTCGATTTGATTTTTGTATTTCGATTTTAACACCCTGTAAACGTCAATTTTAAATGAACTTAGATAAGCATGTTAATATAAAAACAAAACTTATCGGAAAAGAAATTTGTATTGGCGACATATTTTCAACATTTTTCATTACTGCTTATGTAGAAGTCATATGACGAAGTCAGATGTAAAGATTTTAATAAGGCATCTATTATCAATTGATTTTGTTTTATTAAAAACATCAAAAAGCACTTGAGAGCTTTAACATTTTGCGAATTTGTCTGATGTATTTACACATGTAATTCATATATCATGTGTAATGTCAGATGTAAAGATTTTAATTAGAAAATCTAGTATCAAATAATTTTTTTTTTTAATTTTAAACATAAAAAATTTTCATGTTATGAGTACTTAGGAGTTATGTCACATGTGTTTACACATGTAATTCAGATGTACATGTAGGAATGTAATGAACTTCCTCTAATGAATTTCATGTTAGACTTGTCTTCCTTCAACCTAACCATTGTCTTCATGTCTGTAGGATAGGTTTTCATTGTCAGCGTTATGCCAATTGCGATTTCAAAATTTTTTATTTTTAAGATTTTTCATACTGCTTATGTAGAAGTCATATGACAAAGTCAGATGTAAAAATTTTAATAAGGGCATCTAGTTAATTAAAAACATCAAAAATTCTCAAATGGTTTAGCATTTTGGGAATTTGTCAGATGTATTAACGCATGTAATTCATATAACATGTGTAATGGTCAGATGTAAAGATGTTTAATTAGAAAATCTAGTATCAACTGATTTGTATAATTTACGACATACAAAATTTTCATGTGCTATGAGTACTTAGGAGTTATGTCACATGTGTTTACATATGTAATTCAGATGTACATGTAGGAATGCAATGAACTTCCTCTAATGAATTTCATATTAGACTTGTTCTTCCATCAAGCCAACCATTGTCTTTATGACTGTAGGATAGGTTTTCATTGTAAACGTTATGCCAATTCCGTTTCCAAATTTTTTATTTTTAAGATTTTTCATACTGCTTATGTAGAAGTCATATGGCAAAGTCAGATGTAAAGATTTTAATAAGGGCATCTAGTATCAATTGATTTTGTTTTATTAAAAACATTAAAAATTCGCAAGTGCTTTAGCATTTTGGCAATTTGTCAGATGTTATTTATAATGTAATTCATATTGCGCATGTGTAATGTCAGATGTAAAGATTTTAATTAGAAAATCTAGTATCAACTGATTTGTATAATTTAAGACATACAAAATTTTCATGTGCTATGAGTACTTAGGAGTTATGTCACATGTGTTTACACATGTAATTCGTATGTAGAAAATTAAATAAACATGTAAAGTATGTTACGTTTGCTTATATGCGTGAGTCATGATTAATAACAAATCAAATGTAAAAACATGTGACATTATATTTTTGCAGTTACAAATCTAATAACATATGTAAACTACATACCCGAGTAATTGTAAGCCACAAACATTTTTCATAACTTTCAAAATCTTTTCAAAATAAAATATTATGCGTCAAATCTTTTAAGATTAAAAATACTTTTTTTGGTTCAAAATTTGTTGTAAGTTTCATATTCAACTTTTTAATGTCATGGCCACCAATGTGTACTCGTATACAAGCAAACGTTGAAAGAGCAAAAAAAAATGTTAACGTTCACTACTATCGTAAGGTGATTGATCTCTTAATAAATTGGACATGTGAGATACAATATTTCCATTCCAAATTTTTTTTTATTTATTACATAAAAAAAGCAAGCAACAAATGTAATAATAAATTAATGAAAAAAAAAAAATAAAATATTTGAACAACAATTTCAAAGTGCGTTCATTGCTTTAAGTGCGATATCAATGCTTTAAAGTTGATAAAAACAAGCATGATATGGTTACGCGTCATAACAAATTTAAAGCCATAAAATAATTGAATTTAATTGAGTTCAAAAATATTATTAACAACGTAGACAGTGCTTGTAAAAAAAAACATACAGGCAGACACATAACTTAGAACTGCCCGGCATTAATTCAATTTAAATCATAATTCTCCTATAAAAAAGACAGACAAACAGACAGACAAACCCATGACAAATTCATGATAAATTATTTGAATAAACAATCATTGAATTGGCCTTTTTAAGGTTTTTTACTTTGTATTTATATCGGGTGGGTCATTTATCGATTTAAATTTGCACCCATCAGTTATTTCGTATCTGGCAATACTTATGCCATTCTATTCTGTCCCAAATTCAGTAGATTATCTCCCTTGAATGTAATTAATCGATTTACGCTTGAGCTATGTTGGGATTTATTGGAAATTTATTTCGAAAACAAAGGCAAATTGGTTGGACAATTGCACGAAGGACCAACATTGCCCATCAACCTCAACTCTCCATAGTTCTCGAGAATTAAATATTTCACGGTAATTGCACGAACATATCATACAAAATTTAGTTGCAGAGAGAAGGACCAACAGAGGCTGGTATAAGCAAGCTCATTGCTAAAGTTCGTCAAACTGGTTTCATTGTTGATGCACCAAGACGTGAGCATGGCTGTACCGGGCGTACACCCCCAAAAAAGTATGGAAGCTGTGGCTGAGAGTATGCCTGAGAATCCATCAACTCGTTATCGTTCTCAATAATTAAACATTTCACGCACCAGTTTACGTCGAATTTTGCTAAAAGATCCCGATATAAAGCCTTAAAAAGTTCCAATTGGTTCAAGAGCTTAAAACCGGCATGAACATCCGCTTCGTTTCCCTTACGCTAGATGAGCCCAACGAGAAATTGCATGATGAAGACGATTTTGAAAAAAAAATCTTCGTTTAGGATGAAGCTTATTTTCATCTACGTAAGTATGTTTATAAGCCAAATTGCCGTGTTTAGGAGTCAGAAAACCCACACATAGTCCTACAGAAGCCTACGCACTCATTACGAGTAATTGTTTGGTGCGGCTTGTGAAGCGAAGGCATCATTGGTCCATATTTCTTTCAAAATGAGGTTGGCGTAACCATTACGCTGAATGCAAACACCAATCGCACTATGATAACAGATTTCGTTGTACCCGCTCTTCATGGTATTGATGTGTACGATGTTTGATTTCAACTGGATGGTGCAATTTGCTACACATCTCATGCTGCAAACGATTTATTGCGTCAAACATTTGATGGCAGGTTTTTTAGCCGAAATGGTAATGTCAACTGGCCGTCAAGAAGCTGCGATTTGACGCCGTTGAATTGTTTTCTGTTGGGCGCCGTTAAAAAAAACTGTTATGCCAACAAACCAGAGACAATTGAGCATTTGAAAGCCAAAATTCGTAATGCCATTGCCGAGATACAACCCCATACGCTAGAAGAAGTTCACGAAAATTGGTCCGACCGAATGAGGTACTGTTAAGCCAGCCGAGGCAGTCATATGAATGACATGATATTCCATTTCTAATCGGAACAGTTGTACTTCACAACCGTTTTTGTTTGATTGGATTTTTAAATTGAAACTTTTAAATTGACCACCCTATGTACACATACATTTATACGTAGAGAAAATTTAATAAAATTTTAAATCATTTTCAAATGCTAAGGCAAAAAAAAGGGGGGAAAAATAAATAAAAACGCCACTCACCTCTATTTTTAATTTCATTAACAGCATTTCGATTATTTTCATCGTGAACACTTGTGCCAGCCATTGAACTTTTCTTTTTGGTATTGCATTCCTCACCCGTTGAATTGCCACTTTCCTCTTCCTCATCATCCACTTCATCATCCTCATCATCTTCACCAGTTTCAACACCATCATCTTCATCATCATCATCCTCCTCACCAACACCGTCGTCGTCATCGTCATCGTCATCGTCATCATCATCCTCATCATCGTTGTCGTTTTGATTATTGACAGCAGCAACTCTAACATCACTTTTATGATAAGTTTTAAGCCCCGCGGCAGCCGTTTTAGTCGACGATGACTTTTTAGTTGTAACAACAACATCATTATGTGACCATAATTTTGAACTACCGTTGTTGCTATTACTGTTGCTATTACAGGCTGATGACTTTGACGCCGCCATTATTGCGGCCGTTGTTGATGACGACGATGTTGTTGTGGCTGATGAAACGGTAGTTGATGCTAAAACACCAGTTGATTGGGTGGACGTTAAAATATCCTTATGATACGAATTATGGCGATTACGTGTGGTTGCTGTAACATTAGTTGCATCAGAATTTGTTGTTTGTAATATTGTGGTTGCTTGGGCACCCGGAAATGTGGCATTACGTTTGTGGCGTCCCTTTGATTTCGGAAACGCTATCAAAATATTCAACCACCATTTCGACTCTTCGGGACAGGTACCTTTAACGAATGTGACACGATCTGGTGCGGTTATTGCAATTGAATTCGTATGACCGGTTACATCTTCGGCAGTGGTTACCTCAAAAACTTTGGTCATATCAATACATGCCTGAGGTACAGTCTCGGGCTGAAAGAAATGGAAGAAAGGAAATTAAAAGGTATTCGAATATCTTACACGATATTACTACAATGCTTCATGTTTAAAGGAAATATTTTTCATGCTTCTGACAACACACTTATCAATGAGTGGCGAACCCTTTAGTTAGGATAACGACCTAGGTGTTTACAACGCTTTTGTTGGGTGTGTTAAGTTTGCGCTTAAGTGACGGTTGCTGTAGTTTAAAGTAGACTCCGAACGACAGATTTTTGAGAAATCTTTTCATGGCAATTTTTATTTTACTTGCATAGTTTTTGCCAGAAATTTGCTGAGAGGTGAAGTGGGCGCAGAAATATTTTTGGGAATTTCGTTTTGATGTGTGACCCAGGGTTTGAATTGTGGACTCAAATGTAATTAAGCCAACACAAGACCTACTAGACAACTGCAACTACATACAGCATAACCACCAAACATAAGCCAAAAATGGTGTTATTTGTAGACAAGGATATTTGGCAACCCTATCATTCTAGTACTTGTAAAAAGTCAACAAACAAAACAGTATTCCTAAGATTTCGATCGGAATCAGACAACAGCTGAAATATTTGAAGTCTTTTCCTCTTTTATGCATTTTAAGTCTTTAACCAGACATTATCTGTTTTCCTTTGCCTGCTTTACATTTGTTCACATTGTGAAACGAGTTATGACAGTTGCAGTAGGGTGCCAATTAGTATTCAATTTCCTACTCTTTTGTTTCGAATGCTGCTGTGATTTAATGTTTATGATTTTGTCTAATCGTTTCACTGTCATCCAAAGCCACCAATACCACTACTAGGCAGAGGAAACAATTTTTACAAAAAATAAGGCAAGAATGAACATAATAAGTGTTACTTTCACAGAAGAGAGCACGTACCAAGCAAACAGTTTATGTTTCCTCATTGTCTTTAAATCATGACTATGATCTTAAGGAAATGTTCTGTGTTATTTTGTATCTCTTTTCTTATTTTTTTTTTGTTTTTCTTCAACCAGGAAAGGAAACCACAAGCATACAAAAAAAAAAAAAAATTACAAAACGTATAAGAAATATGCCCTGACAAGCCAAATAAAAACCTGCTGTTCACACGAATTATTTCATCGTCATATCATCGTTAGCCAAAGCTATTTGTGGCCATACTTTACCTAGAGTCAACCAGCAACAACACCTTCTCCTATATACCTTCTCTATTACTTTATCATAATTTTGTGCTTCTTTTTTTTCTCTTCTCTCTCTCTCTGAAGTGAAGAAAAAAAAAGGAAAATCTGAAAGAAACTAATCTTGATTTTTGTTTAAAAAGGAACCTGTTCGTAGGCTAATCCTCTTCAAACTAAAAATCATAAAATAATGCTGAACTGGTAATAGAACAACAACAAAAGAAAAAAAAAAACAGGCGATCACTTTCATTTATTAGTCACCAGCAAAGAAATTTTAAAATTCTTTACCCAGTTTGAATAGAATTTTAGCCGAAATTGTTATTTTTTTTTTAGAACCAAAGTAGGCTATGAAATTTTGTTAAAATTTCTTTTAGGATATGATAGCCTAGCAGTGAAGCAGATTGCAATAAGATTTCCAACTTTTTAAGACCAGATGCCAACCTTATGATTAAGAATTCCCAAAACTTCTTCAAAATTCCCCAAAAAAAAAAAAAAAAAAAAAAAAAAATTCTCAGAGAGCTGCGGTCTTAAAAAATCCTTGCTTAAGAGCTAAAAATCCTTGCTTTAATGAAATCCCTTGTGGCTATTCACGGTATCCGTAATTCAGCTTTCAATACTACAAGAGTACGATCAAAGGTCCTTACGTGCTTTACTGCAAATTACTGGCTTCTTCAAAGCAATTCTGAACATATTCATGGTTGCCCATTGTTTGTAGTAACTAGCCTTACTAGATGGTCTTTAGCTGAGCATGGTTTTTTTAAACCTTAGGAGTGCTGCTACAAAAATATTCAGACAAACCAAGCATTTGCAAAAACTACACTTCCACTCTGAAGTAGAATTACATCACGGAGTGTAACAGAAGCCTATGCAAAATATTGTGTTCCAAATACCCTCTGCAAAACGGATCTCTGGAACTTAACCAGGAATTCGAACGTTTAAAATATATAAATGAAGCCGCCATAGTCTACTAAGCAGTGAGTTGGCTCATTAGACTTGAGGCAATGATTTAAACCCCACATCATCAGACAAAATATTTCTTGAAAGATTGCCTCACAGCAGGTTTCTGGCAAAAACTCTCCTAAAAAATCTATCATTCGGAGTCGAATTTCAATTGTAGGCCTCACCTCTCACATATAAAATTGACAAAAGACAACATAAATGGTGTAAGAAGCTAGGTCGTAATTGTGACTCTTCGGTTATAATAACCAATTATGTGCGTATGTATGTATGTGTGGTGCATAAATCAGACTGAATTTAACCGATAGCCTGGGTTATTTTGGCTTTAACGACCGCTGTAGTTTCTGACTTATTCGCACACACCTGCGGCTTAAGAACACTCTCCAAGAAAAAGTCTAAAGGGCTTAAAACGCACGCTCTCCGTGGCCGGTTAACCTTACTTCCGTATGAACGCCGTTGAAACCATTCAATTCCAGCCGAAGGAAGTTGTTAATCATTGACCTACAGTGCTCGCCGTTGCCAGCGTTGCCCTAACCAACAAAGATATACGGACAGATAATGCCGCCCGCTTGAAATCCACGTCAAAATAAGCGACTTTGGCGAAATGCATTGGATACTCTTGGATCTCATGTGAATTAAAATTGTCCTAAAATCGACAATTTTGTTTTTTCACGGATTAATTCAACCACAAATGGGTCTCATTGCTGAACTCCAAAAAAAACAAACCAACAACAACAACCAACACACCCCAACCACACAGCTTTTCTTCGTTTTCCCCTTGCCCCCTGCTTTAGACAGACCATATACAGAACGACACCACACACACACAACACAACCACGACCACACACACCATTATACAGACACCGTCACCACCAGTCAGTCATGAGTCACATAATAACCCCCAACTGGATCCACCAACAACCTAGCGACAACCTTTCTGCGCACTATATTTCGACCACAATTATATACTTGGCAACAACAACGATGGCCAGTAATCCTCACCACACACGATACCACAAAACACGTTCGAACACGCCACCTGCTCGCGTACTACTATTTCGTATATACTGGCATATCTCACCACAACCTACATCTCCGAACAAGACTCACACATCTCTCTCATCCAACACCAAACGCCCCAAACCACCCACTCCGCTTACATTCAACCGCTCATCACCATCATGCCAAAACCTCAATTCAGTATATTTTAGCCGAAGGCGTTTGCCAAAAGTTGCTGGACGAATTCGAACTACGAAACCGAAATGGAATGAGGAAAAAGACTGGAAATCGAATATGAAAGCAGAAATGCTTTGTGACAGCCTTTTACTTCTTAAAGGGACTAAAGGCCGAATATACAAACATACAACATAATTGGGCATTATAACTCTTCAGTCAGGATTACGGCCTAGCTTCTCACACCATTTATGTTGGGTGTGTTAATTTTATACATGAGTAGTGGGACCTACAGTTGAAAGACGAATCCGAATGAGAGATTTTTTTTGAGAAACTTTTCATGGTAATTTTATTTACTCTCGCAGGAGTTTTTGCCTGAAATCTAATGAGAGAAGTCGCCGCAGAAATATTTTTTACATTACTTTTTGATGTCTGACCGAGGACAAATATACTTCGGATAATTTTAATCTACTCATGTTGACTGTACCCTAAAGTATAGAGTGGACTGATACATACAATGCCAGTTTAAAAGGATAACAAGTGTGAAGTATAGTAACATAGCGACATACTCCCCAAATACAAAAATTTAAGCCTAACGTATGTAGTCTACCTAGGCTAAGAAAATATTAGAGTGCTTTTGCTAATATAAGGTACAAACTTTGAATCCTTTTGGAGAAATTGGATGGAATCTATATGGCGCCTGTGATGCTATATGGCGTGTAAATGACTAGGTCGCACGTATAGTTTTCTTCTGCACTTAAAATTTCGTTTGGTTTGATTGCTTAGAACGCTTGCTACAGAAGGTTATCAGGTAAGCAACAAGGACATTGTTTACCTAAACTATGATTTGATAGGACTGGGATGTAAATCATCCATGCGATTTCACAAAATGAAGGAACGTGAACGTGCTGGGCAAACTGTATACAACCATCTGATTGGTCATCATGCGAGGTCATCGTTGAACTAATGCAATGTGAGTGCTTTTAGTTATTTTGTTGCTTTCGATCATAATCGATATTAAAATTTAAAATACCCAGAGATAAGAGCGTATTCCCAAACCGAAATGTATCGATATTAGCAGATGATTGAGTATTTGGCAGTATTTTCCATCACTTCTTGAGCTTCAGAGTAATTGTCAAGAAACGAGATAATAAGTCTCCTAAGTCTAATTGGTAGAGTGTTGGTTTAAACCCCTGGTTTAGACACTTCGAACATAACGAATATGAAAAATATTTTCTGTGCACTGCGTGTATCGATATTAGGAGATGATTGAGTGTTTGACAGTATTTTCCACACACTTATTGAACTTCTGAGTAATTGTCAAGAAACGAGGTAATAAAGTCGCCATAGTCTAGAGGTAGAGTGTGTTAGCTTATTAAACTCGAACTTGTGGTTCAAACCCCTGGTTTAGACACATCGAACCTAACGAAATATGAAAAATATTTCTGTGTGCACTTCCTCTCAGCAGTTTTTGGGGCAAAAAAAATTTCGGAGAATAAATAAAATTGCCATGAAAAGTTTCTCAAAAATCTATCGTTTGGAATTGACTTTAAACTGTAGGTTCCAGCACTCATATATGAAATGAACGAACATGTAACATGAGTGTTGGGAGAAGTTAGGTTGTAATCCAAAGTAAGCAAGTGATGTCTCTATAGTGAGAGGTCTTGGCTTTTGTTTCATTTCGAATATAAAAACTTCATTCGACTTCTCTACAACAACAAATCCAAAGTTTCCATAACGAATTTTAACATTTAATGATTAGATGTTACTGTCAAACAGTAACCATTTGTCTGGTCTACATATGCAATTCATTTGTAGTAACTTTTCATTTTTTTTTTTTTTTTTTGTTAATTTTTCCGGCTTCTTCACATTGACGGTATGATTTTTGTTACACTGTCGTTTTTATTTTACCTCGTTTTTGTTTTATGGCTCATGCAGAGTTGAAAAGGCTTTTTTTATTTTCTTTTTTTTTGGCTATTTCCTATGGTTAGTTAAACATTTAAATGAATTGCGGCCAATAAGGAAAAGGCCAACTAAATTTGTGGAACAACATGATTCAAATTAGTGATAACAAGATGAGTCTGGTTTTTTCCTCTTTTTGTTGCACATTTCATGGAGTGAACAATTTGCTCATACACACACACAATCACACAATATTTGAAATTTGAATTATTAGGGAAATAAAATTTGAAAAAAATCTAGGCATTGTTTTGAAATGGATTTTAAAAGCTTGCCATTAAGGCCTTAAAATATGCATATTCAGGCAAATCAAAATAAGTTTCGAAATTTTTGTTTATTTGAGTCTCGTTTTTGCAAAAAATTTTATTTTAAATTTAGCGCTAATGGTAGTGTGCAAAGCCTTCCTTAGCATAGATTAGTCATGTTTATTATTTGTGAAATCGACTTCTATTTTTCCCCATTTTAAATAATTACTGCTGGTTGTTGTTTGTGTATAAAACACTTGGAAATCTTTCATGCTTAATTTGTATTTTCTTGAAAATTTCACATAAAAAGTCTCTGATGAAGGAAATGTCATTTCAAATACATACCAGAGATCAAAAGGTTTCCAGCAGATATTTAACTTGAAATGGTGTGGTGCACTACTGGATTGCTTAACAAAATTATGATGCATTAAACTGCTACGTACAAATACTTCCTGTAACTATATGAACAGCCGTATAAGATAATAAGGAAATTGCAAACAAATCGAAATCGATATGATAATAAAAAAAAAGATAAAGAAAAGATAAAAGTACTGCTGATCGATCGTAAAATGTATCCCCTTTATAACTAATCTAACACTGTTGCCCTGACAAACTTCATTATGCTGTTCTGTGCTCGTAAAATGAACTCTCTGTCTAGTACTTGATAAGCACCGAAGTTCTTGCTTCTACTTACATACATAATTGGTCATTCCAACCCCACGATTTAGCCCTTCATATCACTTATGCCGTGTGTGTTAAATTTATACATGAGGGGCGGAGGCCAACAGTTTAAAGACGATTGTGAACGACTGATTTTGGAGAAAGTTTTCCTTGGCAATTTTTTTATTTGCACTCAGAGGTTTTGCCAGAAATCTGCTGAGAAGATGTCATCAGAGAATTATTTACTCACATTTCGATTTGTTGGAGAAGTCTGACCTGGGGTTTGAACCGTGGCCTCACGTCTAATAAGCCAACACACTACCTATTGGAATACGGTGACTACAAGTCGGATTCTAAACTAAAGACTTTAGCTTTCAAAAAAGTGTTCATCTGATTTGATTATTATCACAGCTTCTACATGTAAGTTCGAGACAACCATATGCTGAATAAGTGTCATACAAAAAGATGTAAATCGAGAGTTGTGAATACCAATAACAAAAGCAATTAAATTTGATAGAAATGTAGAGTGCTTCCCAGACCTCTATCAGAAGCTTTGAACATATTTTAGAGCCCAAACCTGGCTCTCACCATATTGCGGATAGACCTTGTTTCATCACTTCAACAGTTAATGAGAACGAACCCCTAAGGAAACCATAAGCCTATCCGTAATTAACCTAGACTCTAGATATTTTACAAGCAATTGGTTTATCATGCTTTCCAATAACTTTGGAAAGTGCTGAACATATTGCTATTGGGCGGTAGCCGTTACTAACAACCCTTTTGGGTAGACTGGCCTTACATTAGCAACCTTCATTAAGATAGAACAATAACGGCACGATCTAAGGCCTTGAAAAGGTTAGCTAGTAGACAAGAGAGTATCGTAGAACGCTGCTTCAGGACCAGAGAGACTTGTTTATGTTGAGTTCCTTAAGTTTTCTTTTAACTACACGAGCACGAAAGAATACACTAGGTATAGTTGCTAATAGGTAATGTGCTGCCTTATTAGATGTGAGGTATTGGTTCAGATCACATGCCAGACTCCTCTAGCCAATCGAAATAGGAAAGAAATATTTCTTCGGCATCGATGCTCTAGCATCAGATTTCTGGCAAAAACTCTCTGAGAGTAAATAAAAACTGTGATGGAAATGTTCTCAAAAATCTGTTGT